>CM053790.1:218857453-219457453 GCA_028749045.1 Cupressus sempervirens
TAGTGAATTCATTGAAATTTGTATGTTTGAATGAATTGTTATTTGGACATGGTTAGAAATTTGGTAAGTTGTTTAATATATATTGTGTATTCATTGAAATAATTGTAATTTTTATATGTATTTGAATGATTTGTACTTTACAAATTGTAAGTAATTCAAATGTTTGAATAATTTGACATATAGAAATCATCATCATGCCAAGGAAGAAATCAAAAACTCAAAAAAATGAAGAGAGGGAGAGAGATTTGGAAATTAAAAGAGATAAAAAGAAACTACTATGTGAACAAAGAAAATTGCAAAGCAATAATGAAGAATTGACTTTCGAAGAGGAACAAGAACCACCGATACAAAGAAACAAAGAGGAAGAATTGGAAAGACAAAGAGAATGAATGAGACTATTGTACTCAAGAAGAAAATTGAATTTTGAAGCTACACCATCTTCCAATGTTGGAGTCATATCATCCTCTCATGTTCGAGAGATGCTAATTTGTAAATCCGATGATGTACAAACTGATGAGGCACATTAATGTCTCAATTTGGATATAGTTTTCTATAGTCTGAATTCACTTTTTGGGCTTTGTGAAAACATTTTCAACATATTTTTAAGTACCTTGTGAAATTATGTCAAGTATGGTTGGAACTTATTAAACCTATGGATAATGGATATGACATACCTTGCTTGATATTATACATAATGTGTAGTATTTATAAGTGGTGTGAAGAGTGATGACTAATAGAATGCATTTAAGGAAGGATTAATAAAGGAGCAATCATGGCATCATAAGCACAGATCAATTTTGGGAGTCATTTCTATGAGGGGAGTAATCAGAGAAACCGACTAAGACTTTAATTATTATCTTTTATGCAAATTGTTAATTATGTTTCTCAATTAATGTTTCATGTTGTGGTTGACATTCCACCTTATTTTTGGAGATTTTTGTTTGCTTTTATGTTATTTTTCTAATAAATGCCCAATCCCATATATAATGGATTCAGGGAAGATCATAGATAGAGTGGAGATAGAATGATATACTGTTAGTTTTGAGATTTAAAGTTATTTTCTTGTTATCATTGTTCTTGAATTACTCATTCATGTAATTAGAGAATAATTTCAATGAGAAAGTGAATTTGGATTCCCTATTGTGTTCTTAGTTAGTTAAAGAAAACCAAGGGGGCCCACTTGGGAGGTGAAATAGGTTTAGGTAGAGTAGAGTTATTTCTTCCAATTTACTATATTAGTTCCTACAACATTGTCACTGTGAAAGTTCCTATAGCACTTGTTAAAAAAAATCATAGTGGATGTTTGAATTATTAGATAGCTTAGAGTTCCTCTTTTGAGTTTTCTACAGTTATCTATTGTTAATCCTAGCATGCTTACTATTCTTCATCAGTAGTATAGATTCCTTTCATGCATTTTTCTTTCCTGCAACATAGGTGTTAAGCCTCTTTAAGGAACTTATTGCACATACCATGCTGACCCATTTCAAGTCCTACATCCCTAGGTTGACAACTCAAATGCATTTTATGATGGAGTAGATAATTTTTAGAATAGACATAGTCTCCTCAAGGGGAATAATTGTGTGATTATCTTCATCTATTGTGGAACCCCTACACACATTCCATCATGTCACATTGAAGGCACAACATCAACATATCAAGTACGTGATATTCCATCTTTTGCATCTTATTGCCAAGGCACATCATCTTTGATTCAAGGTACACAAAGCACTCAACCTTATATTGATGCTGAAAATGTTGAAAGAATGGAAGAGATTATAACACCTTCTAGAATTCATTTTAGAAGACCAAAATATTTGATTGATATTGATACTAACATTTTGAAATCAATGCCTAACAAGATTAGCAAGCGTACTTGTCAAAGAAAAGTTAATCGTATGTGGATATTATTCTTTGAAGAATTAAATATTATAGGTCAATGCCAATTATTTGTTGAAATGATGAGGAATTTGAAATTTAGGCCTATCATGAATATTCTTGGGCTAAGAATGATGGATGATTCAAATGGAAAAAATATTTTAAAAAATCTAATGAGTGCTCATGACAAAGTGGGTTCTAAATCATACACCAAAGATAGTAATATCACAAGATGAGTTACATTGACAATAGTAAGTACCCAAATGAAAAAAGCTTGACTCATGAGAAAGAAAAGAAAAACATTGAAAATTGGTAGAGATACTCTAAGGAGATCCATGCTAAGGTGTGACAGATTGGAAGATCCAACAAAAAATGAGTTATGGACATTTAGCGGTAGACTACCATGAAAGGATAAAGAAATTAGTGAAGTTTTGAAATTATTGATCAAAGATTTTGGAAAAAATAACAAACGTGTTTCCCCTAATCAAAGAGATGTTGTAAGGAGGATTGGTAGACAAAATAGTGACCCACATGTGAAACAGTTTTTAGACTCAACTCAGACACAATTTTTTGCAAAATTTATTGGTATGTATACTCAAATTTGAATAAGTAAAAGATTTTTTGAGATGGTAAACCTTTTTATGTGAAGATAAATCACACACACACAACTTGTTGTTGTAGCATACATATTGAATTTTCTAACCATTTTGATGTTTTTAGGCATATATGTGTATTTTTGCATTCTAAGTTTGTTTTGCAGGATTGTGACATGAATGAGCCACCAAGATCTTCAAGGGAATTCATATCCAACATTTTATGTGAAATAGGGGATGGCAAAAAATTTTACAAGACATCATGCTTGGATGGTACATGCTTATTTTGTGGTTCTTTACAACTTTTATCAACTTGTGAACATATGGATATTACACATGCAATTGGAAATGAAATAGTAGATTACAAAAAATATAAGATAGTGACATATGCTCTAAAAGATGGGAAACAAGGTAAAAGATGTGATTTAGTCATTAAAAATATTCTAGTGTATCAGTTCAAGAAAATTTTTCGTGAAAACATTATTTACGAGTATGCAAGGCATACACATAGAGCTCGATGGGTAGATTTGCAATTCAAGTTGTGCAAGGATACATTTTCACTAAATACCATTGGTTTGGTTGTAGACTTTGCAAATAACTATACATGACAACCACAAAATGAGGTGCAAGTAAAGTATTATACTTCTCAATAGGTTTTCATATTTGTTCACATAACATTCATGCATTCACCTACAAGTACAAAGGATGACAGGAAATTTTTTGAGGGAGTACCATTTTTACATCAACAATGATTGATCACATTCTATGGAGTTTGTACAGGTTGTTTTCAACTATTTTATGGATATTTGGCTAATAGGAGCACACCATATCATCAGCACATTATTTGACTAGAAAATTGTGTATCTCAATTCATGAATGCACAGATGTTCTATTGGTTGAGCAGGATGCATAGATTGTGTAGAATTCAATATATGTTGAATTTCACAGAGGCTGGTCATGGAAAAGGAGAGCATGATGGTGCAGGCACATGCATCAAAAGGAAATTAGTGCATGAAGAACTAAAGTACAAAGATGGAGCAATATTGACAAATGCAAAATCCATCATCTAGTGGTGTAACACTACAATGGGTCTAGGTAAGGAAGGTGAGTCTACAGTTCATAGATTTTTTTGGTTGATAGATAATACAAACATTGCACCATATGAAGATTGTTGCACACTAATAGGATCAAGTGAGTTGCACTATTTTAGAAGCTCTGATGCAGGTTCATGGAGTATCCACACATGAAAAATGACATTCTATTGTCCATCATGTGTAGAGGAAAATTGGGATGAGTGTGAGTCAATTAAATGGGTGGACAAATGAGATATATGGGTTTTGGACCCAATTGACATCTATCATCCCCCATAAGCACTAGAAATGGTAGAGATGGATTCATCTATTGACTTTGACCACTTGTCTTATCTAGTGCAACCTGGTAATATATATATTTATATATTTTTGTAATTTCAATATGTAACTTTATAACTTTTACCTAAGTATTTTCTGAATTAATGATCATATTTTGTACATTTATCACTACAGGCCATGTTTTTCCTATTATTACACCTAAAGAAAATGAAGAAGGGGTAGATTATTATTTTTATCATTGTGTCCAAGCCAAAAAAAAATTGGATCACTTAGTTATAGATGGTGAAAGTTTAGAGTACCATATCGGTGCAGTGGTTGTAATTGACACATGGCTTAGATGATATTCTATGAAGAATCCTAACTTGTGGTTATTCAAAGATTGGCAAATAGAGAGAAAGATTCTTCATTATTCAAACCCTTTTGTTGCATCAAATGTCTACTTGATAAAATATGGTGGAAAACCACATAATAAGACTCTTTGGAAAGTTCATGAGTCAGACCATGAGGAAATACTTGAGATATTAAAATGTAGAGCATATGTAGTTGGTTCATTAGATTGAATAGGGAGAGAGGGAGAGAGAGAGAGAGAGAGAGAGAGAGAGAGAGAGAGAGAGAGAGAGAGAGAGAGAGAGAGAGAGAGTGGTGTAGGGTCACCTTGAATCATTGATGCAAGTGGTAGGGTACTGACAATGAAGGTTGGGCAAGTACAACCCAAAAGGACACCTAAACAAAGTTTGAAAGCCTAAACAAGGCCCACAACCCTGCATGTGCACCTTAACAAAAATAAAATCTTAACATATGAAACCTACTCCAAACATTGAACCATGAGCATAGACTTAAGGCATGTTGTTTTAAAATGTCATAGTTCCTTCATTAACCTCTTGGATTCCTAGTAGCTCAAAAAGCAAGGTTATGGCCTGCAACTTAGTAAATGTTGAATGGAAGCAAAAAATAACCACCAAGCAATCTCCTACTCTTGATATACTATCAAATTCAAAAGTTTTGACATTGCATACACAAAAATGTTGCATTAACCCATGGGGACAACAATTAAAGCTAAAGGGTTGATTAGGCCACTATTGCAAAGGAAGTTCTATTTATACATGTGATAGAACCACCAAACTAATTGAACACGGTGAGGAATTTTTTGAATAGCATAAATCCCAAGTTTGAGGCTTTGGAAATGAGTTTTAAGGTCTCAAGTGTTGACTATAGAAAAATAGTGAGTTGGTGCATATATGCTACATGCACCTAGGGCATCATCTTTATCCCTTGTACCTACATTTCTACAACTAAAACCACAAAAATCTCAAAGAGAATTAAGAATAAAATGACTCCACCAAGGGCCATAAAATTCCTATGGTGGAATCTCAAGTTATAATGCGATTTCCACCAAAACCCTTGAAACCCTTAAATTTTGGATTTGTCAACACTAAAATAGGAATAACTTGAGTTCTACAGTATTTCAAGACCTCAAACTAGTTGCATTAGAAAGGTAACTCAAATATGCATCAAACCATATCAAGCTTTGACACGTATTCATCTATACAGGTCTATACCTTGCAAAAAAAAGTTGAGAATGTAGCAAAATAGGTTATATTTTATTGATTTCAAAGCAAAATCTTACATTATACCTTCCACCCACCTAAAAGGGCTATATCAAGGTATTCCCCAACTGATCCAACCAAATTTGAAAGTTTGTGACCGTTGGGGGAATGATTACAAATCATTTTGCTTAGTTATGCAAAAAGTTACAAAGTTGCATAGCAAATTTTGCAACTTTTTATTGCATTTTTGCATTTTTGTGCCTGGTAGGAATTTTAACTATGTAAATGAGTCCTAATTGATTCAATACAACTATTAGACCCTATATGACAAGCATATGCATGAAAAATACAAAAATTGTGCCCATGTGACCTCATTGAGAAACAAGCTTATAAAACACCCAATATTGCTAATGGACCACACAAAAGGGTTAATGGCAAATCTAGGAGTCTAAAATCATGACCTTATTGAAAACATGGAAATAAAACTGGAAAGAGGTCATAAATGACCCAAAACAACTTGATTACATGATTTCATAAGAGGGGTGCTTCTATACCAATCATAGGGCCCTCACCTTTTCATTTTTGTTGTGTTATGCTCCAAGTGAGCCTTGTAAGTAGAATAAGCTAGGATGGTGGGCTTCAATATATAGCAAGTTTTAGGAATTTTAGTGGTTTAGGCATTTGGGCCTATTGACAATCTAAATGCTCCAAGGAAATGACCTAAAATTTGTCTTAATCTGCATATGCTCGGTTAACACTTAATAATAAAAGTTAGTTTGATCATCCCATGAATATTGGGCCCTAAATTATTCAAAATAGTGATGTTGAGTGAATAAATTTATTGATTCTTTGGCATATAAAAAAAATTTCAGTTGAGATTCTAAGGTCTAAGGTGTGTTTTTATTCCATTCCATGATCATTGTTCTCTTTTCATTCATGTTTGGGGGTATGTTCCTGGTGCAGAGCACCAAGCCACTTGTTTTATATTTTGGTTTTCATGTTCTTTTTACCTACTTAGGCTAGAATAAACAACCCTTGGATGAGAAGTCCATTGTTGTCAAAGAAAGACACCATTTTGTATGCTTAAGGCACTTTATGCAATTTATAAGAAAACGTTGCTAATTAGGAAAATTTGGGATTTTTATTGTTTTTGGTCAATAAATCCTAGGATTACATATTTTTAGTTGGTTTTAGGTATGTTGGAACCTTTTCCAAGTCCTAGAAGTGGAATCAAGTGAAAAATGTAAAAATTGTACTTTTTGTGCAAAGTTGCATTGTTGAAAGTTGTAAAAGTTGCTCAAGTTTGCAACTTAGTGGGAAAAGGGTTATAACTATTAAAATATTGGTTTTATCCATTAAAATAGACATAAGAGATATATATACCTCATTTGTGAGTCTGGAGGGCATTAATGTATGGATTGGAAGAAGTTGCAAAGAAAGAAATTCAGTTATGGAGTCATCTTTACTGTTGTTTGAATGTTACACAAAATGTAAGAAATTTCATACTATATGTGATGTATTTTTGAGATAGAGCCTTGAATCAGCTTTCTTTTTCTTCTAGTCTCATTTTTCTATGTGTTTTCTAACTCAAGTTATTGCATTTTTAGTGAAACTAGGTTTTTAGGACAACATTTTGGTCCACATAGCAAAAATGGACCTCTAAGTGAAATTTACTTGGTTGAAATTTCATGGCCACTAGGGAAATGGTAGTTAGTAGGGTCTTTTTTAAGATTCCATGGTTTCAAGACTGGAGGATGTGTTTTGTGATTTTTCCAATCAAGCCCTAGGCCAAGTACCATGAAGGATTTGACCTCTTGTAGCATGTTGATTTGTGAATGGAAGAAGTTTGGGAATTGGTGAAGGGCTGAGCATTTGGAAATAAGTTATTTTAGTGTTTTCAAATGATGCAAGTGGTAGGGTACTAACAAGGTAGGTCAGGATAGTATAGCCCACAAGAACACCTTAACAAGGTTTGAAAGCCCAAACAAGGCTCAAGACCCCACACTTGCACCTTAATCACTAGAATAACTTAATAAATGAAACCTACACCAATCATGGAATAATGAAACCAAACACTAGGGATGTTGTTCTTACATCATCATGGGTATACTAACTAGATTTGGAGACCCCAAAACAAAGAGAAGACATAGTTCCTTCATTAACCCACGGGATTCCTAGTAGCCCAAGAAATGAGGTTTTTTTCTGCTACTTGTATATTTTTAATGTAAGAAAAATGCTAAATAAAAATTTTAGTTACTATTTCTAATGTATTATCAGATCTCAAAGTGCAGGGATCCTATAATTAAGAAGAATATCAACCTGTTGGATAGAAACTAGACAAAAAGGACTAATTAGGCCGCATTTACAAAGGAGGTATAGCTTAGACACATGCCAAAAACATGAGACCAATTATTTTAGCTGGGGAATGTCCCAAATATGTTGTGCTCCAAGTTACAAATCAAATCATGAAGTTTTGGGGTCTTAAAATGTTGATACAATAGTAATGTGTATTGATGCATACAAGGTATATGCATCTAGGGCATCATATTTGTCCTTTGTCCCTACATATAAAAACATGAAACCAAAAGAATCTTAAATTGCATTAGAAGTACAAGAATTCTACCAAAGGCCATAATTTTCCTATGGTAGCATCTGGAGTTATAACCCGATTTTCTTCAAAACCCTACAAACCCTCAAAATATGGGTTGTTTGCACAAAAATAGGAATAACTTGGGTTTTACAAAGTCTCAAAACCTCAAACTAGCTGCATTAGAAATATGATTCAAGAATATGTCGAACCATACTAGGCACATATCCCTAAGCATCCATACATGTCCATACCATCCAAAGAACTCACTGAAAATGCAGAAAATAGGGTTGTTTTTATTGATTTCAATGCCAAAATATTACATTGTACCATCCACCCACTTGAAAGGGCTATATGAAGGTCTTCCTAAAATTATCCAACCAAATTTGAAAGGCTATGACCATTGGGGGAATGATTACAAACAATGTTGCTTAGTTATGCAAAAAGTTGCAAAGTTGCATAGCAACTTTTGCACTTTTATTGCATTTTTGCATTTTAAAGCCTTAAAGGCATTGTAATTTTCTAAATGAGTCCTAATAGACTTAAAACAAGTGATAGACCCTAAATCATAAAAAATTCTTCCAAATGACATAGATTGTGCCCTTGTGACCTTATTAAGAAATAAGCTTATAAAACACCCAAATTGCTAATGGGCCACACAAAAAGGGTTAAAAATGAACCTATGAAGCTAAAAACATTGTCTTATTGAAAACCAAGAAAAATAAACTTGAACAAGGTCATAAATGACCCAAATACCCTTATTTCATTATTTCATGGAAGAGTGCTCTTGCACCATGCTGCCTTGGGGAAAAGAAACTCAAGTCCCTACTTGAGGTGAGTTGATCAATAGTGTATCCATGTGGCATCAATAGTAGGTAACCCCTTCCATTTAACCAAGTATTAATAGTAGGTGTGATTCCTTGCCTTTTTGGAAACTTTGGTCTCCAAGATTGCATCCAACTCTAAGGGTCAAGAAGGTGGTAAATATTTCAACCAATCTTCATGTGAAAATGTTGCATATGTACCTACAATATCAGAAGTGTCCTTGAAAATAGTAAGATCAGCCACATTGAAAATTGGTGAGATGGAAATGGTAGCTGGTAATGAAATTTCATAGGCATTAGGACCAAATTTATGCAAGATTGTACAAGGTCCTATCTTCTTCATTTGGAGTTTTGTGTGATGACCTATAGGGAGTCTTTCCTTTCTCAAATATGCCCACACTTTGTCACCTATTTGGAATTGAACATCTTTCCTCTTCTTATTTGCTTGTGCTTTGTATTTTTGTGAAGTTTTTTCCAATGTATCTTTCACCTTGTCTTGTACTTGTTTGATAAGGTCATCCAATTCTTCCCCTTGTGCACTAACCTTGATATCATTAGGTAACTCTCTAAGTTCTAATGGTCCTTTTGGATGATAGCCATAGACTATTTGGAATGGTGTTTTTCCTGTAGACATGTTGAATGAATCATTGAAAGAAAATGCAGCTTGTGGAAGAAGTAGATCCCAATTTTGTGCATATTGCTTGGTGAGGCATATAAGGAAGTATCCAAGAGATCTATTTATAACTTTAGTTTGACCATCCATTTGGAGATGGTAGGCAGAACTAAATTGTAGATTAGTGCCTAATTTCTTGTGCAAGGTTCTCCAAAAATATCCTTGGAATTTGGTGTCTCTATCTAAAACAATAGAGTTAGGCAAACCATGAATTCTAAAAATGAACCTATGAACCTAAAAATATTGTTTTATTGAAAACCAAGAAAAATATACTTGAACAAGGTCATAAATGACCCAAACACCCTTATTTCATTATTTCATGGAAGAATGCTTCTACATCACCGAACCTTCCTAAGCATTGAGTTCATTTCCATGACCCTTTTTCCTACTAGTTGCTTTGTAAACTAGTCATCTAATTGAATGGGATATGTTTTAGAACTGACAATCTCCATTTAAACTAAAGTCTCCATTTAAAGGTGGCAAAGAGCTTTTTGTTGTTCTGTTAAGATCATTAATATATTTCGATGAGAACTTTGAGGGATCATGCCCAACTTGAGTATCCTAGCTTCCCAAGTCCTATAAATGCAAGGCCATTGATGAATAGGCATTTATAATTGAAACATTTGTAGTGCTAGAATGCAGTGTGTGATCATATTCTTTGCCTACTAATGAGCCAATTTGAAGCTTCACTTCACATTGCTCAATGGACAATTCTATAACACTTGTTACTTCTCTATCTAAAAATTTTGTGTTTGTGTACATGTGCACTCTTTCCCAATAGCTATAGGATTTTTCTCTTCATCCTAAGTAATTGGCATACCCTAGATGGTACTAAAATAACCATTTTCTTCTAAAAATTCCTTTTCTCTCAAATTAATCTCTCTATTAAGCAGGTTTTTTATATCTTCCTTTATATATTTAATAGATGTAGCTAGTATCCAATTGCTTATTCATTATCTTTAAATAGTCATTAGAAACTAAGGTATTTGGTTACCTAATAGGTCCTAGAAATCTTAACTAGGGTCCTAGAATATTCTTAGATGGACCCATTTGACCTAAATATGTAAAGAGAAAAAATTGCTCAAAAGTTGTAATGTTTCTCAAAAAATTGCTTGAGCAACTTTTGCAATTTTTACAAAAAAGATTGCAAGTTTGGGAAGTTGTAACTATCCATGCTTGAGTATATGAGCATGGGAAACATTTTTTTGAAGGTTAGAAGGTTTCCAGTCAGATTTGCATTTTTAAGCAACTTTTACAACTTTTGCAATTTTACACAAAAAATGCAACTAATGCAAAGTTTAGTAAATTTCACTTCTAGGACTTGGAAAAGGTTCCAAACTATTTAAAAGCAACTAAAAACACCTAATCCTAGTCTATCTTGACCAAAAACACAAAAAGACCCAATTTGGCCTAATTAGCAACTTTTGCTCGTATCTTGTACAAAGTGGCCTACGCATGCATATCTTGCTCATATCTCCCTCACTGTTCATTGTGGGATCGAACTGCCTATTCCATTAGCTCTGGGTGGCTGGGTAAACCTTAGCCCCAAGCTCATCATAACCTATTGAGCACTTAAACATTCTCAAGCATGCCAAACCAAAACATCCCTAAGAGTCACTAAATGTCATAGGGCAGTGATTTTTGATAACACATATCTTGGGGCTCATGAAAGGTGTGGATGTGATTCTAGATGCTATAGGACTATGTTGCAAAGACCTACAATAACCTCTCTCACTTTTTGGAGATCTTAATCCATTTTAATTTTGTGACACCATCTCAAGTGATGCTAAAACTCGTAGTGTTGGCTAGTACCAAGTTGCCACCTACCAAATCTCCCTCACCGTTCATCATGGGATCAAGCTGTCTATTTCATTAGCTCTAGGTGGTAAATTAAACCATAGCAAAAAGCTCATCCTATCCCATTAAGTGCTCAAACATTCTCTTGAACACTAAAAAAAAACATCCCTGAGAGTCACTAAATGCCATAGGACAATGATCTTTGACAGGGCATATCTCAAAGCTCGTGTGAGGTATGGATGCAAATCTAGGTGCTAAAGGACTATGTTGTAAATACCTACAATAACCTCTCTATCTTTTTAGATCTTACTCCATTTTGATTTTATGATGCCATCTTGGGTGATACTAAAACTCGTAGTGTTGGCTAGTACAAAGTTGCCAACTACCAAATCTCCCTCACTATATGTCATGGGATCAAACTATCTATTTTGTTAGCTCTAAGTGCCCAGATAAACCCTAGCCCCAGGCTGATCCCATCTCATTGAGTGCTTGAATTTTCTCAAGCATGATGAATCGAAACATCCCTAAGAGTCACTAAATGCCATAGAGCAGCGATCTTTGATGGGGCATATCTCAGAGCTCATGTGAGGTATGGATGTGATTCTGGCTACTCTAGGACCATGTTGTAGAGACCTAGAATAACCTCTTGCACTTTTTGGATATCTTACTTTGTTTAGATTTTGTGACACCATCTTAGGTGATGCTAAAACTCATAGTGTTGGCCAGTACAAAGTTCCCAACTACCAAATCTCCCTCACCATTCATCATGTGATCAAACTGTCTATTCTATTAGTTCTAGTTGGTTGGGTAAATCCTAGCCCCAAGCTCATCCCATCACATTGAGAGATCAAATTTTCTCAAACCGAACCAAAATGTCCCTAAGAGTCAATAAATGTCATAGGGCAGCAATCTTTGATGAGGCATATCTCAGAGCTTGTGCAAGATATGGATTAGATTCTAGGTGCTATAGGACTGTGTTGTGAGACCTACGGTAACCTCTCATGTTTTTTGACGATCTTACTCAATTTTGATTTTGCAACCCCATCTCAGTTGATGTTGAAACTTTTAGTGTTGGCCAGTACAAAGTTGTCAACTACCAAATCTCCTTCACCATTCATTGTGGGATCAAACTATTTGTTCCATTAGCTCTGAGTGGCTAGGTAAACCCTAGTCCAAAGGTCAGTCCATCCCATTAAGCACTCAAATGTTCTTGGTCATGTCAAATTGAAATGTCCCTAAGAGTCACTAAATGCCATAGGGCAATGATCTTTGATGGGGCATTTATTGAAGCTCATGCGAGGTATGGATGTGATTCTGGGTGCTATAGGACTGTGTTACGGAGACCTCTAATAAGCTCTCTTGCTTTTTGGAGATCTTACTCCATTTTGATTTTGTCATGCTATCTTGGGTTATGTTGAAACTCGTAGTGTTCGCCAGTAAAAAGTTTCCAACTACCAAATCTCCCTCACCTTTCATCGTGGGATTGAACTATCTATTTTGTTAGCTTTGAGTGGCTGGGTAAACCCTAGCTCCAAGATTTTCCCATCTCGTTGATCCCTCAAACATTCTCGAGCATGCTGAACCCAAACATCCCTAAGAGTCACTAAATGCCATAGGGTAGCTATCTTTGATAGGGCATATCTCAAATCTCCTACAAGCTATGGATGTGATTCTGGGTGCTATAGGATCATGTTATAGAGTCCTACAATAAAATCTCTTTCTTTTTGGAGATCTTAATTCATTTTAATTTTGGGATGCCATCTCAAGTGATGTCGATACTTGTAGTGTTGGCTACTACAAAGTTTCCAACTCCAAAATCTCTCTCACCATTCATCGTGGGATCAAACTATCTATTCGGTTAGCTCTGGGTGGCTAGATAAACCCTATCCCCAAGCTCATCTTGTCCCATTGAGCACTCAAACATTCTTGTGCATGTCAAATCAAAATGTCCCTAAGAGTCACTAAATGTCATAGGGCAGTGATCTTTGATGGGGCATATCTCAGAGCTCGTGTGAGGTATGGATGCAATTATGGGTGCTCTAGGACCATGTTGTGGAGACCTACAATAATCTCTCTCATTTTTTGGAGATCTTACTCCATTTTGATTTTTTGACATCATCTCAAGTGATTCTGAAACTTGTAGTGTTCACCAATACAAAGTTGCCAACTATGTAATCTCCCTCACCATTTGTCATGGGGTCAAACTATCTATTCCATCATCTCTGAGTGGCTGGGTAAACCCTAGCCCCAAGCTAATTCCTTCCTTTTGAGCACTTGAATGCTCTCGAGCACACCAAACAAAAATGTCCCTAAGAGCCACTAAATCCCATAGGGAAATGATCTTTGATAGGGCATATCTCAGAGCTCATGGGAGGCATGGATCCTTGATACAATTTTGGGTGCTATAGGACTATGTCACAGACACCTATAATAAGCTCTCTCACTTATTGGAGATCTTACTCCATTTTATTTTTGTGATGCCGTCTCAAGTGATGTTGAAACTCATAGTGTTGGCTAGTACAAAGTTGCCAACTACCAAATCTCCCCCACCATTCATCGTGGGATTGAACTGTCTACTCCATTAGGTCTAGATGGCCAAGTAAGCCTTAGCCCCAAGCTTTTCCCATCCCATTGAGTGCTCAAACATTCTCAGACATGATGAACCAAAATGTCCCTAAGAGTTACTAAATTCCATAGGGTAGAGATCTTTGTCGAGGCATATCTTGAAGCTTGTGGGAGGTATGGATGCAATTTTGGGTGCTATAGGACTATGTTGTGGATAACTACAATAACCTCTCTCACTTTTTGTAGATCTTACTCCATTTTGATTTTGCGATGCCATCTCGAGTGATGTTAAAACTAATAGTGTTGGCCAGTACAAAGATGTTAACTACCAAATCTACCTCACCATTCGTCATGGGATCAAACTATATCTTCTATTAGCTTTGTTGGCTCCTAATTTAATAGTTTTGAAAATGACCAAGAAACTAGACAGATGCATCTAAGGCTAGCAAATTCCTATGATGGATACACTTGACTGCAGTCTTGGGCCAACTATAAGGCTAGACCCTTCTTCTTCTTTAGGCTCTACAAAACCTAGGTGGGTGGACCTATAGATTCTTTATATGGTACTAGTTATCAAAGCATATACTGAATCTAATATAAAGTAGATAAAGCCCTTATTTCTCTTATTAACTCATGTAATAACACAGATCTACAGTAACAAATTGCAACTCTATCATATTCACAAGCTGAGTGAGGGTTAAAATGTTCTAACTCTTCAACATAAAATGTAAGATGATTTTAATTTTGATTTGATTTTATGTGGGTGGGGAAAGCAGATGAAAACTAGGTATGAACAACAAACTTATGATCCTGTAGCTGATCAGTGCCTGATCCATTGGGCAATTCATGAATCTCCCTCATGCATTTTGGATATCTGATACTTATTCATATATTCAAATATATGATCTATCCATTCACCTTGTAAATAGACATCAATGTTCGATCTAAATCTCATTCTTACTTGATATCCTCCTCAATAAACCTGCAACACTATTGAATCTCTGAAGAATTTACACAATTCCTTGAGTTACAAGCAACAATGAAGCAACATACAACCTTAAGGGACTGCACTTATCATCTAGGCTCTTTGTTCAAAGACCATAAAACATCACAGCTAAACTGAGAAAGGAGAAAAGATTTAAACTAAAACTAAACACTTGTTGTTCCTTGTATTGATTTCCTTGAAATAATACATAAAAATGCATGAACTTAACTCATTAAAAACCTAATAAACTAGACTATTCAATGAAAAAATGCTATCATACAAGACAAAAAATGGCAGGAATGAGAAACTGATGGGACGGGAAGGGAGTATCATAGCCAAAGCAAAGCTTCATGGTCTGGAACTAGCACATCCTCGATCTTCCATTCAAAGTTCATCAATTCTAGGGCCATTTCTACTAATGCCTTCATTCTAGAGAAACTTTCCAAAATTCCAACCCTTATAAAAAAGAAGAAGAAAGCATAAATAGAGATGAAGCGATTCCTAGATTCATTATGCAATTGACATGTGTCCCTTCAAAATTCTTCCTGAAGAAGCTAAAAAGAATCTCTCTACCTTCTCTCCTCCATCGGTAAATCAAATCAGTAATCAACTTGCCTCCAAAGTCATCAAGTATCTCAGAAACTTGATGATGAAAGAACAACTAATTTTTGATATTAAATAACACGAGGTAAAAGTAACAAAGCAGTTGAAATGTGACATCTAGAATGCAAAAAAACTATTTAAAGATGGTTTTCTTCACATTTAGATCCCAACAAGCTTTTAGAATAGCCCTCTAACCAATTCTGATGCTCCATGATCAAATCTGCCTGTTCTGTTGTCGATACCCTGAGAAACACAAATTGACCTATAGCACAAACCGGTGAAGACTTCTGCACAATCTGACTTCATATTTAAAAATTCAGATTCTCCCAGTTTTGACTATATATTATAAGGCCTATTTTGAATTAAAAAATGCCCCCTAGTAGCAGTTTGAAAAAATTAGGTCTAGATTGTGAACAGGCATTAAAATTCAAAATTTTAAAATTTTATATAGTCTAAACTATATAAAACTAAAAAATTTATTTAAATTTTTCCATTTGAAAACTCATACATTTGAAATCCTTTTTAAATTTTCACTTTTATAAAATCATTTCTCTCTTTGCCCATTCCACTTGTCAACTCTCCATTGGGCCATTATCATTTGAAATTTCTTTGATTAATTAATTAATATTAATTAATTTCTAATTTCTCATAGCACTGGAGGCATTTGATATTTCCTTTTCATTCTCCCGCATAATGAAAATATTAATATTTTATTAATATCCCATAAATCTTGTAGCCTCAAGACCCTTCTATATTACCCTTTACGTTCATATGGGCTTCAAATGGCTTTACACTCTCATGCTTGAGCGTATCCCTGAAACCTTTCTAAAATTATTTTACGTTCATACAGGGGCTTGTAGCAGCATAAGCCTTTGAAATTGGCTTTATGTGCTTATGCCAACATAGTAAACATGTTAATATTTTATTAACATCATAGCATCATATTACCCTTTTTATCTTCTCCTGATCTTACATGGGCTAGGTTTCATTTTATATCAAGCGTAGCACCAGAGACCTTAATATTTCACCTTGAAATCTTTTATGGTGGTTGTAGTAGTGTAGAAGCTTTGAAACCCTCCTTCTCTCATATGTTGGGCCTGTAACACCAGACAACATTCATTTTCACACTTTCGATCTTACGTTGAGCGTGAGAATGTAAAGCCTTTGTATCCCATCTCCTACTCTTATGGTGTACTACCACATGTCCTCATATTACTGGTCCTTTGACTATTATGGGTTCCACATCTTATTTAGCTCCTCCCTGAATTCTTAAATTTTTCAATGGGTTGCTATGTCACTAGCTGGAAAATCTCTCATTTTTCAGTGGCAACATGGTGACCACTAGATTTTGGCAACTTTTTTGGCAAGTTTGACTATGTTGACATCATCCTATTAACATGTTTGTTCAAAATTTGATGGTTGACATCCTCCAACTACCTTCCACATTTATCACACAGGGGACCCACCTAACCTTGTGGCTTACAAAAGCCCCTTTCTTATGGACACAAACCATGTTGCACAAGATAGTATTTAAAAACTCAAAAAGTCTTGCCCACAATGAATGTGGGATAAAGGCCCATTGTTATCCCTTTTTTTCTTTGCATGAACAACTTTCTCTTTGATTATGTGTAAGCTACTTCTATTCTCATGAGCAGTGCCTTCTCTTTTTTAACTTGTTCCCCCTAGCTGGCTTTGTTGTGATGTGTTGGAGTCTTCTTTTTCAGCACCAGCTCTATCAGTGTTAAAGACATGACCTTGCGTGATATGCCTTTGCATTTTCTATGACTTTTCTATGACATGTTTTTCTTTGAACCTCTACAATTTTTCTTTGAATAGATAAGAAATTGCCTCACATTTGTGCTAGGCTAAACACAATATGATCAACAAGCTCTTGTGCTCAGAAAACGTGACATCTTTGTTTGTGTGAGACTAGAACTAGTGAGATCTCCTATATTATACTTTGTTTCTCCCACAGATGAAGCTTTCATTCATCATAAATGTGCAAAATAGAAAAATAGAGTGGCATCATACTTCCTTTTAAATTTGCATCGTTGATCCTTGAAAAATCCTATGATCTAAGAATGAAAACTAGGCAGACTCACTTTTCTCCTTAGCACACTGGCAGTCAAACCAATAAACTACTCCCATATATACATTTCCTTCAATGTTGGCATTTCAACTTGGGCCCACTAATGACTGGGGACACGGGTCATCAAGTCACTACCTCACTATGTGTAAATTTTGAGCATCTTGCTATAGCGAGATAGCGATAGCCACTGATTTTGTTTTGACCATGTGGTAGACACTTGGAACAAATCTTAAGAGAACAATGGTGGGGCCCCCATTTTCTAATTAGCGATAAATAATTGTTGCACATATTTTCATAGCAAGTTAGCGAGTACCATTGATCTATGCTTGATCTAATGATTAAAAATCTTGCACGACTGTAATATCTAGTCAGCTTAGTCAGACTAATGAGACAATTTCTCTATACTCTGGCTCATCTGACAAGTACCACATCAGAAAAGTTGTTATTACCTTCTGAGAGAGGCAGGCCCATGATGTCACACTATGCCACACATCATATTGGCACTTCCCCACAATGTATAAAATTCATGCACTTTGTTATTGCAGGAATGCGATAGCCCTTGATTCTTGCAAGATTGACGATCATAAATTCTTTTGCAACACACTGAGGCTGGAATGTCAGGAAGGGCTATGTGTCATCATAGCATATTCTTGCATTGTTTAAAAGCCCTACATCTTGTTATTGCAAGAATGTGATGCCCATTGATCTAATCAAGATCAACGGTCACACAAAATCTGTGTTACATAGGACTTTTTCTCAATAAAATAATCAAGCCCAATGCAAACAAAACACAACTAATAAAGGTTTAAACAATGTTTAATGAAATTATGCTTGCATAAGCCCAACCTTAGGTAAAATTATATACCATTAAAAAAAATTTTCTAAAAATATTTCGAGGGTTTTCAAAACTAGGGTAAAATAAGATAGGGCACTAGGGTTTCTGAGAAATTCTCTGAAGAAAAACCTTGAGAATTTAATAGGATTTCAATGACATAGAGATTGGGCTATGAACTAGGGCAATATAAGGGTTTGAAAAATACAAGGAACAAAACCCTAATTTGCAAGACACAAAGACACATGATTTTTCACTAAAAATTTTCAAAATTTCTGCATTGTGAAAATCAGACCAACGAGCTCTAGGTGGATGGGTAAACCCTAGCCCCAAGCTTGTCCCATCCCATTGAGTTCTTGAACATTCTCAGGCATGCCAAAGTGAAACATCCCTATGAGTCACTAAATGCCATAGGGCAGCAATCTTTGATGGGGCATATCTCAGAGCTCAAGTGAGCTATGGATGCAATTCTGGGTGCTATAGGACTCTATTGCAGAGACATACAATAAACCCTCTCACATTTTGGAGATCTTACTCCATTTTGATTTTGAGATGCCATCTCAGGTGATGTTGAAACTCATAGTATTGGCCAGTACAAAGTTGCCAACTGCCAAATCTCCCTCACCATTCCTCATGAGATCAAACTATCTATTTCGTTAGCTCCAGGTGGCCAGGTAAACATGAGCCCAAATCTTGTCCCATTCTGTTGAGTCCTTGAACATTCTCAGGCATGCCAAACTAAAACATCCCTAAGAGTCACTAAATGCCATAGGGCAGAAATCTTTGGTGGGGTATATCTTGGAGCTCATGTGAGTTATAGATGCAATTCTAGATCCTATAGGACTATGTTTTAGAGACCTACAATAACCTCTCTCACTTTTTGGAGGTCTTACTCCATTTTGATTTTGTGACACCATCTCGAGTGATGCTGAAACTCATAGTGTTGGCTAGTACAAAGTTGCGAACTACCAAATTCCCCTCACCATTTTTTGTGGGAAGAATTGTCTATTCCATTGACTTTAGGTGGCCGAGTGAACCCTATCCCCAAGCTCATCTCATCTAGTTGAGCACTCAAATGTTCTTAGGCATGCTAAAATAAAATGTCTCTAAGAGTCACTAAATGCCATAGGGCAGTGATCTTTGATGGGGCATATCTTGGAGCTTGTGCAAGATATGGATGTGATTTTGGGTGCTATAGGAATGTGTTGCAAAGACCTACAATAACCTCTCTCTCTTTTTGGAGATCTTACTCCATTTTGATTTTGTGACACCATCTTAGATGATGTTGAAACTCATAGTGTTGGCCAGTATAAATCTGCCAACTATGAAATCTCCCTTACCATTCGTCGTGGGATCAAACTATCTCTTTCATTAGCTTTGGGTGGCTAGGTAAACCCTAGCCCCAAGGTTGTCCCATCTATTGAGCACTTGAATGTTCTCAAGCATGCTGAACTAAAATGTCCCTTAGAGTCACTAAATGCCATAGGGTAGTGATCTTTGATGGGGCATATCTTGGAGCTCGTGCGAGATATTGATGTGTTTCTAGGTGCTATAGGACCATGTTGTAGAGACCTACAATAATTTCTCTCACTTTTTGGAGATTTTACTCCATTTTGATTTTGCAATTCCATCTCGGGTGATGTTGAAATTTGTAGTGTTGGCCAATACAAAGTTGCCAAGTGCCAAATGTCCCTCACCATTTGTCATGGGATCGAACTATCTATTCTGTTAGCTTTGATTGGCTAGGTAAATCCTAGCCCCAATATTCTCCTATCCCATTGAGCACTCAAACATTCTTAGGCACATTGAACTGAAATGTGCTCAAGAGTCACCAAATGTCATAGGGCAACTATCTTTGATGAGGCATATCTTGAAGCTTGTGTGAGGTATGGATGTGATTCTAGGTGCTATAGGACCATGTTACAGAGACCTACAATAATCTCTCTCTCTCTCTCTCTCTCTCTCTCTCTCTCTCTCTCTCTCTTTCTCTCTCTCTCTCTCTCTCTCTTTGAGATCTTACTCCATTTTGATGTTGTGATGCCATCTTGGGTGATGCTAAAACTAGTAGTGTTGGCCAGTACAAATTTTCCAACTACCGAATCTCCCTCACCATTCATCATGGAATCAAACTATCTATTTCATTAGCTTCGACTGGCTAGGTAAAACCTATCCCCAATCTCATCTCATCTTTTTGAGTACTCAAACATTCTCGGGTGCGCTAACCCTAAATGTCCCTCAGAGTGACTAAATGTCATAGGGTAGTGATCTTTGACATGGCATATCTCAGAACTCATGCAAGATATGGATATAATTCTAAGTGCTATAGGACTATGTTGTGGAGACCTACAATAACCTCTCTCACTTTTTGTAGATCTTACTCCATTTTGTTTTTGTGATACCATCTCAGGTGATGCTCAAACTCAGAGTGTTGGCCAGTACAAAGTTGTCAAGTGCCAAATCTTCCTCACCATTCGTCATGGGATTGAACTATCTATTCCGTTAACTCCAGGTGGTTGGGTAATCTCTAGCCTCAAGCACCTCCCATCCATTGAGTGCTTAAATGTTCTTGGGCATGCCAAACCAAAATATCCCTAAGAGTCACTAAATGTCATAGGGCAATGATCTTTGATGGGGCATATCTTGAAGCTTGTGCAAGGTATGGATGCAATTTTGGTTGCTATAAGACTCTGTTGTGGAGATCTACAATAACCTATAAAGGCTTCCCCTACAAAACCAATGCCACATTAGCCATCTCCATAAATTTCAAACAAATTCAACGAGAGTCAAAGTCTTTTTAATATTGACCAGTCAACATTAGTTGATTAACTATCATCAACTGTAACTAAAATGATACAGATTCATATATGCTCAAGTTTTCAAGAAACCATAATTTCATTTACAGATTATCAATACTAGATACCAGATACTAGATAGTCTAACCATGACAACCAAGTTGAAATGAGCTCCATAACTTGTCTAAGAACAGAAGGGTGAGAATATTGTAGGAGTGCTTTACAACCCTACCATGAAGCTTTAAAGCTTCCCCAGAATCTTTCTTGACATGAAAGAGGCCCAACCCGACAACAAGATAATCTAAACAAGTAAAACTTAGGAGAGTAATGGAATCGTGCAACACATAGTCTACAATTGAACTAGACAAGTAGCTCATCTTTGTAAGTCAAGTAACATAAATTTTTATAGCCAAAATTAAAATGATATATTTCAATCAATTATATAGGAAAATTTATAAAGCTCAATAGGTGTCTTCTCATACATCCATCAAGAAGGCATATCACACCTTAAGGAAAACTCTTTCCAAAAATAAATGACTTCACCTCGTAATAGTACAATAAATTTAAATATTTCCATATCAATACCTAGTTATCTCTATGTGCAATATTTCTAGATATCTAATCCAATGTAGGAAAATTCTCTTAATCCAATTATTTATTTCACACGAAACAAGTCAACTATCTAATATAATTATGCATCCATAATGCTCATTGTGCACTCATCATATAATATTCCCAACCACATAAGATCACATTTGATCTGCATATTTTCCTCTAAATTAAAGGTCTACTCATTAGCCAAAACCATGTTATAAGGAAAGGAATTATAGAACTTTCTATCTAGGTGGAATTTTATCATGCATGGAAAATAGATATGAAATAACAACTTAGCTCAAAGTAGCTCAATCATTATTGGTAGGTAGTAAAATACAACAACCAACACATAAAACATCATCAGTGTGCATATATTGATTACAAATCAGCCAAACATCCATCATGCAAATATGAAAATAAACCTTCCAATATAGAATAAGATGTGTAATAGATTTATTCAATGCCTGAAAATCTCAATTTAAAAACCATGTTGCAAAGAAGAACTAATATCATCTCCCTGATCTTGCTGGTAGTAGACACCAATAGTTTAATTCCTATTTACCAATTTGGATACACTCTGAGGGTAGTTCCAAGAAGTTTTCATAAGTACTTATACATTCCCTTCAATTTATGTTCACATATTTTGAAGGTTCTATTTGCATCTTAAAAAGAGTCATCTTTCTAAATAGAATTACCAATACCACACATATACAGTAGTAGAAATAAAAATAGAGTAATAAATGCTAAATGCTATTCATTCCATTTCAATTCTTTGATGATTTTTTTAGTTCTGGCTCAATCCCTCAACTCCAAGTATGTGATGTTATAAATAGTAATCCATTACTAATATGTTCTTTTGAGTATGACATGGAAGAAATTTGTCAACATAGCTTTCTAAGTTCCTGAGGCTGTTTATCAATAAAAGTTTAACCTACGGTTTCTAGCCAAGATGGTCATTGTGAGTGATTCCATACTGCACTGACCTTATCTGATTGTTGTATTATCAAATTCACTAAACATGTCTCATTTGCATCTCAAATTCTATTCTCATTCTCATTGTTCAATAGTTCACCTATCATTTACACATCTAAATCAGGTTTTTGGCCATTTCTTCAGACTTCTAAATAATTTTGGCCTTTATTTTATCAAACATATATCCAAACCATTCTTAAGATGGTAATGTTTTAGACATTTGAATCAATCATGGACATTACTTTACTGGAAAACTAATGAATGAGTTAAGGTTTATAACAACAAAGAAGATGGAGTAACATTGGTATACTAGTCCTATATCAATAGATATGTAAATATATCCTTCCATGTTCTCCCATGAATACCACAATATATCATTCAAGGTGCCAGATGACTAATACAAGTTTGTACTAATAGTCAAGCAATGAAAAAGAATGAAAAACTTGGAAATTTTTTTGCTGCCAATAACCCCCTTTCTACATCATCTCCTAAAGCTTTCTTCCTCCTTCCAGCCACCACCAATGTCCCCATTTCACCCTATTGGCTACTATAGAAGAGAGACTTTGTTTTTCTCACTTGGTTGGGACCACCACTACTACCTCATGTAAAAAGAGGACACATAGACACCATCAATGAAACCTCACCAGATGGCCACTCTACTAGAAATGGACACGTAGATACCCTTAAAAATGATGACAAGCCAAATGATGATTCCATCACCTTCTCCCAAATTCCCATCCTAATAACTAATATTGATAATTCGAATAGGGCTTGAACCACCGAGATTGTTTCCCTCAATTTCAATGAATTCTGAACAATTATTCATGCTCTTCATTTTTATTTTGGAGTAGAAGAACTGGATACATGGGATTGAAACTGGATGCCTCCCATTGCATGTTCTTTAGCTTATTATCAATATGTATCATGGAAGAGAATTATGAGAAGGGTATCATGTTCTAATAACCACACTCCTTCAATTCTTTGTAATTGTTTCTTTAAAACTTTTGTTATATTTCATCGGTTGTAATGAATAACTAAATTAGTTTTTCTTGCATCTAATTTAAGCAATAATTTAGTTGAGGTGGAAGCTTGATATGACATTAATTTGGTATGAGGTGGAGTGGGTTGTGACATAACCTCTCTCACATTTTGGAGATCTTACTCCATTTTGATTTTGTGATGCCATCTTGGGTCATGTTGAAACTCATAGTGTTATCCAATACAAAGTTTCCAACTGCAAAATATCCCTTACCATTCATCGTGGGATCAAATTGTCTATTCTATTAGCTCAGGGTGGCTAGGTAAACCCTAACTCCAAGCTCATCCTATGATGCAGTGCAAGTCAAGAGAATCCCCAAAGGAGATGTTCTAGCCCCCAACTATACAACCACGCATCAGAAATAGAAAAACCAAAAGTAACAATGCAAGATCTGATACCAAATCAAAAATATTTATTTATAAAATAACTATTACATGCAATGTGCCAAGATGTAAGGCCTTGCCAGTTATGGCCAAATACAATAGTAATTACAATAATAGTTCTGCAAGATCCCTCAAGATCCAATCCAAACCCAAGCTAGTCTAGATCACACTCTAGTAGAAGCCTCCGAGGAAGATCTAAACTTGTGCTCGCAAGCCCACCAAGAAATATCCTTGTTTTCCAAGCCATAGCTACTAGCCCTTCTCAAAATTTTCTCTTCAAGATCCTCCTCTTCTCCACCATGGATGAATAAAATCCTATTGTAAACCGCTTCACATTCGGCGCTCTATCCACAGACTCAGGAAAACTTTCTCTCGAGCTACTCCCCACACTCACTCCTCTTCTGAGTGAATGAATAATGACTAAATACTTCCCCACAATGCCTACTTATACCAATCTAAGCCACAAGTCAGCCTAGAACAAAAATTAAATAAAAATACATAAATTAAATGCCACATATTGGCCAACAACAATAACTAAATGCCCAAAATTTATGTCTTAGTAAAATTACGATATATCCTAGTTTCGAAAGAATTAAAACTTGTGCTTCAAATCATAGTTGTTAATCTAGGCCCTCTTCCATCCCTAAAACTTTAATTCTCTAACTCATTGCAGAAAATTATATTTGTGGCCTATAACAGGCACCAAACTCTTAAGTAAACTGAGCTCCTCCTAGACCATGCCGAGTGACAAAAGACCATGCCGAGCAATCATAGACCATGCCGAGAAAAAAAGAACATGGCAAGATCCAAGACCATGTCGAGCTCCAAAGACCATGCTGAGCTCCATAGACCATGTCAAGCTCCCAAACCATGCCAAGCTCCATAGACCGTGCCAAGCTCCCAGACCAAGCCGAGCACCAATACTTCTTCAACTAAGTACTAGTCCAAGAACCCTCCAAACCAACTATTGAGCCTCCTCCCATGAACTCCAAAGTAGTCACCAAGTAAACACAAGATGCACCTGCATCAGACTCCCCAGGTAAAGAGAAAAGTGTGCCCCACACTTTGATGCCCAGAGAAAGATCAACAACCATCTTCATCTTCACCAAAGGCTTCCACTCCAATAGGGATAAGAAAATCAATCTACACATAATCCATATCCACATTATTCTATCAAACACCAACATCTAAACTAACCAATCAGTATGCTCACTCCTAGGAATAAACTAAACATAATGCTTCATCAATAAATCCTCATCCACATCAGCAACTAGTGAGTCCACACCAGTAGCAAAAAACTCCATATTAGCCACAAAATCCACATTAGTAGCAACATGTAGATCTCCATCAACACATGCAAAACTCACAACCCCAACAATCTCATTGATCACAACAAGATGCTCTACAATACATAACTCACCACCAATAGCAACTGGATTATCTATAACCAAGTGCTCTACAATTTCCATGTTAGACCCAATCAACTGATCATGAAAACCAACCTCTTTCCCCACAAGGTTAGGAATATCTTCAGCAACAACCTCTAGCTACTCTGCAAGTTTTGTATCAAACTCCACAAATTGATCAGCAAAAACCAACCTCCACCTTACTATGCCATCTTCTCTCATGAACAACTCTTCTAACTAGCTAGAAAACTCTCTTTCAAATTAGTAGACTCCAAATCCACAAACATCCATGAAATTCCTTCCTCACCTTATCCTTAACTTGATCAGCCAAGCTAGCTTAAAACTGAGCAAACATCTTAGAAAAATTTCTTTACACCACATCATGGAGATTTGCAATCATCTTAGGGTACAATCCCCTTGGAGCCATCTTCCAAGATCTTTGTAAACCCTCTACAACAAATCCTTTCCAATCTCCTTGTGACATCCTTGAATTATTTGCAAGTTAGATCACAACCTACCACCTTGCATGAACAATCAGGAACCACATCACAAGTCCAGGACCACAAATCTGCAATCCAAAAACTCTCTATGATCATGCCTCAACAAGATCATCCTTCCATCTTTGCACCCATCAATCCATCTACAAGCCCTCTATAATTGCAAGACAGAACCATGATCTATCACCTTGCAACCAAGAGATCTAGGACTCTAGAAAGAGAATCCATCACCAAATCAAGATCAAATCAGTGCAAACTACCTCAACTTCAACAATCTGTCTACACATTTAGGAACAACCTAGCTCTGATACCACTTGACGTAGTGCAAGGTAGGAGAATCCCCAAAGGAGATGTCCTAGCCCCTAGCTATACAACCACGTAGTAGAAATACAAAAGCAAGAAGTAACAATGTAAGATCTGATACCAAATCACAACTCTTTATTTATAAAATAACTGTTACATGCAATGTATTGGGCTATAAGGCCTTCCTAGTTACGACCAAATACAATAAAAATTAGAATAATAGTTCTACAAGATCCCTCAAGATCCAATCCAAACCTAAGCTAGTCCAAATCACACTCTAGTAGAAACCTCCAAGGAAGATCTAAACTTGTGCTCACTAGCCCACCAAGCAATCTCCTTATTTTCTAAGCCATAGCTACTAGCCCTTCTCAAAATTTTCTCTTCAAGCTCCAACTCTTCTCCACAATGGATGAATAAAATCCTATTGTAAACTACCTCACATTCAACACTCTATCCATAGACTCAAGAAAACTCACTCTCTAGCTACTCCCCACACTCACTCCTCTTCTGAGTGAATGAATAATGACTAAAGACTTCCCCACAACCCCTATTTATACCAATATAAGCCAAAAGTCAGCCTAGAACACAAATTAAATACAAATACATAAATTAAATGCCACAAGTCGGCCAACAAGAATAATTAAATGTTCAAAATCAATGTCTTAGTAAAATTGTGATATCTCCTAGCTCTGAATGAATTACAACTCATGCTTCGAATCGTAGTTAGTAATTTAAGCCCTCTTATATCCTTGAAACTTTCATCCTCTAACTCATTTTAGAAAATTAGATACATGGCCTATAACAGGCACCAAATCCATAAGAAAACTAAGCTCCTCCCAGACCATGCTGAGTGACCAAAGACCATGTCGAACAATCATAGACCATGTTGAGCAATAAAGACCATGTCGAGATCCAAGACCATGCTAAGCTCCAAAGACCATGTCGAGCTCCATAGACCATTCCAAGCTCCAAGACCATGCCGAACTCCATAGACCATGTTGAGCTCCTAGACCATGCTGAGCTCCAAAGACCATGTTGAGCTCCATAGACCATGCCAAACTCCCAAAGCATGTCGAGCTCCATAGACCATGTTGAGCTCCCATACCATGCCAAGCACCCTCCAAACCAACTACCAAGCCTCCTCCCATGAACTCCAAAGTAATCACCAAGCAAACACAAGATGCTCCTACATCATCCTATCCTATTAAGCACTCAAATATTCTCAGGCATGCCAAATTGAAACATCCCTAAGAGTCACTAAATGCCATAGGCAAACAAATTTGATGAGGCATATCTAGGAAATTGTGTGAGTTATGTATGTGATTCTAGGTGCTATAGGATCATGTTGTAGAGACCTACAATAACCTCTCTCTCTTTTTGAAGATCTTACTCCATTTTGATTTTACAATGCCATCTCTGGTGATGATGAAACTCATAGTGTTGGCCAGTACAAAGTTTCCAATTGCCTAATCTCCTCCACCATTCATCATGGATTGAACTATCTATTATGTTAGCTCTGAGTGGCCAAGTACACCCTAGCCCCAAGCTCATCCCATCCCATTGAGTGCTCAAACATTCTCGGGTAGGCTGAACCAAAACATCCCTAAGAGTCACTAAATGCCATAGGGTAGTGATCTTTGACAGGGCATATCTCAAAGCTTGTAGGAGGTATGGATGTGATTCTAGGTGCTACAGGACCACGTGGCAAAGATCTACAATAACCTCTCTCACTTTTTGGAGATCTTACTTTTTTTTTATTTTACAATTCCATCTCGAGTGATGCTAAAAATCATAGTGTTGACCAGTACAAAGTTGCTAACTACCAAATCTCCCTCACCGTTCATCATGGGATCAAACTATCTATGCTATTAGCTCTGAGTGGATGGGTAAACCCTAGCCCCAAGCTCATCCTACCCCGTAAAGTTCTCAAGCATTCTCAAGCATGTCGAACTAAAATGTCCCTAAGAGTCACTAAATGCCATAGGGATATGATCTTTGACAGGGCATATCTCAAATCTTGTGCAAGCTATGGATGTGATTCTAGGTGCTATAGGACTAATTTGTGGAGACATACAATAAAATCATTCATTTTTTGGAGATCTTACTCCATTTTGATTTTGCGATGCCATCTTGAGTGATGTTGAAACTTGTAGTGTTGGCTACTAGAAAGTTGTCAACTACCAAATCTCCCTCACCATTCATCATGGGATCAAACTATCTATTATGTTAGCTCCAAGTGGCTGGGTAAAGACTAGCCCCAAGCTTGTCCCATCCTATTAAGCATTCAAATGTTCTCAAGCATTCTGAACCAAAATGTCCCTAAGAGTCACTAAATGTCATAGGGAAATGATCTTTGATGAGGTATATCTCAAAGCTCATGCAAGATGTGAATGTGATTTTGGGTGCTATAGGACTGTATTATGGAGACCGACAATAACCTCTCTCTCTTTTTGGAGATCTTACTCTATTTTGATTTTATGATGCCATCTCGAGTGATTCTAAAACTTGTACTATTGGCCAGTACAAAGTTGCCAACTGCCAAATTTCCCTTATCATTCATTATGGGATCAAACTATCTATTTCATTAACTCTAGGTGTCTAGTTAATCCCTAGCCCCAAGCTTGTCCCATCTTATTGAGTTCTCAAATGTTCTCAGGCACGCCAAACTGAAATGTCCCAAAGAGTCACTAAATGCCATAGGGCATTGAACTTTGTGGGGCATATCTTAGAGATCATGCAAGCTATGGATGTGATTCTAGGTGCTATAGGACCATGTTGTGGAGACCTACAATAAACTCTCTCACTTTTTGGAGGCCTTACTCCATTTTGATTTTGCGATGCCATCTCAGGTGATGCTAAAACTCATAGTGTTGGCTGGTACAAAGTTTCCAACTACCAAATATCCCTCACCATTCATCATGGGATCAAATTGTCTATTCCATTAGCTCTGAGTGTTTGGGTAAACCCTAGCCCCAAGCTCTTCCTATCCTATTAGGCACTCAAACATTATCGGGCATGCCAAACCAAAATATCCCTAAGAGTCATTGAATGCCATAGGGTAGAGATCTTTGATGGGGCATATCTCAGAGCTTGTAGGAGGTATGGATGCAATTCTAGGTGCTATAAGACCATGTTGTAGATACCTACAATAACCTCTCACTCTTTTTGGAGATCTTACTCCATTTTTATTTTGCGATACCATCTTGGGTGATGCTAAAACTCATAGTGTTGGCCAGTACAAAGTTGCTAACTACCAAATTGCCCTCACCATTCATCATGGGATTGAACTATCTATTTTTTTAGCTCTAGGTGGATGGGTAAACCCTACCTTCAAGCTCATCCTATCCCATTGAGTGCTCCAACATTCTCAGGCATGCCAAATTGAAATGTCGCTAAGAGTCACTAAATACCATAGGGAAACAATCTTTAATGGAGCATATCTTAGATCTCGTGCAAGCTATGGATGTGACTATGGGTGCTATAGGACCATGTTGTAGAGATCTACAATAACCACTCTCTCTTTTTAGAGATTTTACTCCATTTTGATTTTGCTACGCCATCTCAGGTGATGTTGAAACTTGTTGTGTTGGCCAGTACAAAGTTGCCAACTGCCAAAACTCCTTCACCATTTGTCGTGGGATCAAACTATCTATTATGTTAGCTTTGGGTGGCTACGTAAACCCTATCCCCAAGATCCTCCTATCCTGTTGAGTGCTCGAATGTTTTTGGGCATGCCAAACTGAATCATCCCTAGGAGTCACTAAATGTCATAGGGCAGCAATATTTGATGGGGCATATCTTGGAGCTTGTGCAAGCTATGGATGTGATTCTTGGTGCCATAGGACCATGTTTTGGAGACCTACAATAACCTCTCTCACTTTTTGGAGATATTACTCTGCTTTGATTTTTTAATGCCATCTTGGGTGATGCTAAAACTCATAGTGTTGGCCAATACAAAGTTGGCAACTGCCGAATCTCCCTCACCATTCATTGTGGGATCAAACTGTCTATTTCATTAGCTCTAGGTGGACAAGGAAACCCTAGAACTAATCTCCTCCCATCCCATTGAGTGATCATATGTTCTTGGGCATGCTGAACTAAAATGTCCCTAAGAGTCACTAAATGCCATAGGGCACCGATCTTTGATGGGGCATATCTCAGAGCTCGTGTTAGGTATGGATGCAATTCTAGGTGATATAGGACCATGTTGCAGAGACCTACAATAAAATTTCTCTATTTTTGGAGATCTTACTATGTTTTTATTTTGCAATGCCATCTTAGATGATGCTAAAACTTGTAATGTAGGCCAGTACAAAGCTGCCAACTGCCAAATCTCCCTCACCATTCATTGTGGGATCAAATTATCTATTCCATTAGCTCTGGGTGGTTGGGTAAACCCTAGCCCCAAGCTCATCCCATCCTGTTGAGTGCTCAAAAATTCTTAGGCATGCCAAACTAAAACATCCCTAGGAGTCACTAAATACCATAGGGCAGTGATCTTTGACGTGGCATATCTCAGAGCTTGTGGGTATGTGTAGGATCATGGTGTGCAAAAAAGTGGCAATCTAAAAAATCTATAGTTCTAAAATATCTCAAACCATTTCAAAATCTATTTCAACTTTTTTCCCACCCACCTTGATACTAAATAAAAACAATTAATATCTTTATAAGGTCTACTAAATCTTTTGATACCAAACCTATATGGTCAACTTTAAAAACATCCTTAAAATGTGCTTTTGGCCTGTTTTTATGTGACTTTTACTTCAAACATGTAGCTGACAACTTTTTTTCACCAAAATTTGATGAAATGAAAAGGGTTTCTTAAGAATGTTCTTATCTTTCGATAAATGTAAGGTTTATCAAATTATGAGTTTAGTAAGTAATTATTACTTATTTTCTAATGGAGTTATTTATAAAGTGTTGACTGACACACTACTTGAAAAAAAACTATAACTTTCAAATGGTACAACATTTTTAAAATCCAAAAGATGCATCACATTCTATGTTTCTTTTCCTATAAGGAAAAAAAATGAAAAATTGAATTTTGTAGAGTTTTGAATTAGTTAAGGTGATCAGACACAAGGTTTTTATTCCAAAAATACTAAAGTCAAAAATTAATTATTTATTTAGAATAAAAATAAAAAAAAAATATGTTTCGCATCCAAGCATGAGTCTACTATTTATATCTAGAATATTATTTAAAAATATTATCATTTGATTTTGATTAAGGTGGTTAGACATATGTCTACTTCTTATTTTTGTTCTAAAATTTTTGTAATATTGCATTAAAATTCAAAATTTTGACCAATCAATTTTTATTTTTTTGAGATAATTCCTAGTAGTTTAGAAATTAGATTCAATTTTCTAGAAATTCTTTTCTCTCAACTTTTTGATATAAAGTTAATAACAAGTAGAAAATTTCACATCAAGTTGACATAACCCTGATTTTCTTATTTTTATTTCCACTTAAGACCATAGTTTGGTTGACCATGATCCTTCACATACCCTCATGCAAGGTATGGATGAAATTATAGGTGCTATAGGACAAGGTTTTAGAGACTTAAAATAACCTCCCTCTCCTTTTGATGATCTTACTCCATTTTGATTTTGCGGTGCCATCTTGGGTGATGCTAAAACTTGTAGTGTTAGCCCGTACAATGTTGTCAACTACCACATCTCTCTCACCTTTTGTCATGGGATCAAACCATATATTTCATTAGCTCTAGGTGATTAGGTAAACACTAGCCCCAAACTCCTCCCATCCCATTGAGTGCTCAAACATTCTCGGGCACACTGAACTGAATCATCCCTAAGAGTCACTAAATGCCATAGGGTAGCAATCTTTGACTATGGCAATTGGATATGTCATCTCATCCAATGATGGAGACTTGTGATAGAAGGTAAAGGGGTGATCATACACATAATTTTGAACATGTTATTTTTTTATGGTAATAAGGTAATCTTTTTTTGTATGGTCAAGGAACTTGAGGTCATCTATAAACCCAAATTGCCTTTTGTCCTAACGATTTTCCTTTTTTTGTTATTTTTGTTAATAAGTTGACTCAATAAGTGTTTTGAGAGTCATTAGACCTTATATGACTACATGTTATCACTAAATGGAGTTAGTGGAAGATTTTAATGATCTTCTTGGTTGTCTTAATGGTCATTTCATGGGTTTGAAATATAATCACTTCCCTTTGTGAATAGTTATCCGAAAATCAGCAAACTACATGTTGCAAAGAAAATACAGTAATAGGATGTTTAAGAATCTCTTGGAAGGATGGAATAGATGATAGACTAAATTTTGTGAGATAGTTATTAGGTGTTCCTTGAAGTGGCTAAGATGTTATTTTGAAGCAAGAAGTTGATTATGATCCATTTCTCAAATTTGCTCATTCTTCCCTTATTACTTCCCAAGTCTTCAATAGGAAAAGTGATCAAGTAGTTTTGTGATGTTTGGTAGAATTTTTTTCAATATTTTAACCAAGTTGGAAAGAGTCTTTGAAGACACTTACAAAGGTGGGAAAGGTAGTTTTCCTTAAAACTGTTCTTTTTGGGAATCCACTAGCTTTTGGTGTGAACACTCTGCATCATTTTGGATCCAATTTACATTAAAATGAAATACATGAAATGTACTTAAAAAGTAAAAAAACAAAAACAAGATATATATTATGATAACCAATAATGTCATACATGAAGAAACATATAATATACAAGGTTGCATTGGGACGAGGGTACTTGGGGTACTTAGGGTATTGGTATGGGTACTAGTATAGCTATTTTTTATAATGGAGGATGGGGGTACTTGGGTATGTCAAACTTTATTTTTAATTATACTTTTATATTTATAGAAAACCTGAATTTATGAGTCATGACAATGATTTTTCAAATCAGGAATAGTGATAAAGTTTGTAAATGTAATGTATTGTTTTCAATTTCAGATTTGTTATATGTTTGTAATAATAATTTATGATAAATGTTTAGATGCATAACATAGAAGGCATACTTTAAAAATGAACAAGAAGATCATAAATCATATGACAATGACATATTGTAAATGATAAATTTTTGGCTTTAATGGTGATAAAGTTTATTGTTGATCAATATTGTATCAAAGTTTCAAACTGATTAGGTATTGAATTAAGCTTGATAAAAAAATATCAAAGAAGGAAAACTTTAAACATGAACAAGATCATAAATCATATGATGATGACATATTGGAAATGATAAACTTATGCTTGAATAGTGATAAATTTTATTGTTAATCAATATTCTATCAAAGTTTCAAACTAATTAGGTATTAAATTAAGCTTGATAAACAATGCACTGATACACAAACAAAAAATTGAAAAAAAAAATAATCAAAAATCTCAATCAAGGTCCTTAGCTATGATGCTCTCCACTAAGTACATGGTACTTGGAATACGTGTACCCAGTACTTGGGTATGTGGGTACAAGTACCAAGGGTGTGGGTACAAGTACCCATGCAACCTTGATAATATATTATGATAACCAATAATGTCATAAGTCTAATAATTTCATGCATCAAATATATGTCATACATTAAATATAAAATGTCATATATACATCAAATGTATATTGAATATGTCCACTGATGCCTATACATGTGTGTGTATCAACTATATCTTCTCCTTCCCACTAGGGGAAGGAAAAAAATCCTTAAAGGTCTTTGGTCCTCATGTGGAGGGAGATGAGGGGATGATGGGGTCTTCCTCACATGCTCCCTCATCCTCTTGTTTAGGCTCTTCTCTAAATTGAGATGATACAAACAAATTAAATATGAATCAATAATTATTATACATTGAAATCAAATATATGTACAGAAAAAATTAATTATTTTCTTACTACCATCAAATAGTCACTCTGTATGTCCACCTCAAAGGCTCAATGATGATCGAGTGTAACAAGACCCTACAACAATTCAATCAATATAATCACTTATAAATAAAATTAGAAATTTTGATACTTACTATTATAAACAACAACTAAAACCAAGAAAATTCTTTCATACCTCACTATAGCAACTCCACGATTGATGGACTACTGAAGATGAGGAGGAGTCTCAAATGTCAAGAGTTGCATGTCATATAATACAAGTTACATGTAACATGAAACATGAAAGAAATATAATAAATTAAATTAAATTAACATGAAACAAATGTACCTCTACAAAGCTTGTATCACGCCTAGGCTCGGAGTCCCTAGTGAATGTTGACGGTCCAATAGAGAACTGATGCACATGTATAATTTCTTTTTGTCAATCCTTCATATGATTACTTAATAAATTTATGTATTAATTTAAATGATTAAATTGATATATACCTCTGGACTCATCGACGGGATGAAAAATGGGGCTAGGGGATCTCTATTAGGGTTGCCAACACTCTTACCCTAAATTTTGAACAATGTCAATACATACTAATTAATTAATCATTCACTATATGTACAAAATGTGATCAAATTAGTTTATTATAATTGTAATTTACCTATGTGTCAATGCCAAATGTCTCATTCAAGAACTAATTAGTGACTAGCCCATCATCCATACCATCTCCAACATGACTGCCAAATGTGCATAAGAATCCACATGATGTGCACATGTGGCCATGATGCACAGAAGGCTCCTCCTCAACTAATGGACTCATGCAATGAATGAGGCTCTGCATCAAAACATTAATAGTCCCTAGAGTGATGGCCTCTACATGTTCCTTCACAACTAAAGGAATAATCACATGCTCACCCTGTGGCTTGACAACAGGTGCCCTAACTACATTAGGGTCACAACATGCCGCTAGCCTCTCAAATGATGACCCCCCACCTCTACCTTAAGCTTATAATATATCAAAATAATTGGAGATCTCCCCAAGGACAAATTCAAAATACAATTTCTTTAAGAAATGCATTGGAATCTCGTGATTATTGTAGGGAGGGGCATCAAAGACCATCCACCATCTATCCCAAAAATTATTTCTAATACCATCATCTATGCACCAATGGATGGGGAACCTTTTAGTTGTCTCTCTAACAATATTTTGTTCACCAGGCTTTTTAAATAATGCACAAATTCTACCTTTTGCTATTTCTTTTTTTTTTTTTATACATCTTGATATGATAATTTGTTTGTATAATATCTTCTTTATTCATCCCTCTTAACATGCCAAATATCTAATTGACCACTAACAAAAGCTACATGGGTCATAATGGACTCGAGGGAGGATGCCAATTATGCTCTCATTGGATTGGTTTGTCCACAAGCTTTAAACCTACTAATGAGTGCTTCTAATTCATTTTTACCTCTTTTTATTTCATTTATTATGTTTTCTTGTGTGCCAAGAGGAGGTCTTCCATTCAATGTAGGTTGTGGAATTTCTTGCTCTTGTTGTGGAGGGTTTTTGTTTCGATCTTGTGGAGGGTTTTGGTTTTGATCTTGTTGGGGATTTGGTAGTTCATTATCCACATTTCCTGATAAGAAACCAATTTCAATCTAAATAAATAAATAAAATTAAAGAAAAAATGAAAAAAACCTACAAAAAAATGCAAAAACAAGAGTAGAAAACATATGACATGATCTTGATCTCAAACTTTGGTGACGAGGCATTTTGAGGAGGTGGGTGGAAAACGTCTTCAATTCCTTCAACTTGTGTACATGATGTTTAGATGAAATCCTTGAAAAATGAAATGGGGTCTGGTCTTGCAGCCCATTTATAAAAAAAAATAGTTTTGAGAAGTGTGTGCATGCTATGTAGTGCATACACACTTTTAAAAACTTTAAAAAAAAAGGAGGTTTCATGTTTTTAGCACCAAAACTTGGTGCACCACCAAATAGTTGTATGGAAGCCATGATACCAAGGGTAAATTTCATTGAGCCCATGTGATATGAGATGAGTACAAAGCTCATAGAAGGGTATGTGTAGATCATACTCTAGTTAGAAAAGGGAACTAAGTGCCCTAGATTGGGAAATTATGAGGAGAAAATGAGAATACTTCAATTAGACCTTGACAACAAAGAGAGAAAGAAGAAAGTGGAGAAATTCATTGATTCTATCATTAAGGAATCAGGAATGACAAGAGAGGAATTCAATGAGGTAAAAGGCATTGAGCTAGAAATGAAAGCTAGTGGGTAGTATGAAGTGATAGAAGAAAATCCAACTACTATTGTAGGATCTTCAGAAGGTGTGACAGTAGCAAAACCATTTGTGCAGTCCCCTATTTCACCTTATGCAAGAGCTACACTAGTACAACCTATAATATCAAGAAGTGATTAGCCAAGAAAATAGCTAGAGGTGGAAGAAACTATTGCACTTAAAGAAAGAACCTACACCATCACCCAAGAAAAGGATCAAGCAAACCACTAGTAGACTAGGAGAGAGAAGAAAAATGTTGCAAGTACATGATACAAAGAGTTCTGAGGATGAAGCTGGAGATAGATTAGTAGTGCAAGATGTGTAAGAAGGAAGAACTACAGCCAGAAAAAGAGCATAGAAACCAAAGGTGGAAAACCTTAACATGCAGATAATATATGATGACAATTTTGTACAGTTAAATAAGTATTGTAGCTTGTACAATAATATGGATAGAAGGTAGTTAGAAGATGCATGTGTAAGAAATATTGTTTTGAGGTATGAAAATTTTGATTTAACATTTAGAATCAAATACCAAAAGATTTGTATAATAGGCTTATAGATAGGAAGAAGAAAGTATTGGAAGAAGACCTAAACATGAGGATCTCTATGATTAATAAACTATGTGAGGTTGACTCTTAAGAGGACTGAGACATAATTTTGAAGGGCCTTGAGCCCTTGCTGAGGAATGAAAGAAGAGAAATTATTCTTATGGGAGGCAAGCAAGTAAGTGCAAGCAATTCTTCCATGTACAAGTAAGTACACCTTCTAGTAAGGAGGAAGAAGAAGAGGAGACATAGCAGGAACTTTCACCTCCATATATTATTATGGGTACTAATGCCATGCAAGTGGATAGTATGCACATAATTGTAGATGCAAAAGAAAACCAATTTGTAGCCTATAGCCAAGCTATTGTTGACAATATTATAGCTTACTCTAGGTTAGATGATGATGGAGAAGAGGAGACGAAGAAGAAAGAAGAAGAGGAGTAGAAGAAGAGAAAGAAATAGAAAGGTTAGTAGAGGAAAAGAGGATACAAGAAGAAAAGAAAAAGGAAGAGGTGTTAGAAATTTATTCAACACTCCCCTCAGGCTTTGTGATAAGGGCTTAACCACCTCTTGTGTACTATAAGTTGAGTGGTTGTATCAGGCATTGAAAGATTAGTCTTTTGGTGCAATGACAACCCCACTCTAACAAGTGGTATCAAAACTTGCTCACAGGTCCAAATCCTCAGACCCTTGGGTAATGTTGAGGGGGAGATTGTTAGAAATTTATTCAGTGCTCCCCTTGGGATTCATAAAAATGGCTTAATTTTCTCATGTGTACTATAAGTTGAGTATTTGTATCAGGCATTGAAAGATCAGTCTTTTGGTGCAAAAACAACCCCACTCTAATACCTTTGCAAACCTAAACCAATAAATTGACAAATCCATAAGATCAATCATCTCCACAAGATCAATCTTCTCATCCAACCTTCACCCAAGTCATGAAGAAAACTACCTATAGTTTGGTGCTTGGTCTACACACTCAAGAACAACTAGGCACTAATACCATCTAATGAAACAAGAAGCTGAGGGTACCCCTACTGGAGGTAATATGAATCCTTGAAAATAACCACAAAGTGTAAATACAACACAAGATACACAATCTAATACCAAATCACAAATCTTTATTCATAAATAACTATTTACATGAAATGTGATGAGCTATAAGGCCTTCTCAGTTAGGGACAATTATAATAATAATTATACAAGATCCCTCAAAATCAAAACCAAACTCTAGCTAGTCCAAATCCACATTCTTGTAGAAACGTCTAAGGAAGATCTCAACTTTTTCTCGTAAGCCCACTAAGAAATCTCCTTATTTTCTAATACTTAGCTATTAGCCCTTCTTACATTTCTCTCTTCTACCACATCCTCTTCTCCAAGCTCAATGATTATGACTAATGACTCCACAAAACCCCCTACTTATACCCAAACAAGCCACAAGTAAGCCTAGCCCATTACAAATTAAAATAACCCTTACATTAAATATATGTGTAAGCCACAAGTTTGCTACAAAACTCATTAAATAGCTACAACCCAAATTAAATTTTAAAAGGTCAGCTCATAGAAAACTTAGGAAACATAGAAACTAAGACATGGCCAAGCATCAAAAACCACCACCAAGCATTAGCAAATCCTCAAGCATAGTTGAGCCCCTTCATTGACCAAGCTAACTCAAGCAACATTATTGGCAAGTGTTGTGAGATTGTTGGAAGCATGAATGTTGATGATATTCCTATGGGGGAGTATTTTACATATGTTACTATGATGATATGCTACATTCATGATTGAGTTTGTCATTGATGTCAACATAGCAATTTTTTATGGTATCTAACAGAAGAACAACAAAAATATCAAGTTGGTACAAATGGCTAGTTGAGTATTCTAACTATTTGAGCTTATGGGAGATAATCTAAGTATCTAGTATATGCAATTAATATTAGAAGAATAAATGATAAGTTTGGATGAAATTATGTAAGTTTTGGCAATATATGTTCTAAGATAGAGTTTATAGAGGCATGTTCTAGTAAACTTGTTATATCTCTTAGCAGAGTTGTTAGCTTGAGAATCAAGGTTAACGATGTGTAGAAGACATGTTGGTGATAGCATGGCTAAGATTAGTCATCATAATATTATGTGTATGGAAAGTTATTAAAGTTACAAGGCAGAAGATTAATGTTATTGCTAAATATAACGTGTTCTTAATGTGGTCCTATAATGATTAATTGAGAAGGTCTAATAGTCAACTCAGGAAATTGTTTTATGGACTTGATATAAAGGAAAGACATTTTCCTTTATCATGAGATATAGAAAAGATATGGATAAGTGATTATAAGCAGCAGTAAGAGTGGAATGTGAAGTTGAGTAGAGCAGAGTAGAAGTGAAGGAAACTTCATTAAAGAGCTTTGGTCGAGTGATCTAAGGTTTGATATTTGGATCCATGGTTTGTGACCTAGTCTACAAGGTCTGATAGTGTTTGGTTCAGTTGATAGAACAAAGGAAAGAAGAACATAATAGTAAATTTCATGTTTGAATAGTGAGCTCTTCTTGTAGTTGAAATTGCATGTTTGGGTAGTGGGCTCTCCTTGCATACAATGTAATACAACTCCTAATAGGGTTGGAATATCCTAACAAGGATTCAAAGTCTCCTAATAGGGACTCTATATATTAAATGTTGTAATAGACTCATAATAATGTCCATCCTCTAACAAGGAATATTTATATTAGTACATCATCTTGTGGCCATCATTCCCACCAAGGTTTTCCCTCGGATCAAGGGTTTCCCTAGTTAACATAGCTAGTGTAATTGTCTATGTTCATCTAATTATGGTTGCTATTTACTTTGGTTGAATGGTTAAGTTTTTTTAAAGAAGATAAATGTTTTAATTGTTGGATAACTAATTCACCTCCCCCCCCCCCCCCCCCCCTTCCTCAATTATCTTGATGGACCATTGTTTCTAACACCAAGTTCCCAATGACAACCAAGTTTTGACTTCATAGACTGAGTCCCATAAATGATCAAACTATATTATACACCAAGTGCACCAAGAATCATCAAATGCCTTCATTAATTGAGTCACTTGGTTAACACATCAACCAAAAAACTACCTAGTAAAGATGAAGTACCACCTCTTCACTAACCTTGTCCTCCAACTCCAAGGTTAACCTCACCATCCTACAAGCCTAGGATGCTCCTACATCATAACCACTCTATTTCTTCAAGCATTCATTTGCATAATGCCCAACTTGTCCAAAGTTTTTTCTTGCTCCCCCCCTCTAACCATGTCCTCTTCCTCTAGAACCACATCAAGAGTTGTTTCTTCATCTCCCCCTACCTTTTTCATTGGCTTAAGCTTTGAAACCGATCTCTTGAGAAGAATTTTTTTTATCTATTAATATGGTGCTCATGAGTATGTAAATATCCCATCAACTCATTAATCATCAACTTGGACAAGTCTTTTGAGTTTTTAATAGCAATCACAAGTGTATCAAAAAAATTTGGTGAACTCCTCAAGATCTTCTTCACAACTCTTTTTTCTTCACTCTATTCTCCATTAGCTTTCAACTAGTTTATGAAAGTGGAGACTCTAGAACTAAACTCTAAAACAAACTCATTCTCTTTCATAAGAAGAGATTCAAACCCTCTTTGAAGCATTTGCAACTTCACAACATGGACTTGATCAGTCTCTTTAAATGTGGTTTTAAGAATATCCCAAAATTCTTTGGAATAACTAATTGTTTCTATTCTCAAAAATAAATCCCCTATCATGGTTTCTTTAATTAGGCTCATGGCTTTAGCATCTTTCCTTCTTGTCATGCTCAACTTAGTCTTCTGATTGTTTGTGAGGGTGGCAAACTAAGCAAGGTCTTTGGTATATGTAAAACCACTTATCACAAGATCCCATTAATGATTATCTATCATGATGACCTTCATTTTTCTTGCCCAAACATGATAGTCTTTTCTATTAAAAGACATTGATTTCTACCACACCTTTCTCCCAACTCAAGCCATATCTCCTACACAATAACTAATGTAGGAGCATCTTGCATCAAAAAATAAAGGGGGAAGTAAATTTTATTTTTTTTTTCAAAAAAGGAAAACAATAGAGGAAAAAAAATTATGGAGGAGAGAGAAAGTGACGCAAATTAGAAGAATTTGTTTTTTTTTTTTTGAAATGGAAAAAAGAGGGAAAAGGCATTTTAATAGGAGGCATTATTAAATGTAATTTGTGGTTAGAGGGCTTATTTAATGTGAAGCTTTATTAAATATAACTTGTGGCTTGAAGGTTTATTTAATGTAACTTGCTAGGCCGACTTGTGGCTTATGCATGTAAGGGTTTATTTTAATTTTTAATGGGCTAGGCCAACTTGTGGCTTAGTTGGGTATAAGTAGGGGATCTTGTGGAGTCCTTTAGGCATTCATTCATTCAAAGGAGGAGTGAGTGTGGAGAGTAGTTGGAGAGCAAGTTTTTTTTTTTAGTCTTTGGATAGAACACCGAATGTTAGGTAATTTCAAGTAGGATTGTGATTATCATCCAACTTGGAGAAGAGCATGGAAGATGGAGCAGCTGAGTGAGTGGCATTTTTTAGAGTGTGTGGATAGAGCACTGAATGTGAGGTAGTTTACACTTGGATCTTGGATAAAGTTTGAGAAGGCCTAGTAGTTGAGGCTTGGAAAACAAGGAGATTTCTTGGTGGGCTTGCGAGAACAAGTTGAGATCTTCTTTGGAGGTTTCTACCAGAGTGTGGATTTGGAATAGCTAGAGTTGGGATTTGAGCTTGAGGGGTCCTGTAGAATTAATTTTGTAATTTTTTTTGGTCGTAACTTGGAAGGCCTTATAGTTGGGCATGTTGGCTGTCAATCTTATGATTATATTATGAAAATTGGCATTATCCTAGATCTAATTATCTGTGTTATTAATTATTCTTCAATTTGTGGTTATTTGTTGGGGGCTAGGACATCTCCTTTGGGGATTCTCCTACTTTGCATTGGATCAAGTGGTATCAGAGTGAAGGTTGTTCTTGAGTGTGTAGGCAAAGTGTTGAAGTTGAGGTAGAATGTACTAGGACCTTGGGAGGACATGCAAATGGATCTATGGTTGTGAAGATGGAAGATTGATCTATTTTTTATTTGTTACAGAGCATTTAAAAAGATCTTGGAAGGTGATTCTAAGAGGATTGGACCCTAAGGTGATTGTGAATCTGTGTGATGTGGTACAAAAGAGATTTTTAGAGATGTTTGCTTGGTTTGAAGCTAGTTTGGTTGATCGAGTTAAGGAATGGATGATTGAGTTTCATAGAGATTTGAGGAGCTAGAGTCTACCAATTCAGAAGAGAGTTGTTTGTCCAATTAGAAGACTTGTTTGAGAGAGAAGATGGCATTGCAAGGTTGAGGTGGAAGAGGCTAGTTTTTTTTATCAGTTTGTGGAGTCTAATACAAAAATTGTAGAGAAACTAGAGGTTGTTGCTGAGGATATTCCTAACCTTGTTGATGTTAGAATGGAGATTGGTTTTCATGATTAGTTGATTGACTCTGACGTGGATGATCTGGTTGCTATTGGTGGTGACTTGTATGTTGAAGAGCATCTTGTTGTGAGCAATAAGACCATTAGTTTTGTGATCTTGGAATGTATTCATGGAGATATACATATTCCTATTGATATGGAGTTTAATGTTGCTTGTGTTGATACACTACTTTCTGATGTGGATGAGGGTTTTTTGATGAATCATTATGTTCAGTTTGTTCCTAGGAGTGATCATGTTGATTGGATGGAGTGATGCAGATGTGGATGATTTGCATGTTGGTTTCCTTTCCTAGTTTGGAGTGGAAGCATTTGGTGAGGATGAATATGGTTATAGATATTTGTTTTGGCATCAAAGTGTGGGACACACTTTTCTATCTACCTAGGGAATCTAATGCAAGAGCATCTTGCATCAGAAAATAAAGAGGGAAATAATTTTGGTTTTTTTTTTTTCAAAAAATGAAAACAAAAGAAGAAAAAATAAATAAATAAAAGTAAAATTAAATTTTTTTGTGGAGGACAGAGAAAGTGATGAAAATTAGAAGAAATTTTTATTTAAAAAACAAATTAAAATGGAGAAAAGAGGGAAAAGGTATTTAATAGGTGGCATTATTAAATATAACTTTTGGCTAGAGGGTTTATTTAATGTGAGGTTTTATTAAATGTAACTTGTGGCTTGAAGGTTTATTTAATGTAACATGCTAGGCCAACTTGTGGATTATGCATGTAAGGGTTTATTTTAATTTTTAATTGGCTAGGTCAACTTGTGGTTTAGTTGGGTATAAGTATGAGATCTTGTGGAGTCTTTTAAACATTCATTCATTTGAGGGAGGAGTGAGTGTGGAGAGTAGTTGGAGAGTGAATATTTTTCTAAGTCTATGGATAGAGCACTGAATGTGAGGCAATTTACAACATGATTGTGATTATCATCTAGTTTGGAGAAGAGCATGGAAGATGGAGTAGCTGAGTAAGTGACATTTTTTAGAGTGTGTGGATAGAGTGTTGAATGTGAGGTAGTTTACACTTGGATCTTGGGTAAAGTTTGAGAAGGGCTAGTAGTTGAGGCTTGGAAAACAAGAAGATTGCTTGGTGGTCTTGCAAGCACAAGTTGAGATCTTCCTTGGAGGTTTCTACTAGAGTGTGGATCTAGAGTAGCTAGAGTTGGGATTTGATCTTGAGGGATCTTATAGAATTATGTTTGTAATTTTTTTTTGGTGTAACCTGGAAAGCCTTACAGCTGGGCATGTTGGATGTAGATCTTATGATTATATTTTTTGGAATTATTTAGAATAATTGAGAGGGGGGGTGAATAAGTTATCCAAGGTCCGATGTATAAATAAAACTTTTCACAGCTGAGTGAACCCATAAAAAATTTACCATTATGCATGCATCCATAAGATTATGCAATCACAACTTTGTAGGACACAGTCAAATCGACTTCTAGAAATGTAAACATGAACCATAAAATATTTGGAAACACATTTGACACAATGATTTATGTGGAAACCTAATATGGGGAAAACCACCACTAACATGCTACTCTTTTTCACTCTTCTAAAGTGATGCCCTATGAAAGGCTGGCCCTATTAAAGGATACAATACGCACTATTAAATGTGACCATGTTAAAGGATTTCAATCACCCTATTATGAGTGAACCTTGTTAGAGGACTTTAGACCATTCACTTGGAATGTCAGCTGGTTAAAGGATTTACAAATGACTGTTAGATCAACCTTAATCCAAAGGATTTATCCTAGATTGATACAATTATTAGAGAGTAATAGTAAGGCTTGATCTAATTAAAACTTACAATTCCATTTTTCAGATTATAGATCTTTTTTTTAGTCCTCCATTTTTCTTGGCCTCCACTCATTCTAGCTCTGTTAGCTTGTTCACCTTTCAAGAATTCATACTCTTAAGCCTTCTTTCTTAACATGGCAATCCAGACTCTTCTCTAGGTCACTTGATGAAGCAAAACCCTTGACCCTTTATCTTCCTTAGGTTCTCACACATGACAACCTTGCTTCATGACCAGTCATTCCTATAAATAGGAAATTAAGATCTTTTGTCACTCATTCTCCATCATAAAATTTAGGGTTATGATAGATTAGGTAGGATACAATGTATCTACCCCATATTCCATGTCTCTATTAGGATAAAACCATAGATAGAAATAAAAACTACATGCAAATATAACCAATAATAGAAAAATAATAGATCACATAGAAATGAAGACAAGGCACCAAGATTTAACATGGTTCACCCAATCCCTGGGCTACGTCCACCAAATAGTAAGTTTGATCTTACTACAATCTAGTGATTACAACTTGATTACAATTTGTAATCCCTTATAGCTTAATAACACTGCAAGAAGCAATTTTGCATCACAACATAATGAAAAATACTTAACCCTTAACCATTTTATACAAGTATTTTATGTCATTTTAGGGTTATAATTAATACTTACATGTTGGCGCAAAATCTTCATAAAATAGGGCCCAAATTTTTTTGGAGTATGTACAGCACTTTCCTGATCAGTCACCACAATCTAACAATCTTGTACTTGGGGAATGATCGGGCTCCACACTAAACAAAAATCTCCCACTTGGAGACTAATCTTGTAGAAATACCACTACTACATGGGGCTCCCATTGGATCAAACCACCCTGGACTCTACTATTGTTTTAGTCATGTTCGGTCTAGAAGACCAACCGAAGCTAAAGAGGAGTTCAACTTCTCCCTTGTTATAACCTTTGTCAACATATTTGCTAGATTGCCATTTGTATGTATCTTTTCCAAATTTAATTGTCCATCCTCCAAAACTGACCAAATGAAATGGTACCGTAACTATATGTGTTTGGTCTTAAAATGCAGAGCTAAATTCTTTGCAAGATGAATGGCACTCTGACTATCTATGAACAAATAATTATCCTTCTGAGGATGCCCCAATTCTTCCAAGAAGAACTAAAGACATATCATCTCCTTGGCTACCTCTATAGCAGCAACATACTATGCCTCTATATTGGATAGAGCATTAATCTTTTATAACCTAGAAACCTAGCTTATGGCTTCCCCACCAATAGTAAAGACATAACCTGTAGTACTCCGCCTAGTATCAATATCCCCTACCAAATCTAAGTCAACATAGCCCTGTAAATCAGTAGGAGGCCCCAAAGTATAAACACTTATTGGATGTTCCTCTCAAATATCTGAGAATCCACTTAACAACATTCCAATGCTTAAATCTTGGATGACTCATATACCTGCTAACGACTCCCACTGCATGGGCAATGTCTTGTCCATTGCATACCATAGCATACATTAAGCTTCCTATAGCTGAAGCATAGGGTACCTTGGACATCTTATCCTCCTCTTCCTGTGTCTTAGGACACATCTCCTTAGTTAATTTCAAATGACCAGGTAAAGGTGTGCTGACAGCTTTACCATTCTACATAGAGAAATGTTGCAACACCTTCTCAACATAAGTAGCCTGAGATAGTGTCAATATTCTATTCTTCCTATCTCTACAAATCTTCATACCAAGGATTTTTTTTGCTGCCCCCAAATCCTTCATATCAAATGCATGTGCTAACTGGCATTTCAGCCCCTTAATATGATCCATGTTAGACCTAGCTACAAGCATATCATCAACATATAAATATAAAATAATTTTAGCTATCCTCATCCAACCTCTTCAAATAAATACAATAATATGAATGTTACTTGTTATAGCCATCCTTATGCATAAACCTATCAAATTTTAGATACCATTGTTGAGGTGCTTGCTTCAAGCCATATAAAATTTTCTTCAATTTGCATACTAAGTTCTCCTTACCTTTGACCTCAAATCCTCGTGGCTAAGCCATATATATTTATTCATCCAAATCACCATGAAGGAAGGTTGTGTTAACATCTAGCTACTCTAAATGCAAATCTTCAGTAGCCAAAATACGTAAAATAGTATGAATAGATGTCATTTTAACAATAGGAGAAAATATCTCATCAAAATCAATTCCCTTTTTCTATGCAAATCCTTTTACAAGTAACCTAGCCTTAAATATTTTCTTACCTCCTTCCTCTTCTTTCAACCTATAAACCCACTTATTCTGTAAAGACTTTTTACCTACATGCAACTTGCACAAATCCCATGTCTTATTCTTTAGCAAAGAGTCCATTTCATCTTTCATTGCAGACTCTCACTGAATCTTAGTATCCACCTGCACAACTTCATCATAACTTTCAGGTTCACCAGCATCAGTAAGTAAAATAGAATACAAAGAGGGAGAAAATTTTTATGAAGGTCTAATTTGCCTTGTTGACCATCTAACATTCACTGGTGTGTGTGGTATTTGTAGTTGTGGTTGTTTCACATCACGAGGAATGGCTGGAACATCATCTTTCGGAGTATCACCCAGTACTACATAATCATATTCTTTCTTCTCATGTTGTTGCAACAAGTCTTTTGGCAACACTTTCTCATTGAATATGACATCCCAGCTTCTTACAATTTTATTATTTTCAAAATCCCAAAGCCTATAACCAAATTCATTAATGTCATATCCAAAAAAGACACATTTCTTTGATTTAGCTTCTAGCTTGGTTCTATTTTCAGAGTCTATACGAGTGAAAGTTTCACAACCGAAGGTCTTGAGAAAAGAATAACTCACCTTCTTACTAGTCCATGCCTCCTCTAGAATACCACAGCCCAAATGAGTAGAGGGGCCCTTATTAATCAAATATATAGCAGTATTGATAGCCTCCACCCACATGTGTAAGGGAAACCCAACATGCAACCTCATGCTCCTTGCGCGCTCCATTATAGTCTTGTTCATGTGCTCGGCCACTCCATTTTCCTGTGGAGTCCTTGGAATAGTTTTTTGCCTATGAATACCATTACTCGAGCAATAATCTTCAAATTCATGACTGTAATACTCACCACCATTATTAGATCTAAGACATTGTAATTTCTTACTAGTCTCATTTTCAACCAAGAATTTCCATTTCTTAAAAGTTTGAAATACATCAGATTTCTATTTAAGGAAATAAACCCATACTTTTCTAGTTGCATCATCAATAAATGTAACATAAAAATGAGAGCCACCAAGGGAAGATACCTGAGCTGGTTCCCATACATCTGTATGCACAAGCTCTAATTTCTCCTTTTTGTTGTCCTTTCCAGTATTTACAAAACTCACTCTCTTTTATTTTCCATACACACAACTTTCATAGAAATCCATATTAACACATTTTAGACCTGGTAAAACTTTCTTTGAATGAAGTACTTTCATACCTTTCTCACTCATGTGCCCAAGTCTGTTGTGCCACAACGCTATACCAGAATCTACAATAGCTATTTGTTCTCCCTGCTCAACTGCAGTAATTGTTCCTGAACATTGATTTTTCTTTGAAAAAATCAAAGTAGAAGGAACAATATGACCGGTACAAAGATATAAGGTTCCTACTTTCACACCTTTTGCTACTACAAGGGAACTTTTTGAAACCTTCCAATTTTTATCATTAAAAGTAACTACACAACCCTCATCACCAAGTTGTCTTGCTGAAATTAAATTCCTACTCATCCTTGGAACATGCCTTACCTCATGTAGTAGCCAATGATTCCCATTCTGCAACTTAATCTTTATTTTACCCTTTCCAACAATCTGACAGGGTTCATTATCCCCCAAATAAACAAGCCCAATATCCCCTTGGACATAATCAATGAAATAACCTCTATGAGGTGTAGCATGAAATGAAGTACTAGAATCTAACACCCATGAATCATCAACATTTTTTAAAGATAGAAGCAAAGCATCCTCTTCAGATTTGTTACTTACCAAATTTGCCTCCTTGTCTCCATCTAATTTATCTCCTTCATTTTTCTTTTGATTCTAGTAATCTTTCTTTTTGTGCCCTGGTTTCCCACAGTACCAGTAATCATTCGGTCCTCTCGATTGAGACCTCTTCCCCTTTGACTTTCCTCTTGATTTCTTATGATTTCTAGAGTTACTTCCTCTCTCAGTCATTATACCTCTGCTTTGTGCATTCAAAGCACTTCCTAATGTAGATCCACCTAAGGATTTCCTATGAGTTTCCTCACTCAACACAACACCAATCACATCATCATATTTTTGGGTACTAGATCTAGGAAAAAAATTACTCAACACCATTACCAAGCCATTCTAGCTTTCAGGCAAAGAACACAAAATCAAGAGAGCTCTAATTTCTTCATCAAAATTGATACCCATAGAAGATAACTAACTAGTAATAGTATTAAACTCATTTAAATGATCTGCAATAGATCCACCTTTTGCTATTTTTATATTAAATAAACACTTCATGAGAAATAGCTTGTTTGAAGTAGAGGGCTTTTTATACACTGTCGCTAGGGTTTTCATCAACTCTTCTGTCATCTTCTCTTTTTTAATATTAAATGCAACTAATGGTGCCAGGCATAACTGAATGCTTCCAAATGCCTTTCTATCCAAAAGATCCCATTCATCATTTGACATAGATCCTTGACTCTTATAATTAATAATTATAATTAATTAATAAAAGTATTTTATGCCATTTTAGGGTTATAATTAATAATTATATGTCGGCCCAAAATCTTGATAAATTAGGGCCCAAAATTTTTCTTTCAAGGTGATGCCTCGAATCCCAAAAAATTGAGTATGTACAGTACTTTCCTGATTAGTCACCATAATCTATCAATCTCTTCTAGAAACTTCTCTTTCAATCCTCTTTGAATTTTCTTAAAAATAGTTTACCTTGAATTTTGTGCCACTAGCTCATCATCCTTATCTTCCACCAAGTTCACACAATCCAAGAAAACAAACTTGTTGGCTCAGATTCATTGAATTCATGATCTTTAAAGTAATGCAATAGCTCGACATTATCTTACTTCTGATGCTTAGCACATACTGTGTTACTTGGCATCCTCCATAAAATCACTTGGCACGAACTAAAGTTTATTAGTGCTTGGCATCAACTAAACTTTACTCAACATCCATTATCTTTTTTGACATCAACTAGATTTTTCTTTTACTTAGATCCAACTAATTTTCTACTTGGGTTGAACTAAATTTGCTCGGCACCTACTATCCACTCGGTCAAGCTTGGTAGACAAACTTTGTGTAACTTGTTCTTCTAAAATTTCTTAGTGTAGCCAACTTTTGTAACCTTAAGTACATTATCAATACATCATGTTATCACTATCTTAGTTGATTCTTGTACTCCTTTACATAATCATAACTCAACCTTTCCTCTAGGTGTTATTGTTACATCTTTTGATCAAATCCTCTCCATCAATCAAATAAGTGATAGTACTTAAATCATATAAGTAGTTGTCTTACTGGAAAATAGTAGGTTTGACATCAATGAAAAAACAATGATTGAAACATGTACAACAATCTGTTCTCAACAATCTCCTTCAGCTGATTTTTCTCAATCATTCTAAAAAATCTCCCTCTTTGGCACTAATGGAAAATAAAACTGATCAACCAAACTGACTAGGTTAAAATATTAAGAAAAAGAAAATACTAAAAAGAAAATAATTCCTTGCATTGAAATCTCTCCCTCTACTAGCAGCTTTCATCTTCTGAATAGGTTACAAAACTCTATTGTGTCATCCTTATAACTCCCTCTAAATTAATCTCTCTCTCTTACTAGGTAGATGTTAGGACTTCTCCCTCTTTCTTGTATTTCTCTTGATCAGTAGTTCTCTTCTTTTAGTTCTCCCTCTAAGATCAATTTAATGCATTTCGTTCTCCCTCTTTGACAATAATGACAAAGACTTGTCATCTTTATATGCAAATATAAGCTTCTTTAGTTTCTCCCACTGTCACCTTGCATATGATTGATTTTTAGTTCTAGCACTTTGATTACTTTAGGAAACTCCTAAAGTAAGATCCACTACATCAATTTGTAACATATGGAAATTTTAGCTTGTTTGATGCAGGGCACTCCTCTTGTTACTTGGATAGCCTTTGATACTCCTAGTTTACCTCTTAGATACTCATGAGCATCCTTAGGTAATATTTTTGTGAACATATCAACAATTTTCTCTTTTGTGTTGACACATTCCATCTTCACCTCTTTCTCTTGAACTAATTCTCTCAAGTAATGATACTTGATTACAATGTTCTTAGTATTTTTATGCATCATAGGATTCTTTGATATGTTTATAGCACTTGTATTATCACAATAAAGTGTTACAAGTTCTATCATCTCTTCCTTCATTCCTTTGAGTAGCTATTTGATCCATACAATGTTTGTACAATTTACAACAACATCAACATATTCATCTTCAACAATAGATTATGAGTGCAATTTTTTTCTTTGCTAGCCCATGTAACTAGCCTCTTGTCTAAGAAAAATGCTCCTCCACTGGTGCTCTTTTTGTCATCAATGTTTCTAGCCCAATCAGCATCAGTATAGGCTCTTAATTCAAATTTTTCATTTTTCTTATAATATAGACCATACTCCGTTGTTCCTTTCAGATATCTCATTATTCTCTTTACTATAATCAAATGAATCTCTTTGGGATTAACAGAGAATCTTACAACTATCCCTACAAATAATGCAATGTCAAGTCTTCTATGTACTACATATTGTAATTTTTCAATCATAGACCTTTATAATGTTTGTTTCACCTTAGTAGAATCATCATTCTTTGACAACTTGTGTCCTATCACCATAGGTGTACTTGCTAGTTTGTAATCTTCCAAACAAAAAGTCTTTGATATTTTCTTGAGATATTTTGACTGAGTGATGTATATACCATATTTCATCTGATATACTTGGAAACCCATAAAGAATTTGATCTCCCCAAACATGGACATCTCAAATTCTTTCTTCATTTCATTTGCAAAAGTTTTACATAAAGCATCCTGACCTCCAAATATGATATCATCAACAGAAATTTCAGATAGCAAAATACCTTTTCTTTTATTTTTCTTCATGTATAGTTTTTTGTTATCATCAATCCTTTCAAATCCAATCTTCACAAGATAATTATGAAGTCTTTTGTACTATGGTCTTGGTACTTTTTTTAACCCATAAAGAGCTTTGTGTAATCTACATACCATTTTCTTATTGTTAACATCAACAAATCATTTTGGTTGTTCTATCTAAAATTCTTCCTATAATGTACCATTAAAAAATGCAAATTTAACATCCATTTGATAAACTTTGAAACCTTTGTATGCAGAATACACAAGTAGAGTTCTTACTCGTTCCAATCTTGCAACAGTGGAAAATGTCTCTACATAGTCAATTCCTTCTTCTTGTGCATATCCTTTGTAGACTAATCATGCTTTGTTCCTTGTAACTTCACCATTTTCATCTAGCTTGTTTCTAAATATGCACTTGGTGCCAATCACATTTTTGTCTTTTGGTCTAGGAGCTAGACTCCATGTTTTGTTCTTCTAAATTTGTTCAATCTCTTATTCCATGGCTTTACTCCAGTGTACATCCTCTAATGCATATCTTACTAATTTGGATTCTTTCATGCCAAGAAAACTTGTATTATTTCTCAATATTTTTCTTGTCATTGGTCTAGCATCTTTATCTCCAATGATTTGTTTAGCAGGATGATGTCTTTTGACATATTTGGACAATCTTGGTTCAGCTCTAGTTTCTTCATTTGGTCTTTCAACTTTAGAGTCACTGTGTACATCTCTTTTAGGTAGTTCAACATCTCTCTCATGTACACTAATCTTAAAATTAGAATGTGTTCCATTTTCATTTTGTAACTCGGCATTTGAATGTAGCTCGATTCTTGAATGCAACTCGACATTCATCATATGTGACTCGGTAGTCACTAAAACTTGCTGTTGATTTGCAACTTGATTTGTAGTATCTTATTTAGTAGAAATACCTTCATAAAAGTATACAAATGTTTTGTATTCTTTTGGTTCCTTCATAGGTTTAGCCTCATGTACTTCTATATATTCATCAAAATTTACATTTGCATTTTCCACAACTTTGTTAGCGTTAGTATTTAAACACTTATAAGCTTTACTTCTTGTGGAATATCCTAGGAATATACCTTCTTTACTTTTTGCATCTAGTTTACCATTCCTGAAGTCTTTAAGAATATAGCATTTTCTTCCAAATACCTTAAAATATTTTAATTTGGCTGAGTATCCATACCATAGTTTAAAAGGTGTTGAATGGGTACCTTTCTTGACTTGCACATGGTTCAAGGTATAGATAGCTATACTTACAACTTCTCTCTAGTATCTCAAAGCAACATTTTTCTCTATCATGAGTGTCCTAGCATAGTCCATTATAGACCTATTCCTCCTTTCAACTATTTTGTTTTGTGGAGGTGTTCTAGAGGCAGATGTCTGTCTTTTGATTCCTCTATCATTACATAACATCTCAAACTCATGTGATGTGAATTCTCCTCCTCTATCACATCTCAAACACTTTAGACTTTTACTTGTTTCCTTCTCAACTCTTGCTAAGTACCACTTAAACATTTGGAAAGCATCAGATTTCAATTTCAGAATCATAATTGTTACCATTCTAGAATAATCATCAACAAACAACATAATGAACTTATCTCCTTGTAGCTTTGCACATCAATTGGTCCACAAAAGTTAGTATGAACAATCTCTAGTATTCCTGTAGAGGTATAAGTTTTACTCTTAAAACTTGACTTTGTCATCTTGCCTAACTGACATTCTGACATTGTTTGGACATTATATTGTCAAGTTTCTTCAACTTAGGAAAACCTCTAACTTTCTTCATGTTACTAATACTAACTAAGTTATCAAAATTAACATGGCATAACCTCTTGTGTCGTAACCACACATCATCAAATTTTACAACTAGAAAAGTAGCATCCTCTATGATAGAATAGATTACTCCTAGTCTGATCACCCTTTCTAATCAGTTTTCCATTAGTATCATATATCTTGGTAGTTTTTTTTTGAAACTCTACCTTACATCCTGAATTATTCAGTTGTGCTACACTCAAAAAATTATAGTTCAGTCCTTCAACATAGTAAGCATTGACACATAAAAATCTTATCATGAATTTGATAGAACCTTTTCCTTGTATCAAACAAGGTGCATCATTACCAAATCTTACACTATTTCCATCATAATAATTTAAGATAATGAACTTACTTTTTTCGCCAGTCATGTTATTTAAACACCCACTATCAATGATCCATCTATTATTTTTTTTCACACAAGTCACAAGTGTAGTTGCCTCATCTTCATCGGATTCATCCTTCATTGCAATTGAAACAAATGATAGGTAACTTACCTTTGAACTTGCCTTTACCTCTGTGGAATCTTCTTGCCAGTAGTGCTTCAAGTTGTTCAACATCTTCCTCATCTATATTACTATCACTAGACACATATTTTATCTTTCTCTTCTTCTTATGCTTCTCATCAGAATCCTTCAATAACAACTTAGCTTTGAAAGAATATTCAAGACTCTCAAGCTTGTAATTATCAAAGTTAGATAGCTCAAAAGTAGTGAGCCTACCTACCAGCCCTTCAAGTGTTAGATTATTCTCTAGTATACATCTCAGTTCTTGAATTTTAGAAACTCTAATAACATAAATAGGTAGTAGTGTTCTCAAAAATTTTCTTAGCACAGTATTATCATCAATCTAACCAGTAGCTCCTGTTATTATATTAACAACTTCTTTTATCCTTGCAAAATATTGAGCAATATTCTCACCTACTTTCATTCTCATATCATCAAACTTGCCTCTAAGACTTTTAGCTTTGGCTCTTTGAACATTAGTCTCTACTCCATAGATGGTGTGTAAAGCATCCCACATTTTCTTTGCACTATCACAACCTTTGATATCATCAAATTTGGCATAGCTTAGGGTAGAGGCAATCTCCAACATTGCCTGATTGTGTTCTTTCTTATTTTTCATATCTTCAACAGTTAGGGCTCCAGTTGGATCAAATGCTTAGTAGTAATGGTAGATTGTGCATGATCTCCAAGTCCTCCAAGGTGTAGCTTCATCAAACTTTTCCATGTAGGAAATTTTTCTCTATTAAGCTTGGGTACATCTCTTTTTGACATCTTGATCTTTGTGCTTCTAGTACCTTCAAACTAGTCCTCTTAAGCAGATGGCTATGATACCAATTGTTGGAGTTCTTTAGAATAACTAAGAGGGGGGTTGAATCAGTTATCTAGGGTCCAGATGTATAAATAGAACTTTTTACAACTTAGTGCACCCATAAAAAATTTACCATCATGCATGTATCCATAAGATTATGCAATCACTTAAACTTTGTAGGTTATTATCAAATCAACTTGTAGAAATGTAAACATGAAACATAAAAGATTCGACAACACAATTGACACAATGATTTACATGGAAACCCAATTTGGGAAAAACCACCAGTAACATGCTACTCTTTTTCACTCTTCTAAAGTGATGCTGGTGCAAGGAAACCCAGTCCAAGATAGCACCTTTCTTATCCATGGAGTTCAACATATGAAGAAGCTTGCAATAAAGCTCTTAGGATAAAGTAGATTTATTAATAAGCCCATTTGTAAAGGCTCAATGTTCATTTGGTGTTTCTGTAAACCATGAACCTTTGAGACCTATAAGGGAAATAAGAAGGTTTTATAATAGTTAATACATCCTAAGAAGGGTGAAAAGAGTATAGGATAGGTCTTAGGAAGGTCTTAAAAGTCTTAGATAGCATTCAATATTCATATTGCAAAATACACTAAAAGTTGCTTAGAACTTGCAAAGAAATTTTTGCAATATTGCTTAAAAGTTGGAAAAAGGGAGTTATAACTATTTTCAACCAATTCAAATAGTTGGTCAGTTAAACAAGTGTATATAAGCCTAAGATAGCCTTCCCTATAGAACAAACTGTCTAATGTATGTTTTGTTTCAAAAATCAATAAAATTTCTCTTGTTTTTTGCTTAAACGTATTGTTTCCTGGGTTTTCCATGCATTTTATGGACTTGAAATGGTGATTGACTACTATGGAAAGTTTCTCCTTTGAGTTATCTTTCGAATGCAATTTGTTTGATCAAATTTAGAGCTGTATAACAAAAGTTACAAGCGTTTTACTGCTGGTAACCTAAAAATCCATGAAAATGGGGGCTTTGTGCAATTTGTACATATAGTTCTTTGCTGTATGGTTAGAATGGAAAAAAGCCCAACCAAAATAGTAGATTTAGGAGTTATCTTTCAGATTCAAAAAGATTTGAGTGCAGAAACAAAGGAAATAGATGATGCTTGCAAGCCCTAGACTAAATTGCATGGTAGATTTAGTCTAAATTTACTGGTGTTTGAATTAGTTTGTGAATCAGCAATAAATTTTTGATCAAATGGAGTGGATTGGTGATGAAAATATTCCCTTGAAGAGTTCCAAAGGCCTGTAGTTGGTTTATGCACCCATTCCATTGGTCTTCCTTTGAAAACCAAGCCAAATAGGGCCCTACTTGGATTGTGTACCTAGGCTGATCCTTGGAGTGCTGTAATGAACCATGTTTTGATCTTTTGGTATGTGTTAAGGGTTATCAAATACTTCAAATTCCATTCGTATTTCATTGGTTTGAGGATGTTGTAGCTATAAACTCCTTGGAAAATTGCTAAATTGGCCTAGTAGCCTATTTTATGAGCTTGTCAATAACTCATTACAACAAATTGATAAGTGAGTTTGGAAGGTTGTTCATGACCCTAGAAGTTGTTAGAACACCATATAAGTCATCCCCAAACCTTGGCATTTGTTTGGAGTTATTTGGATAAACTTGTGATATTGTGGAGCCTAATTGGTTGATAGCAAATTGTTTGTAGTCTTCCCTATGACACTCTGCATCAGTTTGGTATTAGAGAACAGGGTTGGATCTTGTGGAAAGTTTTGTGCCAAGATGTTAGAGGGTGAAGAAGGTGAGAGGGAGATCCCTTTTAGGATCACCAATGTGGATTTGGCTAAACTTGTGAAGGAGAAAATGGTAGAAAGTAGAGCAGTGAGGGAGGAAAATAGGAGTATGAAGAAGGAGTTGGAAAAGTTAAAAGGAAAAATGATCAAAGGAGATGCTGATGAATCAAAGGTAGAAGAAATTGAAAGGGTGCCTTATGAAGAAGAGATTCCAAGGGATCAAAGGCCACTCTTGCAAGACTTGGAAAGAGTTGGGGTAAAGGGAGGAGACTTGCCTAATTTCCATGGTAAACTGAATCCGAATGAGTGCATGGATTGGCTGGAGGCATTGGACAACCACTTTGAGTGTGATCAGGTCCCTGCAAGCTAGAGATTCAAGTTGGCAAAGACAAAACTCAAAGGCCCGACCCTTAGTTGGTGGAACTTCTTGAAAAGTGAAAGAGAAGATGAAGGAAAAGAGCAGATCAGCACATGCAAGAGGATGAAGGTAGAGATCAGGAAGCAATTCATTCCTAAGGACTATGAGGTCCTAATCCATCAAAATTTGCATAATCTCAAGCAAAGAGATATGGATGTCAGTACATATACCCAAGAGTTTCATAATCCAACTCTTAGGGAAAAGGTGTATGAGACCAACAAACAAAAGTTGGCAAGGTATATAAATGGCCTAAAATATAGTATCCAAGATGAATTGACCTTGGTTTCCATTGAATCAATCCATAAATGTTTCAATCTAGCTTTGAAGATTGAAGAAAAACACAAGAGAAGAGGGGAATCAAGTAGCGGAAGAGGAAGCCATTTCAAAGGTAGAGGAGGAAGGTTTCAAGGGAGGAACAATTCTTTTAAGGAAGAAGGGAAGAACCAAAACTCTGAAAATGAATCCAGCAATAGAGGCACTTTTAGAGGTAGGAGATCTAATAATAGTAGAGGAGGAGGAAATGGTAGAGGAAGGGGAGGCAATGTATTCATTGGAAAATGTTGCACATGTAACCAAATAGGACATCAGTCCTTTAGGTGCCCTCAAAAGCTTGGAGACAATCCTAGGCCAGGGGATAGAAGGGTCCAATTTTTGCAAGAGGAAGAAGATGGTCAAAGTATCTCCTCCTACCATTCCACCACTTCAAGGCCTACAGATCTAGAGACTGGTGAATGTTTAATGCTACAGAGAACACTTTTGAAGGTACCCAATCCTAGTGAGCCATCACAAAGGAAGGCCCTATTCCAGACAACTTGTAAGGTCAAAGGAAAGGTATGTAAAGTGATTATAGATTCTAGATCCAAAAATAATATAGCATCTAGGGAGATGGTTAACAAGTTAAATTTGCTAAAGCTACCATATCCTTTTCCCTATAAGGCATCTTGGCTTACTAAGGAGAAACAAACTCTTGTTAATGAGCAAGTATGGGTAGAATTCACCATAGGGGAATATGTAGACAAGATTCTTTGTGATGTCATAGATATGGATGCTTGCCACCTCCTACTAGGGAGACCATGGCAATATGATGTCAAAGCCAAACATGATGGGGAAACCAATGTATACACTATAACCAAGGGAGGCATAAACTATACTATGAACCCCTTACCAGATGATGGAAAGGTAGATCATGTGGTTAGCAATGTTGCCTTGGTAGGGGACAAAGAATTCATGCAGACCTTAAGGGAGAAGGACACTCTATGCTTTGCCATAGTAACCAGACCCAAAAAGAAGATTGTAGTAAAACCTCAAGACAAATCTAAGGATGGACAATGGTGGGAAAGTGTTGGCCCTAAGGAAGTGAGGAACCTTTTAGAAAGATATCATGGGATTATTTTTGATAGCCTTCCAACTTCCTTACCACCTAAGAGAGAGGTTAGCCATTGCATTGATCTTATCCCTGGTGCTACATTGCCTAATAAGGCTACATACAAACTATCCCCAGAGAAAAATGCAGAGATTGCAAGGCAAATTGAAGATTTGTTGTCTAAAGGTTTGATTAGGAAAAGTGTGAGCCCTTGTGATGTCCCTGCTATTCTTGCACCCAAAAAGGAAGGCACTTGGAGGCTTTGTATGGACTCTAGGGAAATTAACAAGATTACTATAAGATATAGGTTCCCAATGCCAAGGATGGAAGATCTTTTGGATTGTCTAGGTGGAGTCAACTACTTCTCCAATGTCGATTTGAAAAGTGGGTATCACCAAATCAGAATAAGAGAGGGGGATGAATGGAAAACAACTTTCCAAACCACGAAAGGGCTTTTTATGCCATTTGGGCTATCAAATTCACCTAGTACCTTTATGAGGCTCATGAATGAGGTCCTCAAGCCCTTTTTGAACAAATTTTTTGTTGTCTATCTTGATGGCATCCTAATCTTTAGCAAGGACAAGGAAGAACACCTAAGGCGTATAGATCAAGTTCTAAGGAGATTGCATGAAGAACGGCTTAAGATAAACTTGGAGAAATCTATTTTCATGAGGGAAGAACTTGTACTCTTGGGTTTTGTCATCTCCAAAGGCTGCTTTAAAATGGACACCTCCAAAATAGAAGCCATTCTCAACTGGCCACCCCCTAAAAACCCATTAGAGGTTAAAAGTTTTCATGGACTTTGCAACTTGTATAGGAAATTTGTTAAGGATTTTAGTGGGATTTGTGAGCCCATGATAGATACCATAAAAGGGGGAAGGAAATGCCATTTTTTATTGACTGATGAAGCATAAAAGGCATTTGAAACACTCAAAAAAAGGATAGCCCAAGCACCTATTTTAAGGTTTCCTATTTTTAATAAGATATTCACAGTAGAATGTGATGCCAACACCAAAGCTATAGGTGAAGTCTTAAGTTAACAAGGTAGGCCAGTGGCCTTTTTCAGTGAGAAAATAAATGATGCAAAACAAAAATATTCAGTTTATGATTTAGAACTGTATGCAATGGTGCAGTCATTAAAAAGGTGGAGGCATTACTTACTTCCAAAAGAATTTATTGTATTCACTGACAATCAGGCTTTAAGTTTTTTGAATAGGCAGGATAAACTTAGTCAAAGGCACATTAAATGGATGGAATTTATGCAAGCCTATACCTTTTCAATCAAACACAAAAAGGGTACAATCAACAAGGTCACTGATGCTTTAAGTAGAAGGAACCTCATGGTGCAAAGCATAGAACTTGAAAGTGTGGGAATCTCTGTCATGAAGGACATGTATGCTTTAGATGAAGATTTCATAGAAATATACAAGGTATGTCAAGAAATAGGAGATAAATATCATACTAATTTTGCAGAGTATCTCATTCAAGATAGTTTATTATCTAAAGGTGGGCAGCTTTGTGTACCAAGGCGATCTTGTAGAGAGAATATAATCAAATAGAAGCATTGTGGGAGTATGTCTGGACATTTTGGCTTAGATAAGACCCTAGAACAAGTGAAGAGGTTCTACTACTAGCCTAAAATGTAGTCAAAGGTCAAAAAATATGTTGATGGTTGTTTGATTTGCCAAAAAGCTAAGGGACACACTTCTAATATAGGGTTGTATACTCCTTTACCTATACCATGTAAACCTTGGGATTCTATAAGCATGGACTTTGTCTTAGGATTGCCAAGAACTAAATTAGGGCATGATAGCATCTTTGTAGTTGTTGATAGGTTCTCAAAAATGGAACACTTTATACCTTGTAGAACCACCCATGATGCATCCCATATAATAGGTCTATTCTTTAAGGAAGTAGTTAGATTGCATAGCCTACCTATGTCCATCATATCAGATACAGACTCTAAATTCCTTGGGCACTTTTGGAGAACATTGTGGAAGAAATTAGGGACAAATTTGAACTTTTCATCAGCCTATCACCCCCAATCTGATGGGCAAATAGAGTTATCAATAGATCCTTAGGAAACTTGTTGAGATGTCTAACCCAACAACATGGAGGATCATGGGACACAATTTTACCTCAAGTAGGATATTCATACAATGATTCAATTAATAGGAGTACAGGTTTGACCCCTTTCCAAAGTGTATATAGAAATCACCCAAGAGGTATCTTAGAATTGAGAAATATCAAGGATATGGAGAGACCAAGTGCACAAGCACAAGATTTTGCACAAATCATGAAAGATGTACAACAGCAGGTAAAGGATAGGTTACAAATGTCAGAAACAAAATACAAGGAACAAGAAGATAAAAGAAGGAGAGATCTTCATTTCAAAGTGGGTAACCTAGTAATGATACACCTTAAAAAGGAGAGGCTACCAAAAGGGCAGTATACTAAATTGTTCGTGAAGAAAGCAAGACCATTCAAAATACTCAATAAATGTGGGAATAATGCCTACAAAATTGATCTTCCAGTAGACATAGGCCTTTCTCCCATCTTTAATATCTTTGATCTTTATGCATATAAACCACCCACTAATGTTTTTGATGCAAGAATAGGTTATAACAGTAGCAATGATGTTTCTTCATTACCACATGTCACTAAACCACAAATTGAGAGCATTTTGGACAAGAAAGTCACAAAGAAAACAAGGAGAGGAACCTACTACTCCTACCTAATCAAATGGAAAGATAGACCTAATGAAGATGCAACTTGGATGACCCAAGAAAAGATTGAGAAGGCGGGATATCAATTTGATACAATACCAACTCATGGGACTGAGTTTTTCAAAAAGGGGTAGTATAGTGTAGGGCAACCCAGTCCAAGACAACACCTTTCTTATCCATGGAGTGTTAGGATAAACCACAGACAGAAATAAAAACTACATGCAAATATAACAAATAATAGAAAATAATAGATCACACAAAAGTGAACACAAGGCACCAAGATTTAATGTGGTTCACCCAATCCCTGGGCTACGTCCACCCAACAACAAGCCTGATCTTATTACAATCCAGTAATTACAACCTTATTACAATCCATAATCCCTTACAGCTCAATACCGCCACAAGAACCAATTTTGCATCACAACATAATGAAAAATACCTAACCCTAAACCCTTTTATACAAGTATTTTATCCATTTTAGGGTTACAACATGTCAGCCATAATATGTCGGCTACAACATAGGCCACAGCCCAAAAAAGTTTTTATAGTACTCCACTAATTATGAAGTATGTACAATACTTTCCTGATCAGTCACCATAATCTAACAATCTCCCACTTGGGGACTAATCAGGCTCCACACTAAACAACAATCTCCCACTTGGAGACTGATCCTATAGCAATACCACTACCACATGGGGCTGCCACTAGATCAAACCACCCTAGATACTACTGTTCTTTTATTCATGTTCAATCTAAAAGACCAACTGAAGCTGAAGAGGAGTTTAGCTTCTCCCTTGTTACAACCTTTGTCAAAATATCTGTTGGATTATCATTTGTATGTATCTTCTCTAGCTTTAACTGTCCATCCTCCAAAACTGATCGAATGAAATGGTACCGCAACTGTATGTGTTTGGTCTTAGAATGCAGAGCTGAATTCTTTGCAAGATGAATGGCACTCTGACTATCTGTGAACAAATAATTATCCTTCTGAGGATGTCCCAATTCTTCCAAGAAGAACTAAAGCCATATCATCTCCTTGGCTGCCTCTATAGCAGCAACATACTCTACCTCTGTAGTGGATACCGCACTAATCTTATGTAACCTAGAAACCCAACTCACGGTTGCCCCACCAATAGTAAAGACATAACCTATAGTTCTCTGTCATGTATCAATATCCCCTACCAAATCTAAGTCACCATAGCCCTATAAATCAGTAGTAGAGCCCCCAAAGTGTAAACACTTATTGGATGTTCCTCTCAAATATCGAAGAATCCACTTGATAGCGTGCCAATGCTCAAATCTTGGATGACTGATATACCTACTAATGACTCCCACTGCATGGGCAATATCTGGCCTAGTGCATACCATAGCATACATCAAGCTTCTTATAGATAAAGAATAGGGTACCTTGGACGTCTGATCCTCCTCTTCCTGTGTCTTAGGACACATCTCCTTAGTCAATTTCAAATGACCAGGAAAAGGTGTGCTGACAGCTTTAGCATTCTCCATAGACAAACGTTGCAACACCTTCTCAATATAATCAGCCTGAGATAGTGTCAATGTTTTATTCTTCCTATCTTTGCAAATCTTCATACCAAGGATTTGTTTTGCTGCCCCCAAATCCTTCATAGAAAATGCATGTGCTAACTGGCATTTCAGCCCCTTAATATGATCCATGTTAGACCTAGCTACAAGCATATCATCGATGTATAAACATAAAATAATGTGGCTATCATCATCCAACCTCTTAAAATAAATACAATAATCTAAATGATACTTGTTATAGCCATGCTCATGCATAAACCTGTCAAATTTTAGATATCATTGCCGAGGTGCTTGCTTCAAGCCATATAAACTTTTCTTCAATTTGCAAACCAGTTCTCCTTACCTTTGACCTCAAATCCTCGTCGTTGAGCCATATATATTTCTTCATCCAAATCACCATAAGAAAGGTTGTTTTAACATCCAACTACTCTAAATAAAAATCTTCAGTAGCCACAAGACTTAAAATAGTATGAATAGAAGAAATTTTAACAATAGGAGAAAATATCTCATCAAAATCAATTCCCTTTTTCTGTGCAAATCCTTTTACAACTAACCTGGCCTTGAATCTTTTCTTACCTCCTTCGTCTTCTTTCAACCTGTAAACCCACTTATTCTGTAAAGCCTTTTTACCTTCAAGAAACTTGCATAGATCCTATGTCTTATTCTTTAGCAAAGAGTCCATTTCATCTTTCATGGAAGACTCCCACTGAATCTTAGTATCCACCTACACAGCTTCATCATAACTTTTAGGTTCACCAGCATCAGTATGTAAAATAGAATACAAAGAGGGAGAAAATCTTTGTCGATGTCTAATTTACCTTGTTGACCATCTAACATTCACTAGTGTGTGTGGTATTTTTTGTTGTGGTTGTTGCACATCATGAGGAATTGCTAGAACATCAGCTTTTGGAGTATCATCCAGCACTACATAATCATCTTCTTTGTTATCATGTTGCTACAACAGATTTTTGTACAACACTTTCTCATTGAATATGACATCCCAACTTCTAACAATTTTATGATTTCAAAATCCCAAAGCCTATAACCAAATTCATTAGTTCCATATCCAACAAAGACACATTTCTTTGATTTTTCTTCTAGCTTGGTTCTATTTTCAAAGTCTATATGAGCAAAATCTTCACAACCTAAGGTCTTGAGAAAAGAATAACTCACCTTCTTACCAGTTCATGCCTCCTCTCAAATACCACACCCCAAAGGAGTAGAGGGACCTCTATTAATCAAATATACTATAGTATTGATAGCCTCTACCCACATGTGTAAGGGCAGCCCAGCATGCAACCTCATTCTCCTTGTGCGCTCCATTATAGTCCTGTTCATGTGTTCAGCCACTCCATTTTCCTGTGGAGTCCTTGGAATAGTTTTTTGTCTACGAATACCATTAGAGGAGCAATAATCTTCAAATTCATGACTGCAATACTCACCACCATTATCAGATCTGAGACATTTTAATTTCTTACCAGTCTCATTTTCAACCAAGCATTTCCATTTCTTAAAAGTTTGAAATACATCAGATCTCTATCTAAGGAAATAAACCCATACTTTTCTATTTGTATCATCAATAAATGTAATGTAATAATGAGAGCCACCAAGGGAAGATACCTGAGCTAGTCCCCATACATCTGTATGCATAAGCTCTAATTTCTCCTTTTTGTTTTCCTTCCCAGTCTTTACAAAATTCACTCTCTTTTATTTTTCGTACACACAACTTTCACAAAAATCCATATTAACACATTTTGGACCTGGTAAATCTTTCTTTGAATGAAGTACTTTCATACCTTTCTCACTCATGTGCCCAAGTCTATTGTGCCACAGTGTTGTATCAGAATCTACAACAACTATTTTTTCTCCTTTCTCAACTGCAACAATTGTTTCTAAACATTCATTTTTCTCTTAAACAATCAAAGTAGAAGGAACAGTATGACCTGTACAAAGATATAAGGTGCCTACTTTCACACCTTTTTCTACTACAAGGGAACCTTTTGAAACCTTCCAATTTTTATCATTAAAAGTAACTACACAACCCTCATCACCGAGTTGCCCTGCTGAAATTAAATTCCTACTCAACCTTGGAATATGTCTTACCTCATGTAGTAGCCAATGATTCCCATTCTGCAACTTAATCTTAATTTTTCCCTTTCCAACAATTTGACAGGGTTCATTATCCCCAAATAAACAAGCCCAAAATCCCTTTGGACATAATCAATGAAATAACCTCTATGAGGTGTAGCATGAAATGAAGCACCAGAATCTAAAAACCATGAATCATCAACACTTTCTAAAGACAGAAGCAAAGCATCCTCTTCGGATTTGTTACTTACCACATTTGCCTCCTCATCTCCATCTGATTTATATCCTTCATTTTTCTTTCGATTCCAACAATCTTTCTTTTTGTGCCCTAGTTTCCCACAGTACCAGCAATTGTTTTGTCCTCTCGGTTGAGACCTCTTCCCCTTTGAATTTCCTCTTGATTTCCCATGATTTCCAAAGTTACTTCCTCTCTTAGTTTCTGTACCCCTGCTTTTTGTATTCAAAGCACTTCTTGATGTAGATCCACTTGAGGATTTCCTATGAGTTTCCTCACTCAAAACAATACTGATCACATCATCATATTTTAGGGTACTAGATCCAAGAACAAAATTACTCACCGCCATTTCCAAGCCATTCCAGCTTTTAGACAAAGAACACAAAATCAAGAGAGCCCTAATTTATTCATCAAAATTGATACCCACAGAAGATAACTTACTAGTAATAGTATTAAACTAATTTAAATGATCTGCAACAGATCCACCTTCTGCCATTTTCATATTAAATAAATGCTTCATGAGAAATACCTTGTTTGAAGCGAAAGGCTTTTCATACAATGTCACTAGGGTTTTCATCAAATCTTCTATCGTCTAAGCTTTTGTAATATTAAATGCCACCGATGGTGCCAAGCATAACCGAATGCTTTCAAGTGCCTTTCTATCCAAAAGATCCCATTCAGCCTTTGACATAGTTCCCTGAATCTTGGCTTTGCCTTCCAATGGCTTCCATAAATCCTTCTAATATAGATAGTCTTCCATTTGCATCTTCCATAACTGGAAGTTCTACCCATTAAACCTATCAACCCTTAGCTTACCCTCATCTACCATTGCTCCCACTCAACTATGAGACTCCCACTCAATTGTGAAACTTTCTTACAGAGGATAACTGAAAAAAAACTAGGCTCTGATTCCACTTGTTAGGATAAACCATAGATAGAAATAAAAACTACATGCAAATATAACCAATAACAGAAAATAATAGATCACACAGAAGTGAACACAAGGCACCAAGATTTAATGTGGTTCACCTAATCCCTAGGCTACGTCCACCAAACAACAAGTTTGATCTTATTACAATCTAGTGATTACAACCTGATTACAATCCGTAATCCCTTACAGCTCAATAATGCCACAAGAACCAATTTCGCATCACAACATAATGAAAAATACCTAACCCTAAACCCTTTTATACAAATATTTTATCCATTATAGGGTTACAACATGTTGGCCATAATACAAAGTATGTACAGTACTTTTTTGATCAATCACCATAATCTAACATGGAGTTCAACATATGAAGAAGCTTGCAATAAAGGTCTTAGGATAAAGTAGATTTATTAATAAGCCCATTTGTAAAGGCTCAAGGTTCATTTGGTGTTTCTATAAACCATAAACCTTTGAGACCTATAAGGGAAATAAATATGTTTTAGAATAGTTAATACATCCTAAGAAGGGTGAAAAGAGTATAGGATAGGTCTTAGGAAGGTCTTAAAAGTCTTAGAAAACATTCAATATTCATATTGCAAAATACACTAAAAGTTGCCTAGAACTTGCAAAGCAATTTTTGCAATATTGCTTAAAAGTTGTCAAAAGGGAGTTATAACTATTTTCAACCAATTCAAAGGTAGTTGGTCAGTTAAAAAAGTGTATATAAGCCTAAGACAGCCTTCACTATAGAACAGACTATCTAATGTACGTTTTGTTTCAAAAATCAATAAAAGTTTTCTTCTTCTTTTTTTCTTAAACGTGTTGTTTCATGGGTTTTCCATGAATTGTATGGATTGAAAATGGTGATTGGCTACTATGAAAAGTTTCTCCTTTGAGTTAGCTTTCGAATGCAATTGGTTTGATCGAATTTGGAGCTGTATAACAAAAGTTACAAGCATTTTACTGTTGGTAACCTGAAAATCCGTGAAAATGGGGGCTTTGTGCAATTTGTACATATAGTTCTTTGCTGTATGGTTAGAATGGCACAAAGCCCAACCCAAATAGTATATTTAGGAGTTATCTTTCAAATTCAAAAAGATTTGATTGCAGAAACAAAGGGAACAAATGATGCTTGCAAGCCCTAGACTAAATTGCATGGTAGATTTAGTCTAAATTTCCTGGTGTTTGAATTAGTTTGTGAATAAGAAATAAATTTCTGATCAAATGGGAGTAGATTGGTGATGAAAATATTCCCTTTAAGAGTTCCAAAGAATTTTAGTTGGTTTATGTACCTATTCAATTTGTCTTCCTTTAAAAACCAAGCCAAATAGGGCCCTACTTGGACTGTGTACCTAGGCTAATCCTTGGAGTGCTGGAATGAACCAAGTTTTGATCTTTTGGTATGTGTTAAGGGTTATAAAATACTTCAAATTCAATTCCTATTTCATTGGTTTGAGGATTTTGTAGTTATAAAATCCTTGGAAAATTGCTAAATTGGCCTAGTAGCCTATTTTATGAGCCTATCGGTAACTCATTACAGCAGATTGATAAGTGAGTTTGGAAGGTTGTTTATGACCCTAGAAGTTGTTAGAACACCTTATAAGTCATCCCCAAACCTTGGCATTTGTTTGGAGTCAGTTGGATAAACTTGTGATATTGTGGAGCCTAATTGGTTGAAAGCAAATTGTTTATAATCTTCCCTGTGACATTCTGCATCAGATGCCCCGTGAAAGGCCAACCCTATTAAAGGTTACAATACACACTATTAAATGTGACCCTGTTAAAGGATTTCAATCACCCTATTAGGAGTGAGTCTTGTTGGAGGACTTTAGACCATTCACTTGGAATGTCACCTAGTAAAAGGATTTACAAATGATTGTTAGTTCAACCTTAATCCAAAGGATTTACCCTAGACTGATACAATTATTAAAGAGTAATAGTAAGGTTTGATTTGATTAAAACTTACAACTCCATTTGTAGATTATAGATCTTTTCTTCAATTCTCTATTTTTCTTGGCCTTCACTCATTCCATATCTGTTAGCTTGTTCACCCTTCAAGCATTCATACTCTTAAGCCTTCTTGCTTAACATGCCAATGCAGGCTCTTCTCTAGGTCACTTAATGAAGCAAAACCCTTGACTCGCTGTCTTCCTTAGGTTTTCATACATGACAACCTTGCTTCATGACTAGATATTCCTATAAATAGGAAATTAAGATATTTTTCCACTCATTCTCCATCATCTAATTTAGGATTAGGAAAAATTAGGTAGCATACAATGTATCTACCCCATTTCCATGTCTCTTCTAGAAACTTCTCCTTCAATCCTCTTTAAATTTTCCTACAAATAGTTTACCTTGAATTTTGTGCCACCAACTCATCATCCTTATCAGTTCACGCAATCCAAGAAAATAAACTTGTCAACTCAGATTCATCGAATTCACGATCTTTAAAATAATGCAACAGCTTAGCATTATATTGCTTCTAATGCTTAGCACATACTATGTTACTCAGAATTCTCTATAAAATTTCTCGGTACGAACAAAAGTTTATTCATGCTTGGCATCAACTAAACTTTACTTGGCATCCACTGTTTTACTCGGCATCCACTAGATTTTTCTTTTACTCAGCTCCAACTGATTTTTTGCTAGGCTTAAACTGATTTTTCTTGACACCTATTATTCACTCAATCAAGCTTGGTAGACAAAATCTGTGTAACTTGTTCTTGTAAACTTTCTTAGTGTAGTTAGGCTTCATAACCTTAAGTAGATTATCAATACATCATGTTATCATTGTCTTAGCTAATTCTTATACTCCTTTGCATAATCATAACTCAACCTTTCCTCTAAGTGCTATTGTTACATATTTTGATCAAATCCTCTCCATCAATCAAATAAGGGATAGTACTTAAATCATATAAGTAGTTTTCTTAACAAAAAATAGAAGGTTTGACATCAGTGACAAAATAATGGTTGAAACATATACAACAATCTTTTTTCAACAATCTCCCTCAATTGATTTTCCTCAATCATTCTCAACATATATTATGAGAATTGGCATTATTTTGGATCTAATTATCTATGTTATTATTTATTCTCTCGATGTGTGGTTATTTACTAGGGGCTAGGACATCTCCTTTGGGGATTCTCCTACCTTACATTGCATCAATAACTTTAACCACCTTATGAATACAAATGTTGAAACTCACTTGAATTAAGGGCTCTACAGCTTAGATACCATATCAATATTTAATAATAAAAATAGAACAACAAATACCATGTCAATTAATGCCTTTAGAATGAAATTATCTTACTACCCAAATTGGGTAGAGCGGTGGAATCATAGAGATGGTTGCTTTGTATCCAACCACACAATAGAATGAACCAAATAAATATGGACACAATGAAAGTGCTGAAACATGTAATGGATTATAATTATTTCATATTCAATAATTGAAAGTAGTTGTTCAACATCTATAGAACAAAATCTTCCTACTGTTGTTGCAAACTAACATCTATAGCATGATAGGGTTGTATATAAGAAGTATCTTTTCCTGGAGCAGTTTACTACTCTATAGTGGAGGAGAAAAAATAGACTTCTAAATCCCCTTTATTGAAATAGAGTACAAAAGTAATCAAACTAAGCTACATGCATAATCTTTTGTTATCCTGTTTCAATATGCTCTATTATGAGTTTTATTTTAGATGTGTATGTTTCACCTTTTATCTTTTCTAACTCTTCAAACTGAAAACATTTTGTTCTATTTATAAATTAGGAAACTTCATTGCTAAGTTATTGATAGAGTAGCTTCAAAGAATCAACCATTAAGTTATGATGGAATAGAAGATAATATTTTTGGATAATAATAGTGTTTAACCTGTTGACATGCTTGAGCAACATAAGCACCTCAAGCCACTGGAAGCTATAGAATAGTTAATGTATTGCCTAGGAAGGCCTCTAAAGGATCTAGAAAAATCTAATTTATAAAATGAGTAATTTCAATAGATATTACCATATTGGTTGAGAAAATAGAGAAATACCATAGAATAAAACACAACTAATTACTCCAACTTGAGTGTTGAAAACATAATGCTTGACCATTCTATTTATAATCACATGTATAATAAATATACAAAAGTTTTTAGATTGTGTTTTGATGGAATATTAATGGGTGTGGTTGGAATGGGCGACTCGATTGGGCAATTATAGGCAACAATGGATGAATACACATGCAAAACTTTTTTTGGTCTGTGTTGACCACCGACAACACAAAATAGTTGATGTAATTAATTTGTATCAACATTTGTGACATTGCTAAGCATGAAAGACAATACCATGAGTGCAACAAATATTACAATAGGGACTAGCAAGAATACAAAAAGATAATTGTGGTGAAATCAAAAGACGAACTAGTAAAAAAGCAGTGAGCTAGAATATTTCTAGTAGAGATTGAATGCTATATGACTTCTACAAATATACTCTTCTCTTGTTTCTCAAGGAGAGTTAAGAAATGAATTATTACAAGAACCGTACGCTTTTTTATTAGAATAGTGTTGCATTGAAAGTCTCTAGCGACATGAATTTCCATTCATACATGCCATGAAAAATTTAGAAATTGGAATGGTGATACATTTAGAGACTTCATTAGTATTAACTTCTAGTCATAGAGGAAAGAAAAAACTTAAAATAGTTGTTTAAGGAAGACTCAGATGTGGAGGTTTTGGAGCAAAGAATTTCAAGCAAAATCTAAGTGAATCCTCCAAAAGGGGAAATTTTATCAGATCTAGCATCATACAATGTTCATCTCCTAAGTTTTTTCCCATGGTATACATAAAAGTATGGATGATTTGGTCGAGCTTAACTGGCACACTGGAAGTGTTGAATATTTGTGGCTTCTAGTGGGCTCAACCACTATTAACAATAACCTGAGACCAATAACCGGCCCACTTGAAGCCACAAATATTCAACGCTTCCAGTGTGTCGGTTAAGCCAACCCGGATGATTTGGTGCCAAGCTTATAGTAAGCTTCTTATAAGAACATTCATTTTATACATGTACTGCTCAAAAAACTCTAATACAAAACAAAAACCTTAAGACATGTGAACTTGATTGAGGTCGTCACTGGTTTTGATGTAACTTCTATAGTTACATGAGAAAATGCCAATATTTTCTATGTTCCATAATTATAGAATCACAAGTTGCAATTAACACCAAAATCTATCACAAAACTAAACTAAACTCTAAAAAATTGAGTTTGATGAAATTGCAACGATGAGAGGAAGTCCACTAAAACATCCCAAGGATCATGAACTACTTAGAAATAAGTAGAGGATAAACTCTAAGGAGCTTCTCCATGATGTCATTCAGGCTATAACATGATCTTTTCTTCTCAAAATCAAAATCTATTCTATCTTCCTCCATTTTAAAAATATGCAATTCATTGCCTTTAGAATAGAAAATGTGTCATAACCAAAACCTGCATGCAACCTTTTGTCAATTTGGAAAAATGTGCAAGTGAATATATTTAATACATGAAGGAGAATTTTGTCACATGTTAGAGTGAAGATAGCGACATGCAAATATAGAGAATTACACATCTATTATTCTCTCAGCTGTTACCACCACACAGGTCTAGAATTTGACTGTCACCCTTGCATGTCATGTGTTTTTATGAGGATTTGTCATCTTAATCATAATGCCTTCCATTTTAAGTTTTAAGATAAATATTGATGGTCAAAAATTAATATAATATACACATAAATAAGTAATATTTACAAAAATCTCACATCTCAATGTTTCTAAATTCATACATTTTAGAAAATAATATTAAATTCTTGAAATTAATTATAAATTAGCAATATATAAATTCTAGCCACGCTTTCATTTCTTATTTCCTAATATTTCTAAAAAAATTCATGCTAAAAATGAAAGAGACTACTCAAAAATAGTTGATAGCCAATAAGAAAATTAAATAAAAAGCTTAGAATTTAGTTTAATACAAAAAATTGTTCAAACTATTGAAAAAGAGAAATAATTTTAACTTTTTTATGGAGGGTTTAGAAACCAAGTGAGGCACGAAGAATGCGAGTTAACAACTAGTGAAGGCCACTACAAGGCCACCACATAGACGATTAAAGATCCTAGCATGGGCCCACTCATGTGTGAAACATTTTTGTCTTAGAGTTAAGGACTGAAGGGCATCATCATAATCACCTGAGGCATGATCCTGAGCACTTCATCCTTGGTGGGCTCTTTGTGAGCCATTCAATTTCACCAATAGACCAAGGGCCCATTGACTCAAAAAAGTGACATAATTTTCCAAAAACTTAACTAATAGTAATGTGCTATTGAAAATTATAGTCTCTTGACAAGAATAGCTAATAATGCTAATAATTAGAGGAATATATTAAAGGCATCAACAATCTGAGCATAATACTAATGTCATGTCCGCATCTTAAATCAAAATCTTTTCTTACTTTTGTGGAACAATTATTTAAGGGACAACTGCTTATTAAAAAGTGGGACACATGTCTTCACCATTTTTTCCTCAGCCCCTTTTTATTTGCATATAATTTTATACCTATTTTCATAATTTTTTTCCTAATATGATTAAAAATTTATTTATAAAATAATATTTATAAAACTATTTAAAACTAAGCACAAGGCTAACCAGCTTCACAAATGATACCAAAAAATAAGTAGCTTTGGTAAGTTGACCAATTTAGTGGCTGTGGCTATGTAGCCATGAAAAGCGTCTCCCTCACGAAGGAGAGACACTTAGAATTTTTTTGAAGAGTTGTGAAAACAAATGCAATAGTAAACATTTTTTGTGGCTGGATAGCCAGTGGTGGTTTAGGGTGGCCCCATATTTATGGAGATGCTTCTGTATGTTGACTAGTGGGAATGGCTACCCAGCCCATTAATTTGACATGGCTACATACCATGCCCGTGCTCCCATGCCCATCGACTTATCCACTGTTAGTTTTCTATTAGTCTTTTAAGTGTCCTATAGTTTCATTGCAGTTTCATAGTGCGATGTCTTTTGTTGTATTTCCGTGCAGATTCAACTCCGTAAACTGTATAGTATTTTAAAATCCATTTCTTTTTATTCGCAGACCATTTGGTAGATGGGCAGTCATATCATGTGTATATAGAAATTACGTACATCTCATCCTAGACAATCTGCTAGTGTTATTTTCCTACAGTCACATTCATAGTTATGCAGTTATGCGTTTGTTTTGAATTTGTCTCCTTCCACCCAATAATTTAAAATATTGCCCAAATCACAATGAAGAACACCAAAATAAAGAAAAGTTGAATTTGTCCGAGAAGCTACCAAGCACCTCACATCCAGATCTTTCACAAGAGAAAAGGCGTCTGTAAACTATAATTGAAGGTGAGATATTGAGGTAAGCAATGTCAATGTTAAAGCAACTTTGCATACATGTTATATAGTCAATATGATTTTCTGTGTAGCGGCACAATACAGTGGATGATCCCTCCTGCATGACTTCTTTTAGCCATGTGTATCATTCTTTTCATTATATTTTTTTTTAATATATTAAAAAAGAGTAATTTTATAAATTGTTTGGAAGTTTGATGCTTGTTGAAGAATCTCTCAATCTTTAAAATGATTGAACATAGCATGAATAGTTTTATAATGTTTTAGTATTGAATATAGTATGGATGGTTTTGAATTTTTTTTAATCAATTTCAACTTAACTTAAAATTATTGACATTGACAATAGAAATTATTTGTGTTGTGTAAAATCTTTGATACAATAGGTTGAAATACATAAGAAGCATTTGGTTCTACTTGTCAACTCTACTCAAAATTGTAGTATTAATTTATAAAGTCAGTTTGTGATAACATGGTTATTTGATAAGAGTTTCTGAATTTAACTAGAGTTTCTGAATTTAACTATGTAATTCTTTTTAGTTTCTATTGTAGAGCACTTAGTGTTCAATCATTGGGACTATGAACAAAATAATAGTTAGATTACAAAGTTGGCTCCATAAGTGGGTTCCAATGACAATAAAATAAAGGAGAGGCACATAAAAAGAAAGGAAACAAATAACCTAATATAAAAAGATATATATGACATAATATCAATTCTTGATGCTTTTCATTTGATAAGTTTATTCTCTGCATGTAAGGTTGAAGGTCTGTATTATTAGTACTTTCTCTAAGTACTCTTGTGACACTTTTTACATTTCATGCAATAACTCATGATTTTTTAACTTAATTATTTCTATAAAATACTTTTCTATGATTTCATTGGATGAATCATTTTAAGAGCTATATTTTTAATAATTTATATCATTTTGCAAAACAAGGTATTGGATTTTTTATATTATATTTTATAAATTTTTTTTTTCATTCAATTAACAATATTATATATACTTCTATTATACAATCTTCTAAGAACTAATATTATATATATTATTATTATAAAATTACCATATAATATTTTTATTACTTTATATATTATATATACTATAGTAAATTTATTAAATTTTTTTTTTAAAAAATAAAACTAACAACAAGTACTAAGCAATTATATGGCACTTGTTAAATATGATGCCACAATATTAAATTTAATAAAATGTAAAAAAAAAATCATTTTATGCTCTTAACTCACATGAATAACTCTACACCTAGGTCTTTTTAATTATTGATATTAGTTCTTGATGTATCAAAAAGAAGTCATAGGGAGGCTCATGCCAAAATACAATAGGCTAGACATCAGTCAGGGATCGTACCATTATAATTCAACATATTCCTTTTCTAGACATCAAAACAACTTGTCAACCCAAAAAAGATCAAAGTCCATACTAACAGTATTAATCAAAACAAACGTACTTCCATAATATCTTAACCAAACAATAATGTAGTAGCATAATCTATGAATGCTTCTATGGAACCAATAGTGTTTCAACTTATACAACTTTTTCTTGTACGACACTAAGCTCATAAAATATTGCTTTATAACAAAAACTAAAAAGAGAAAAAATAGCATAGGGGATAGTTGTTCTATTTATCCTCCAGGACCTCCTTAATAGGCTTGTCATCCTCCTCTTTCACAGGCTTGTCCAACAGGGTCTTGAACTAGTCATCTGCTAGGAAGCTATAGAGGGAGTGTGTCATTTCAATTTTTTTTTTCCTCCTTTTCCTCATTGTTAACCTATAGAAAATACATAGTACTGGTCATCAAATGCATAACCTTTGTAGCAAACTTAACAAGGATCTCAAATTTGCAGTACAGGGCCTCCTGGTTATATGTCATATCATTGATAGATTTCTCCAACATATCCATCCTAGTTTTACTTTTCTCTTTTTCTTGGTGGAGACCCCCCATCTTCCTTCCATCCTTCTCTGCCTCCTTCATGGGGGAGGTGACCTCACCCAAGCTCTTGCCCAAGGATGAATTACCTTCCATGGTATCAAAAACATGGGATGGGCTAGGGTTATCCTTACTCCTAGAGCTAGGGTGAATCAATTTTATTTTCTTGTTCCTCATAGGTTTTGTTTTTGAATCTAAAGTTACTTCCCTTTAGGTGTATTGATATTAGTTATGGATGTCAAATTTGAAGTAAAATGAAGAGTTAGATACATAATCAAACAATATTACTCAAACTTTAATATGATCTATACTCACTCAAATTAGAGAAAGATGTAATTAAAATAAGCCTAAAAGTTTTTTAATAAAAAAAGGCATCATACACCTATTAGATATTTGTAAGGGAGTTTGATAATTGAAGTATTGAAATGAGGATTCTCTTTACTCTAAGTATACTAAATTTTTTAATATCCAAGCATGAGTGTATACTATATTCCCATGTCCTTTTAATAAGCCTTCTTAAATAGGAATTTTTATTTATTCATGGAATATTTAGATTCAAAGATTAAGAAAAATTTATAGGATTGGTTTGTACAAATGTGCATAGCAAGCTCTTGACAAGTGGTAGAAGGAGGTAACATATGTTTGATCTTTAGATGACATTTTCTTATAATGCAAGATGAATTAGGAATGCGGGAAAGTGAGAATTGTGGAGTAAATTAATGAGAATTTGTCAAGTTCCATCCTTTAAATATGCTAACACATATGTCAAATTTGACATATCCAAGACTCCCCTTGAGCATAGTTGATCCTAATATAACCCCATTATGCACTATTAGCCTCCCTCCTTTAAATGTGCTAATAGATATGTCAAATTTGATGTTTCCAAGACCCCACTTGAACCCATTTGATCCTTATTTAATCCCATTAGACACTATTGGCCTTGCTCACATCAACTTTTGTCCTAAGGTCTTTAGAAAGACCTTTAGGGACTTTCATTTTTTCATCATTTTGTTTGTTACATATAGCTATGATTGGCCTCAAAATTTTCCAATCAACCTTCAAAAGTGTCTTCATGCCTCCTTCTATGTTTGGAGTCTTCTTAAATCGTCCCGGTATCATTAGGTTCCCTTGCACTATGATGTGCTTCATATTACATGAAAAGGGAAAACATATGCATAGTTGCTATGAACTAACCTGCATGTTTCTAGGAAACAAAACATGTATGTATAAGTGGTATGAGGTTTTGAGGGAAGGAAATTGTTTTAACTTGAGCATTTCAACATTCATTGTGTCATATTTCTTCTTACTACCTATAGTATCTTTCCTTTTTTTTCATGTTTAATATTTATAGCATGAAAAGGAATTCAATGAGTTCTCCCCATAATTGATCCATGTCAAAAATTGTACAACCTTTTTGAAAAATGTAAACATGAAACATAACATAATCATTCACACATGACACAAGGATTTTATGTGGAAACCCAATTTGGAAAAAACCACCAGTAGCATGCTACTAATTCTCACTCTTTTGAAGTGAGGCCTTGTGAAAGACCAACCTTGTTAAATGTGACCTAGTTAAAGGATTTCATTCACCCTATTAGGAGTGAACCTTGTTAGATGACTTTAAGCCATTCTAGATTAGAATGCAACCTAGTTAAAGGATTTACAAATGATTGTTAGGTCAACCTTAATCCAAAGGATTTTACCCTAAATTAGTACAATTATTAGAGAGTAATACTAAGGCTTGATTTGATAACAAATTACAACTCACTTTACAAAAGGCTTTATCATCCCACCAATGTGGCTTAACATCAGGTATATAATTCTTTGTGGGATCTTGAGGATACACAAGGTTGTTAGAAATGAGTATTTTCAAGAGATCCTCATATGAATCACCAAGTTTTGAAAATTGGCATTTCTCTTTCTTAGGCCTATATTGGTATCTTGGCCTATTCTGTTGTTGATTATATGCATTGAGTTTTATGGCTTGAATAGCACTAGACAAGTGGAGAACAACTTGATCTTTAGGTTTGAAGGAGTCCAAAACTCCATCATTGACCACTTGTTTTTTCCTATTCTACTATGAGTTCTTTCCTATTCTACTATGAGTTCTTTCCTTTATCCTTGTTAGATTTGTTATTATTTTGAACATTATTATTGTTGTTGTTTCCATGTTTTTTTGAAATTCCTTATTCTTTCAAAACATCCTCAATACTACATGTGGTTTCAACCATGGTGTCAAAGGGATCAAAAACCATCTTCCTAACTTCATACTCCATTTTAGGAACCAAGTTACTAACAAGGATGTCAATCTTCTCATTTTTAGGGATGGTCCTAGAGTAGCGAGAGAATTTTTGTCTCCACCTTTGCAAGAAAGTGACAAAGGATTCCCCCTTATTTTTCTTTAAGTTGCATAAGTCCAACATGGTGATAGATCTTGAATGGACAAATCTATGGATAAGCTCTTTGAATGTCTTAACAAGGGGAGTTATGTTGGTGAACCATTCCATCACTTGACCTTTAAGATGCCTTGGGAACAATCTCATTAGGTATGAATCATCTTGATGGAACTCAAAAATCATGATATAGAATTGATGCGCGTGATCATGTGGATCTCCATTCCCATAATTCTTGTCATATTGAGGGATCTCAACCTCTCTAGGGAGGTCTTTCATGTTAATATTTTTGTCAAAAGGATTAGGACAAATTGAATCAAGTGAAAATAAACTTTTGGGTGCCAACATATTTTCCATCATACCCTTAATTTGTTTGATCTCTTCTTCTTGAGATGGACCTTGCTTCTTAATCTTCTTGTCCACATCAAAGTTGTAGGGGACTCTTGCACCCTTGTTGATTAAACTCTCTAGGAACTCGTCTTTGTTTTTATCTAAGTATCTCTCCACATATTGCTAAAAGAGTGGTTCTTGTTGTATCTTCATGAAGTCTTGGGATTTGAGATCAAAACTCGAGCTACTACTCCCATGTTGTGAATCATGATGAGCATGTTGTGAAGGTTGTCTTGAATTCGTAAGAAGTATTCATCTCCTATAGTGATCATGTCATTCCTCTAGGGATAGGAGATTGTGAAGGTGTTCTTGAATGTCTTCCACTTCGTGGAGTCTTAGGATGGAGGAGAGTTATTTCCATGACCACTATGCATATTTTTAAATTGATCATTGAGTTGTTGAGCCAACAGTCTATCTTGCTCCTCCTAGTAGTGTCTCCTTTCTATCTCCAACAAGGTTTTTCTCTCCAACTCTAGGAGTCTAAATTGCTCTTTCTTTTTAGATTGTTCATCTAGGAAGGCTTTATTTTCACGCTCAATTTTCTTAAGTCTTTCACTCGTGTATCTTGAAGTTTTTTTAAGTGGTGAACTTGGTCTTGAATGTGTAAAGAAGTCATTGGTGTATGTTGCATTCACATGAGTGACATAAGGCTCATCATCTTGGTCTTCATGTTGTGATTTTTCTTCTTGATAGGCTTGCTCCTTATCTCTTTCCACCCTTTGGTGTACATCTAGATATCTAGTTGAAATAAGGTGTGAGATTGATCAATTTTTACGAGAGGGTCTACCAAATGAAATAGTATCTCTATGTTTATCAAATATGTCATCAAGGTGTTTTGTCCATTTCTTCCCTCTCTCGTCAAGTAATTGTGTAAGTCATATCCATATCCAAGAGACAAGATACTATGGGTGTACTCAACAAACTAAGGTTACTCTTGGGATCAAACCAAAATTTTGATTCGTTCCTGGGTGATTGATCAAATATGGGTTCTTTTCCTTTATGTTTTTGGCGAGTTTCAAGTAAGGGTAATTGGTTAAAGGCTACTTGAGGATTCTTTCCTTAATCTAGTTGATATCTTATTGTAACTTGTATGAAAGAAAATGTACTAGGTGATAGGATGACCCTAAGAAACGTTGGTATCATACTAGGATAGTAAAAGCACTCACTTGTCCAAAAGAGAGGTGATAAGATTAAAAAAATTCAAGAGGCATAAACCAACATTGCCATAGAGGTGCCCATTGAATAGGTGAATACCCTAACAAATATAGATCATGAGGATGATATACCCAAGTTATATTGATTGAATTTAAATTTGTACGGAAGTGAATGGACAAGAGATTACTAAGACTCTCCAAGAATGTTATCAAAGGATCCAAAGGTTTATCTTCTCAACAAGGACAATTTCTAGCTCACCAGCTCCAAGAAAGGTCACTCATGAAATTAGATATGACTATTTCAACAAATCAAAACACAAGAATCCAAAGTGTAAACATGCTTCTAACAATGAGGTAAGTGACTAGATCTAACCCAAATTATTTAATTAAAAGAGGAATTTTATTTTAATTATATAAGATAAGATTATTTAATTAAAAGAGAGATTTTAATTAAATAAGATAATATTATTTAATTTTAAAAAATATTTTCTTTTAATTAAACAATATTATTGATGAAATGATCAAACCTTAGGAAATATTGAAATAATTGAATTAATTATGATTTGATCAAGAAAATTGATTTGAAATGAAAATATTGTAAGGCATTGATTCAAGAAATTGATAAATTTATTCCATCATTTGATAAATTGAAGAATGAGGGCCCATAGTCTATGTGGCCATTTTAGGGTGCATACAAAGGGAAATATTCTAGTTAGAGTTAGGGTCAATAAGTGAATTATGGTTATGATTCAAGATTATGATTATCTAGTTTTTTTATTAAATTGAAGGGTTAATTTAATATTCATGCTAATACTTTAATATATCAGGGTTAAATAAACATTGAATTATAAACATACATAACATGTTTAACTAAATTTTGATCCTTAATTTTGGTTAGTGTTTAATAAGTACAAAATAAAATTATATTATAGTTACTATTTAGTTAAAATAAATCTAAAATATCAATATAAATACATCTTTAACTACTTGAATATATCAAAAAGAGGAGGAGAGGGATTAAATTTACAGAGTGGACTATTAAGGTTATGGCTTACATTAACATTAATATGATTGTGGTTATAGTTAAAATTATTGTTAAACAAAGGAATAGGGTTAGGGTATGGATTAGGATTCAAATTATATTTAGATTAGGGTCAAGATTAAGCTAAGGATTAGAAGTTTTTTTAATTATTTTTTTGAAAAATAGATCTGAATTATGATAAGAGTTAGGTAGGAGATTATGGTTTAGGAATATAGGTTTAGGGTTTAGGTTGAGGTATAAAAGAAGCATTTTAGGGGTTAAGGTTAGAGGATTAGTGTTATGGTTAAGTTTTTAAAATAATATTTTAGGGTATGAACATAAAACATGGTTAGGTTTAGTGTAACGGTATGGATATGGGTTAACATTGTGATTTATATTTACATTACAATTTAGTATCTATGGTAGGGTTAGGAATACAAAATTTGAAGCTTCACTCATTATCTAGCTAGGCATTTAATGTTTAGAATTAGTTTTAGGATGGAAGTAAGGGTTTAAGATTATGCATTAGGTGGGGTTTAGTTAGGATGTACATATTAGGGTTAGTGTTACTATGGCTCTAGTTAAGATTGGATTATGGTTAAGATTCAAATTAGGATAAAGTTATATAGTTCACTTGCTCTTATGATTGAAGCATAATTTTTATTAGACTTAAGATAAAATAGTGTTATGGTTCAAGTATAGAAAAATATGAACTAGTTAGAGTTAAGATCAAAAGGTGAATTATAGTTATGGTTCAAGATTATGGTTAGAGTTTGATTATTAAATTCAAGCTCTAATATATACCTAAGATTTGGATTATAGTTGAACTAGGGATAAAAATAGGGTAATAAGTTAATATATTATGGTTAGAAAAATATTTCATAAACATATACTTAAGTGTAAAGTGTAGGTTCTAGTATAGGATTTATACAAATCCTAACCATAAACTTTGGTTAATATTTAATATATACAACAAAATAAAATAATTTATAATTACTATTTAGTTGAAATAAATCTAAAACATGCATTACGATCATTTTTTACTTGCAATACAAATTGAAGATGCATTATGCTAATTTCCCTCTTATCAATCCTAAATCATAGATAAATTATTTCAATTAACATACCTATGTTTTAGGAAATCTATGTAAAATAGGATGAGGCATACTAAGATTCAAAATGTTTAACATTCACATATATAAATAAATCACTTCTACATGAAGGTAAGAACAATTCAAAAAGAATACATGCAACAATCAAGATAGTTAATAAAACAATGACAACAAATATAGTTAATAAAACAATGACAACTAATATAGACTATTTATTTATATTTATTATAAATATTATTGATATCTTCGTATATTTGATATTTAGACAAAGGAAAAAGTCAAAATTTACAAAAAGTTTATGTAACATTATGTTTGAAGGCACTTTATGAATATATAAAATTTACATTATAACTAAAATGTTAAAATGTTTGTTCTTGAAACAAAATTCATTCCTAAAATATCACAATACCTCTTTCACAATAGGCTCAATGTATTTTCTAAAGGCAGCATCTATGCACCACCCAAATTGACCCGTGTTTGTTACAATAATTAAGCAATTACATATAAAAATAGTTAATTTAAAATTAAAATACAATAAATATAATATTTTTAGTTGATTAATAATTATAGTTTGGATATTATATAAACAGTAGTTTTTCTAATACATTTTGCTCAACAGATATATTATCATTGTAATGTTAAGCGTGTATAGAATTTTGTCCAATTTTTTTTTTAAAATTACAGTTGCATTGTAAAAATCCTCCTGAGAAAAACCACAAGAAATTACCAAAATAAGTGACTGCACTGATAACAATAGCCTCTCATCAGAATAGTTTTTGGAACAATAACAAACACTGAGAAATGAAAGTAACAAATTTCTCATATTCAATAGCTAAAATGAATCTTGCACTAAAGTCAAATAGTTTCACCGTGCTACAGTTTTATAAAATTAAAGCCCAAATCTTCAAAGGGTTGCACTATTATATAATAAAATATAATTAGTTTTGATGTAGTTAATAAACAATTTCTGCTCATATTTCTCTGAAAGATCTGAATGTGAGGTGCTTGGCAGCTTCCCGGACAAATTCAGCTTTTCTTTATTTTGGTGTTCTTCATTGTGATTTGGGCAGGATTTTAAATTATTAGCCGGAAGGAGACAAATTCAAAACAAACGCATAATTGCGTAACTATGAATGTGACTGCAGGAAAATGCCGCTAGCAAATTGCACATGATACGACTCCCCATTTACCAAACGATCTGCGAACAAAAAGAAATGGATTTTAAAATACTATATTATTTACGGAGTTGAATCTGCTCGGAAATACAACAAAAGACATCGCACTATGAAACTGCAGGACACTTAAAAGACTGACAGAAAACTGACAGTGGATAAGTCGATGGGCATGGGAGCATAGAGGGCATGGCATCCAGCCATGTCGAATTAACTGGCTGGGTAGCCGTTGCCTTGACTGGTTTAGGGTGGTCTCATATATACGGGAAATTGTGATTTATAACAGTAGTTTTATGATCTCTGATTATAAGCGCGGACCGAGCAGGGCTCTGTGCAGTTCGCGAGGCTTGCAGGAAGATTTTCCAAGATGACTAAAGTAAGGCTTTTACCTCTTATTGGATTTTCTTAAGTACTGCAGAGGTAACATGATTAATCTCATGGGGTATTATACTGTGACATTGCAGAGGACTGTACTGACGGCCGATCTGAGGTACGATAAATGTAAGAGAACTGCCCCCAAATCTATCACAGAAATAGAAGGTACATACATAATGAAATATGTTTTCTGATTAAATCACACTGAACAAAAAGAATGTAATGGTGATTCAAGTTTATTTTGCTTTTACTGAATATGTTTTAAAAAGAAATACAGCGAGAGCATTTTTTTTTTTTTGGCATAACGATGTAAACGATCTGATCTTTTTGTCATTTAGATTTCTATTCTTTTCAATTAGTCATAACTTTTTCAGATATGGAACGTGGAAACTTTCCTCCTCTATGAATTATATCGTTTAGCTTGTCTAGATTTTAAATTTCCTGCGTGTCAACATTTTCAGATTCTTCATCTTAAGATACTCTTCTACAATAGCAAGACTGTGGAATAAAGTCCCTTTTTGCCATTTTATTCAAATTTGAAAATTGCTTTTAACACACAATAATAAAAACTTAAAAATTTTCTTCCTTTTTGCCATTTTCTGTCCACAATATTTTCTCTCACAAATCGTTTCTAATTTACAATTTCAGCACAGAACAATGTCTCTCTAAAAAGAAAACATTATTTTTCAAAAATTCTTTGTCAAATACCATACTTTGCATCTCATGCTTTTCACAATACCTACGCTAGAAGCTTCTATGATCAGTAGAACTACTTCCTCTTCCTCTACAAGAGGTTGCAGACTTTTCTTAGATCGGAATGCTTGCACCAGCTCTCTGAAGAACGTGAAGGTAGGATCTATAATTTTTTTAATAGTTGTCATCAGTAGATCAAAATTTAGAGAAAATGATCTCAAATCTACTCTACATTTTTTTGTTTGTAATAATTTCCGCTTAAATTATATTCTGACTTATGTTTACTTTTAACATAACCATTTGATTACAGGAGTAGATTCGATCTCCATCAATTTGAATGAGAAGACAATTACAGTTGATGGAGATGCAGATCCAGTGCGTATAGCCAAAAATTTAGGAAAAAAATTTAAAGGTACTCGATTAGTTTTCTATGGAACTCCACCTCCACTCCACCTCCACCTCCACCTCCAAAACCAAAGGAGGAGAAAAAGGAAGAGAAGAAAGAGGAGGAAAAACTCCTACCAGAATTTGATATACGTGACACCGGTGGAGAGAAAAAAACACACTGTTGCATTCAATAGACCAAGAATCGTCTTTCCGCCGTTTCTTTCCTCACTTCTATTATGTCATCATTTACATGAGCTATATTAATACCTGTTCTATGCTTATATTCTTCACGATTTAAGTCTGTGGTTCGATGCAACCGCTAATGAATATTAATGTGTAGCAAAAACCTTCTTGGTAACTGAAGCGAAGGATGTGTATTCTATTTTCTCTGGCAGAGTTAAATTTATACCGTAAATTTATGGGTTAATGAATTGAAACAAACAGTCAAGATTTAGAAGCTAGAATGCAAGCACATGAAGTGTAGAAAAAGGTAAAAATGCTTCCAAGGAATGAGGAGTGATCTCCACAAATACGAGGAGTGGATATAATGAAGATAACCAATCCCTTGATGATTTGTTTGATCGCTCTTAGTTCGGGTTGCTAAAACATCGTATACTACAGATTGATTTCCTATTGAAATCCATCTTTTAGAAATAGTGCCTTGTTAGGCTTACAGAATTTGTGGTAAATAAACTAGAACTTTTGCACTTCAAAAAAATACTCCATGAGTTCTTTGACATATAATTCTACAATTATCTTTTACCCCAGTTGAGTTCTAAAAAAATATTCTGAAAAAATATTTCACCTTTACAAACCAATAGGAGAAAAAGAGTAATTAACGAATGGTATTGATAGAAGGAAGAAAACCGACAAGGTTGGGTCTTGTTCTGAGGTCATCACTATTTTTGAAGTCACGAGGTTTTGAGTAGAAAAGTCGTTTTTGAGGCCGAGGAAGAGGGGAAACCCTGCAAGAAAATAGATCCAGCTTTTCATGGCTAGTGAGATAGCTGTAAAAAAATTAAAATTCTCACAATAGTGCAGCTACGGACAATACAGCTCTAATTCGCTGAAGTTGTTCAAAATGGGATGTTGTTTATTGGATCTGGAATACTTTGATCAACTTAAAGCATTTAAAAGAGGTGGCTCATTTGGTTATTCACATAAGAATTGAAAATTAGAATTAAAAATGGGAATAGAAATATAAATGGGATTTACTCACAAGTTGTTTGGTTCACTAAATTGAAATTGGAATAAAAAATTGACCTAAGAGGACTTGTTTCTCAAAACTGCCTATGATGACGGCATTCAACGAGACACGTTGCATTCAAGGATAACTACGGCTATGGCTGGGCTTATTATAATAAGCCTAAACCCCTCTATTTTTCTTGCAGATTTTTTTACCCATTTCCAATTCATTATTTGCATGAAAAATGATGATGCACATAGTTCTGCAAAAAGTCTTGCCTTCTTCTTGGTGCCTTTCCATTTAAAGCAACCCCACTACGCTTACAATGGATATCTCAGCTTGTTTAACGAAACAGGTCTTGATCCATTCTCTCAGATTGATTGCCATGGAACTTACGTATTCAAGGACGAATGGGATCTCAATTACAATCACATGGGGATCGGCATAAATAGCATTATCTTAGAGATCACTACATTTTCTAACTTCACTAAGATTGTTGTTGAAATATTTAATGTAGATAGTCGTTTTGCCCTTGGAGCCAAATGCCCACCTACCACCTAATGGCCTGCACAATAGTTAGGAATATTGAATGTAGGTAGGTGAGTTCAAATTCGAAATGAGGGGGAAACCATTTTCTTAAAAGAGACAAAAAGGAATGAATCTGATTCATTCAATCAGTTAAAGAGTTGTAGAAAAGCAGAGAGAAGGATTGAATCAGTTGCAAAGTAAAGAAGAGAAGTCAATCAACAATCAAGTCAGAGTTCAGAAGACAGAAGGAAGTTCCAATTTCGTGTTTGTAGTTGCACGTGTTGGATCTTTTGGTTATTCTATAAGTTTTATTGATTTGACCTATGAAGCAGTGATTGATCCAAGCATTGTTGTATGTAGCCATTAGAGCTCTAAGTTTAAAGTTTAAAGTTCTACCAATTTGAAGATTTTAAGGTTTTCTAGTTGAAGCCAAATGCTCCCAGATTTTGTACTAGTTTTGTTGAATAGAATATAAGCAAACAAGTAGGCATACTTGGCAATCTATTATTCTTCTTCTATTTATCATTGCATAGCATTTTTCTTTGAGAAGTTTCTCTCTGCATTTTAATTATAGTATGGTATATTACTCACTCGGTCTAGTCTTTAACCAAATTCTATATTTGTAGTTTGTGTCGAGCTCACTCGGCATACCTTGCTGCTACGTATCACCCACAATGATGACTAAGTTCACTCGGCATCCCTTGCTACCGAGCTCACTCGACATACACTATTGTTGAGTTGTCCCTTATATTGAGTTACTCGACTTCCTCTTGTGTAGAGCTTACTCGACACCCACTGCTTGTCACTTGGCATCCATTGGTGCCAAGAAAAACTATCACTTGGCACCCTCTTGTGCCGAGCATATTTTTACGGTTGTGAATTTTTTTTACATGGTATTAGAGCTTTGAGGCCCCACATCCACAACGAGTTAGGGCATTTTTTTTTTCTAGGATATTTGACATGGAAGAAGATGCAGGAAAGGTATGAAAGCAGCCACCATCTTTTAATGGATAACATTATGACATTTGGGCAAAGAAGATGAAAGCTATAATGGTTGCTAGTGATTTATGGGAGTTTGTGATCAATGGATTCAATGATGTTATAGCCCCAACACTATACACTAACCTCACAAACCCACGAAAGACTCAATTGAAAGAGTTAAGGAGAAAGAATGCAAAGGCATTAAGTCTAATTGAGGCAACAATGACAGACAGTTTTTCCTAAGATTGCAGTAACAAATTATGCAAAGGTAAGCATGAGACATCCTTGAGATGAACTTCAAGGGGACTGATAAGGTCACAGTAGTGAAGCTACAAATGATTAGAAGAGAGTTTGAGAACTTTCAAATGAGGGACAATGAACCAATTGTAGACTTTAGCTCACGAATCTCCACTTTGATAAACTAGCTCAAATCAAATGAAGAAAATTATGATGAGGAGAGGATTGTGGAAAAAATATTGAGGAGTTTACCTCAGAAATATAACAACCTTGTGATGATCATAGAGGAAGCAAAGGACCACACCACATTGACCATGGATAATTTGATGAGAACTCTTCAAACCCATGAGCATTGGATAAATAGATCAGCAACAACTTCCCAAGAGTAGTCTTTTAAGGCTCAAGAGAATTCAAGAGGTAGGGGGAGAGGAAGAAATGACTTTGGTAGAGGCTCAAGAAGTAGAGGTCATGGAAGGAATGGTCAAAGGAATGCTAGTGTAGAAAGCTCAGGATGAGCAAGCAACCAAGAGGGAGCAAGCACCTCTCAAAACAGCTTTAGAGGGGGTAAGAAGAATTATATCTCCAACAAGAGCAATGTTGAATGCTACTACTATCATAAGTATGGGCATTATGCAAGTGAATGCTAGAAGAAGCAAGGTGATCAGTCAAAGCAGAATGCTAATGTGGTTGATGTGAACATGGGAAATGTAATCAATCACACAGTGTTCATCACATGTAATATTGGTGAAGAAGGAAGCCCTGAGCTATGGTACCTAGACAGTGATTGTAGTAACCATATGAGTGGTAATGAAAGTTTATTTTCTTTCATTGATGAGACTTTTAAGTCTAAAGTAAAGATGGGAAATAATGGAACCATTTCCATAGTAGAAAAAGGATCTATTATGGTCCACACCAAGCAAGGTGAGAAGAAGGAAATACAAAATGTGTATTTTGCCCCCCGTATGAAGCACAACTTAATGAGTGTTGGACAACTCATTCAAAATGGACACAAGATGCTAATGGAAAATGACAAGTGTGTCATTCATGAGAAGGATGGGAGTAGTAGATTAATCCAAATGACAAAGAACCAGATGTTCCCCTTGAGGATAGAGACATGTTTCTCTTTTTAATTCAATGTTGCACCTCCCAAGCATGCATTTACAATAGTACATTAGCAATCAGCTCTTAGGAGCATGATTGAAGACCCCTCCAAGCCTTGGCATCTTAGGTATAGACATCTTGGCTTTGCTGGTTTAAATTTGTTGTCCAAGAAAAGAATGGTAGATGGTTTGCCAAGACTAGTAGATTTCTATGACAAGTGTGTGGCTTGTATTTTGGGTAAGCAACATAGGCTTCCCTTTAATTCTGAAAATTCTAGAAGGGCTAGAGCACTATTAGAATTAGTGCATTCTGATTTGGTAGGCCCTATGCAAACTACTTCTATTGGGGGGAGTACTTATTTTATGACATTCATAGATGATTTCAATCGTAGGACATGGGTATATTTTTTGAAGAATAAATCTGAAGCATTTGATAAATTTATTAAATTCAAAGCCTTAGCTAAAAAAGAATGTGGACACTATGTTAAGGTCCTTAGATCGGATAGAGGAGGGGAGTATACCTCCAATATGTTTGTAAATATTTGCAAGCAAAATGGTATAAAGAAATAACTTACAAACAATTATACTCCACAGCAAAATGGAGTGGCTATGAGAAAGAATAGGACTATTGTTGAAATGGCTAGAAGCATGATGAAAGCAAAAAGGCTCCGAATTGAATATTGGGGAGAAGTTGTAGCAACAACAATATATCTAATTAACAAGTGTCCTACAAAATTAGTTCATGACAAGATACCTTTTGAGGCTTGGTCAAGAAATAGATGGATAGTTGACCACTTTAGAGTGTTTGGACATGTAGCATATGCACATGTGCCTAAAGAATAAAGGAAAAAGCTAGATAACAAAAGTGTGAAGTGCATCTTCACAGGGTACAACTCAGAATCAAAGGCTTATAGGCTATATGATGCAATTGATAGAAAGATCATCATTTCAAGAGACATAGAGTTTTTTGAAAATCAGTCATGGGATAGCTCGGTAGATGAATCCTCAAGCACTTCAAGTAAAGTGCTTACTATTGAAGAGGAAGAAGATGACATTGGTGATCAGAAAGAAGATGGAGCAACAAACATAGATTACAGACAAAGGCAAAAAGGCAAGCAACCCTTAACATGCCGAGCAACAACTCTAAGCTCATCAAGACAGCTCTGAGCTAGTATGCAAAATAGTAGTCGTAGCAATACTGAGAATTCAGATCCCACTCTCACCTCCCTATTGCCAAGAAATTCTAAGAGAGATATACCAAGATGAAAGGTATGAGGAAAATTATGATGAGAGTGTAAATTTTGCATTATTTTCTCATAGTGATCCAATTTATTTTGAGGAAGCTATGAATGAAAAGAAATAGTGTAATGCCATGGATGAGGAAATAGATGCTATTAAAAGAATGAGACATGGGAGTTAACTACTTTGTCTCCCAAGAAGCAAGTAATTGGTGTAAAATTGGTTTACAAGACCAAGTGAAATGCTGAAGGAGAAATAGATAGGCATAAGGCACATTTAGTGGTCATAGATTACAAGCAATATTATGGTAGAGATTATGATGAGACATATGCCCTAGTTGCAAGAATGAAAACCATGTGTGCTATCATAGCAACTGTAACCCAACACAAATGGAAGGTATATCAAATGGATGTGAAGTCATCCTTCTTGAATGATGTGTTGAAAGAAGAAGTATATGTAGAGTAGCCAACTAGTTATGAAGTTTCATGTGAAGAACACAAGGTGTGTAGATTGAAGAGAGCTCCATATGGGCTCAAGCAAGCTCCACGTGCATGGTATAGTAGGATTGACTCGTACTTTATGAGCAATGGCTTTAGCAAAAGCGATGGTAAGCCCACACTCTATATTAAGGCAGAAAATGGTAATGTGTTGATTGTTGTCTTGTATGTAGATGACTTAAACTTCAATAGAAATTATAATTTCCTAATTGGTGAGTTCAAAGAGGCTATGAAAAATGAATTTAAAATGATAGACCAAGGTCTCTTGAAGTATTTTCTAGGCATATAAGTAAAACAAATGTATGATGGCATATTCATCTCTCAAGGAAAATGTGCAAGGCAAATCATTGAGAGATTCAAAATGTAGAATTATAAGACAACTCCAACACCAATAGTAGTAGGTGTGAAGTTGAGTAAGGAAGATTGCAACAAAAGTGTGAATCCAACACTATACAAGAGTATGGTTGGAAGTTTGATCTATTTGACTACAACTCGGCTAGACATCATGCATGTAGTAAGTTTGATTTCTAGATTTATGAAAATATCAAAGGATTTTCATTGGCAAGAAAGAAAGAGGATCCTAAGGTATGTGAATGGTACCAGAGGATTTGGGATTTTGTATACTGTAGAAAATGATTTCAAGTTGGTTGGTTACATAGATAGTGATTAGACTAGAAGTTTAGATGATAGGAAGAGCACTTTTGGATACATGTTTCATATGGGATCAAGTGTAATTTCATGGGTATCCAAGAAGCAACCTATTTTTTCTCAATCTACAATAGAGGCTAAGTACATAGCAGCAAATACAGTAGCATGTCAAGCTATTTGGTTATGGAGGATCTTGATAGATCTAAATGAAAGGCAAGAGGATGGAACCACAATTTACTATGAAAACATCTCCTTAATTGCACTATCTAAGAATCTAGTCTTCCATGAGAGAAGAAAGCATATAGAGATTAGATATCATTTCATCAAAGAGTTGGTAGAGAATGGAGATATCAAAATAGAATTTTGCAAGTCTGAGTAGCAACTAGCATAAATTTTTACTAAGCCTTTAGGCATTGGAACTTTTGTACACATCAGAAAATGTCTTGGTGTAGTTGATTTGGATCATGAGTGATCCTTGGTTTGTTTGGCTCGAGACAAAGGGGGAGTGCTGAAATATTTAATGCAGATAGTCATTTTGCCTCTAGAGCCAAACGCCCACCTACCACCCTGATAGCCTGCACAACAGTTAGAAACATTAAATGTAGGTAGGTGAGTTCAAATTCAAAATGAGAGGGAAACTATTTTTAGAAAAAGAGACAAAAGGAATGAATATGATTCATTTGATCAATTGAATAGTTGTAGAAGAGCAGAGAGAAGGATTGAATTAGTTGCATAGCAGAGAAGAGAAGTTGATTAGTAGATCAAGTCAGAGTTCAAAAGACAGAAGGAAGTTCTAATTTCATGTTTGCAGTTGCACATGTTGGATTTTTTAGTTATTTTGTAAGTTTTATTGATTCAACATGTGAAGTAGTGATTGCTCTAGGTATTGTTGTATGCAACCATTATAAATCTAAGTTTAAAGTTTAAAGTTTTACCAGTTTGAAGATTTAAGGATTTTCTAGTTGAAGCCGAATGCTCCCAGATTTTATAATAGTTTTATTGAATATAATTTAAGTAAGCAAGTAGGCATACTTGGCAATCTATTGTTCTTCTTCTATTTATCATTGCATAGTATTTTGCATTTGAGAAGTTCATAGTTGAAATCTTCATTCTTCGTCTCTTTGCATTTTAATAGCAGTCTGGTATATTGCTCACTCGGTCTAGTCTATGACCAAGTTCTGTATCTACAGTTTGTTCTGAACTCACTCGGCATACCTTAATTTCATGCATCACCCAATAGTGGTGACCAAGCTCACTTGGCATCCCTTGCTGTTGAGCTCACTTGACATATACTATTGCTAAGTTGCCCGTTTATGTCAAGTTAATCGAATTCATCTTATGCCAAGCTTACTTGACACCCTACCTCTCACTCAACATCCATTGGTGCCAAGAAAGACTATCATTCGACACCTTCTTGTGCTGACTAGATTTTTAGGATTGTGATTTATTTTTCACAATTCTGGAGAGATGATGGGATCTCTGGGTGGACTATTACCAAGGGTGAAGAATTTGCAAGTATTTCTCTTCTATGATTATAAAAGCAGTATTGTTTCTAAACCCAGAAGCCCAATGCTTTCTTGTACAAATTTGTAAAACAAACCATCAAGTTCGATCTCTCTACTTCCATCAAAGATTTAACAAATACACTTTGTAAACAACCAGAAGAGGAGGAAATCTATTTGAATCATCTTCCTATCACATTTGGCATTGTGCCTGAAATTTTGAATAAATAGTCAAAAGTAAAACAAGAATAGGAATAGTCAATTACAATAACAAGAAATATTGGGAGTAGACATATGTTCATTTTGAGGTCAAAATAGGAATACACATTCCTATTCCCAATCTTGACTTGGTGTACAAAATGAAGAATACCAAACAACTTTTAATTTTGATTCTAACAACAAAGTAAAAATTCAACCATTGATCAAGGTAATATTGATTAAGTGTGGTTCAAGAGTAGATGAAAGGATTTGTTCATCCTTCTAGGTTTGAACATACAAATGAGTTGCACTTACAATTCCTCATGTGCTAGAGTTAGTATTGAAAATATACTTTACTAGTTTAAAACCATAAGATTGTTGCACTATGGGAGCACTTAGAAAGAACATGTAACATTTAATGTTTTATATGGTCCTAATGCCTCTAGTTCATCCCATAGATTAATTAAAGCTTTAAGGCAGGCCCAACCATACTAATCTTGAATACAATAATTACATTTCAATTTACATATGTAGTTTAATATAAAAGACATAGGAATTAAAATTCAAGGGGAACCTATTCACATTATCTTATGTAATCCCATTAACCCCTTTAACACACAATCAAATTTAACCCTTAATTAACTTGCTAATAAACTTTACTTGATCATATTAAGCTACATATAAAATGATTTGGAGCTATAATATAAAATAACATAGGTTACATTAGGTCTTATTCAATATTCATACACTCAAATGCAACTTCCTAAATAAATTACTAGAGAACTAGTTCTTCACTATTATGTTAGTTAACAATTATACTATTGCCAAATGAAAATGCTCTCAAACCTAATAGTAACTTATTAAAATACTAAACACTAAAAAAATGATTAACTAATAATAATATTAAAATTAAATAATATTAAAAATTAAAATGTACAAATAATTTACTTACAAATCAACCTTATATACTCACCTCCCCAACCATTATAAATTAAATATTCTAAGTAATACCCATTATATAGTTTCTAATAAACAATTCTTTTAACTACTAATTACTTGTTAAGTACTAAAACACACTATTCAATTCCTAAATCTATCATAACAACCTACTAAATCTTCTTGCCTAGCTATACTACACACCCATACCACCCTACTTCCCCATTGGCCCATTTGCCAAGTGGGTAGACCAACTCCTAAGTGTGTTGCCCAATGTTTTTGTACTAGGTACACAAGCAAGGGCTATGTGGACTGGGTCGTGGCTATGAAACCACAAAAAATGTCTCCTATACAAAGGCGGATATACGAAAGGGGATTACATAGTTTTTTTTAAATTATCAAAAAGCAATACAAACTAAATTTTTTTCATGGATGGATAGTTAGCAGCAGTGGAGCCACGAAAAGATCTCCTATATGAAGGGGTATTAATTAGGTTTTTTTTTTAAATTTATTAAAAAGCAATATAATCTGAACTTTTTTTGTGGCTTGATAGTCAACAACATGTGGGTCATGGCTATGTAGCTAAACAATTTTATTGGTTGGATAGCCAATAGCATGTGGAGTGTACCCAATGCATGGAGAGGGAGTGATGGTGCATTATCTAAGGTGTTGCTAGCTTATTTAAATCCAAGTCAATGTATGATTTGATGGAGTACACATGGAGGTCGAAGTGGGCAAGAGGAGTATGGGAGAATGGGGAATAAAGGAAGAGGTCCCACCAAAGTTCAATGTTAAACTCAATGCTTTTTTGTTTGTTTTGAAAGTCACCCAACCTATTTGCCAAGTTAGTGTGGGGTTTGGAGATGGATGGGGATTTCAGACCTAGTCCTACTTGCCTGTTATAATTTTTTAAAATATTTTGATGCATGAGGATGAGTTCTTTTGAAAGGACCTTTTTATTATAAGTTTATATTTTTATGTCATTCTCATTTATATTCATCCTAATATAATATACAGGAGAACATCTAAAAGGAATATACTTTGTGGTATATGCTTTGAGTTGATTTAATTGACAACTCCATACATTTTCTAGAGAGTTAGTAGGCTCTCCTAGAAATATGGGTTGCCAAATTTATTTTTCATTACTAACAACTTTCAAATGTAATGGTTTCAAATTTTTTTTCTTTTTGGTCTTGCATGGGTCCTTTAATGAAAGTAAGGTATGGAATTGTAATTGTGTAGATTGATTTAAAAATTATGAATTGTCATATGAATCTATTCAACCAAACTAGAAGGAAACTATGAAATACATGTACCAAATTGAGGATTGAATTAACCATGAACATAGAAAACCTATTTGCATTTAAATGCAATTTCCTCATGAAATACCATGAATATACTAAAATCAAACCTTTCATTCTTCATTATTGATACAAGCTACAAGAGATGAAATATGATGCAAATCAATATTTAACAACTATGTCTTTCAATTCCATTTAAAGACTAGGATTAAAATCAAATCACTAGTGTAATGTTACAACAACACCATGCATATTTTTTCATACAATGAAATTCCATTTATATTATTGAATGTGCAACTACAACTTTTGAATCTATTCCATAGATCATAATAAAACTACTATTTCTCCCTTCAATACATAAGTGCAATAATGCAACAAGAAAGACTATGACAAATGGAGAAGCCCCCAACATAGAATGACCTAAGAACACTACCAAGGAATCAATTCCAAGCTTGCTCCATCCTTTGAATCCATCAAAAATATGCAAATACAAATGACATACCATGGAGAGGTCACCTCTCAGCCCATGCCTCAAGGAGGCCAACCAAAGAGCTAAGAAAAACATTATCCAATAGGGTTATATTAAAATTTAACCAACATTCACATTAACACAACATGAAACACCCAACCAAGGTTTCCAAAATGTGTTGCACCTATGATCTCATGAAAAGGGGTGAAGGTGTAATATCCAATGAGAAAATGTCAATGAAACATACAATAACATGGCTCTCCCAGGCTAAATTTTGCATACATCTTCTATATTCATTTCTCCTTATTTGGCATAAATAAAATCAACATGCATTGGAAAACGAGGGCACATACACCTTGCCTTTTTTTCCCTCTTCCCCATGAGAACAGACTCTACACTTCCATGAACTCACAATTAACCCCTTCACTCACACAATACTCAAATCTCATCCCTCACAATACAATACCATAATACAAAAATGCATGAATGAAAGAAAATTACAAGCACATATTAATCTATTGTAAGCATGAAATGACATCCATGGAAATAAAGAACAACAACCTTCACAATGTGTTATGGAAAAATGAAGTTTTTGCTTCAATTCCAAAACATAATTTCCCTAAAGATAGAGAATGGGTGAACTCCCACTAACTTCTCCAAGAGCCTCTAAAATGGCCTCCAAATCCAACCCACCTAATAAAAATATCTTTTGAATTGACCCTAAGTCCTTTGACCATCAACTTGTCCCCTACCATTAATGAAAGTCTTGGACAAGAGTGTGGGTTTGGGAAATGTCATAAGTTTAGTCCATTTTTGCAACATATAAAAAATTGAATATTTAGAGGGTCACTAAAGGTACTTGGTGCTTCTAGTAGTGTTAAAAATGCCCCCAACCCACACCCGTACCACTTAGGCACTTACATTCCACTAAATTTGGTTCATAGGACCACCTTTTTGCCTGTAAAAGGGACTTGAATATTTGAATTCAAAAACCTTATTGGTGGGACTTTACAAGTTATCTCTAACAAAGAAGGATTTAATAAGGTTCCTAATTAAGGCTCTCTTAGGTTAAGAGTTACATTGTCGACACTAATTGACTTGTTATTTTACACATATACATGACAAGTGTGAAGTGACACTATACAAATCATATTAGATAGATATTTGACATGTATCTGATTATAGAATAAAATAACCTAATACATACATTCAGATTACACTTACGAATTAAATCACTTGATAATGAGGTTTGAATCTCTACATTAGATTCAACCTTAGCTTTATAGTTTGTACATAGGATTGGTTATTATTTCTTGATTAATTCCATGGTAAACTTTTCTACACACTCAATTCAAATATCAATAGTTTGATAAAATTACATATATATAAACTAAATTTGGATAATCAAATTTGACCAAACATTCTAAATCTTATTTCAATGATCATTTTCTATTTCTACACCTGATTAAACATAACAGGTTTGCATAATTGAAATATTATTATGTATCCATAAATTCAAATCACTTATTGTAATAAACCTTCAAAATGCATGCATATATGTAAAACATCGGAAATAATCATAAGTAAGCATACTAAAGTAATCATGACATGGCATAAATAATATTGGTAAATGTCTAGTCCATCGAATAATGTCTAAAAAATATTGAATCATAATGTACCAAAATAAATGTACTAGATGAGCTATAATAGGTTGGGGTGAGGCCTCATAGTTCCACAAATAGTGCCACAAAAAAATTAGCAGCTAGTGCTAGCAAAGAAAATCTAATCTTAAAAGCATTAGAAAATGAGTTATTGGTAACTATTTTGTTTCTTCAATCAGAGATTATTTTTTTATGATGTTTGGTTAGTTTAATTCCTTCCATTTTATGTTGTAAAAAAACTTGTTAATTTTTTCTAATTTAAGAATAATTCAATAGTTCTTTTAAACTTCAATATTGTATCAATATATTATATTTATAAAATTATTTTTATTTTTATTTTTTGAAAATATTTTAAATTTTCTCAATAATTTACTTAATTCAATTTTTTTTAAAATTAGAAACAATATACAAACTTTTATTTTGGATAACTTTTATATAAAATTGCAAATAATTATAAATTGGCAATATGATAGTTTCTAAGTTTATGTATTGCATACTAATATTTTTAGTTGGTAAGACAAGTTTCTTATATTTTATTTTAAAAATAATCTTAAATTAGAATTATTTAAATAAATGAAAAATATTTATATAATAAAATAACATATATTTATAGTATTAAATAAAATACTATACTTCTTATAATAAATTTTGATGGTTTTATGCTATGTTCCTGATTGTTTAACTCTATTTTCTACTTATAGTTAAGGAGTGTTCCTATTGAGAATTAGAATTGTGGAAAATGGATAATATTAAATATTTTTCTCATTTTTATGGAGCGGTTATTATTTAGGGAATGGAAATGAGTTATGAAGAAAAAGGGGGCTTAAAATACCAACGACTACTTATTGAAAAAACTCCATTTGTTCGCTAAATTTTCTTTCTATTTAGTATATCAAAAAATAATATTAAAATGATTATCAACAATATTAGTAACTACATGAGGCCATAAGCCCCCCAAAATACTCCTAAAAACACTACTAGGCAATATAAGGCTAGCAGCTACATGAGGCCTTGCTCTTATTAAAAAAAAAATGGTTATCAACCCATGCTCCAATATATTTTCACCCCGTCAAATACGGCTCAAAAGTGAAAAAATGACCAAGATCTACCTCCAATGTTAAGTCCAATTTTCTTGCAACTATATTTAACCAAAACATACCATGAGGTCACCCATCCAATACTACTCCATGTCAAGCTCACTTCACTTATAACCATGAGCATAATCATAAATATTCTCTATTTCCTTTCTTAGATTATTTCCAACATATATTACTTGAACAAACGCCATGAGACTAAGAACAATATTAAAGAATGAAAATGTTGTACATAAGAGTGAAGGATTATTGATAAGATTTACTTGCACATTGAAGCATGTGTGTTGTATGATATTGCAAAAATATACATCCCACTGAAACTAATTGTTAGGATAAACCATAGACAGAAATAAAAACTACATGCAAATATAACCAATAATAGAAAATAATAGAACACACAGAAATGAACACAAGGCACCAAGATTTAACGTGGTTCACCCAATCCCTGGGCTATGTCCACCAAACAGCAAGTCCGATCTTATTACAATCCAGTGATTACAACCTGATTACAATCCGTAATCCCTTACAGCTCAATACCACTGCAAGAACCAATTTCGTATCACAACATTATGAAAAATATCCAACCCTAAGCCCTTTTATACAAATATTAAACCGCTCTAGGGTTATAACATGTCGGCCATATGTTGGCCATAATATGTTGGCTACCATGTCGGCTACTGCCCAAAAAAAAAAATTTCAGGGCGATGCCCCGAACCCCACTATTTATGAAGTATGTATAGTACTTTCCTAATCAGTCACCACAATCTAACAATCTCCCACTTGGGGACTGATCAGGCTCCACACTAAACAACAATCTCCCACTTGGAGACTGATCCTATAGCAATACCACTACCACATGGGGCCCCCACTGGATCAAACCATCCTGGACTCTACTGTTCTTTTATTCATGTTCAGTCTAAAAGACCAACCGAAGCTGAAGAGGAGTTCAGCTTCTCCCTTGTTACAACCTTTGTCAACATATCTGCTAGATTGTCATTGGTATGTAGCTTCTCCAGCTTTAACTGTCCATCCTCCAAAACTGACCAAATGAAATGGTACCACAACTGTATGTGTTTGGTCTTAGAATGCAGAGATGAATTCTTAGCAAGATGAATGGCACTCTGGCTATCTATGAACAAATAATTATCCTTCTGAGGATGTCCCAATTCTTCCAAGAAGAACTGAAGCCATATCATCTCTTTGGCTGCCTCTGTAGTAGCAACATACTCCGCCTCTGTAGTGGAGAGAGCATTAATCTTCTGTAACCTAGAAACCCAGCTCACGGCTACCCCACCAACAGTAAAGACATAACCTATAGTACTCCGCCTGGTATCAATATCCCCAGCCAAATCTAAGTCAACATAGCCCTATAAATTAGTAGTAGAGCCCCCAAAGTGTTAACACTTCTTGGATGTTCCTCTCAAATATCTGAGAATCCACTTGACAGTATTCCAATGCTCAAATCCTGGATGACTCATATACCTACTAACGACTCCCACTACATGTGCAATATCTAGCCTAGTGCATACCATAACATACATCAAACTTCCTACAAATGAAGCATAGGGTACCTTGGACATCTTATCCTCCTCTTCATGTTTCTTGGGACACATCTCCTTAGTCAATTTCAAATGACCAGGTAAAGGTGTGCTGACAGCTTTAGCATTCTCCATAGAGAAACGTTGCAACACCTTCTCAACATAATCAGCTTGAGATAGCATCAATGTTCTGTTCTTCCTATCTCTACAAATCTTCATACCAAGGATTTGCTTTTCTGCCCCTAAATCCTTCATAGCAAATGCATGTGCTAATTGGCATTTCAGCCCCTTAATATTATCCATGTTAGACCCAGCTACAAGCATATCATCAACATATAAACATAAAATAATGTAGCTATCATCATCCAACCTCTTAAAATAAACACAGTAATATGAATGACACCTGTTATATCCATGCTCATGCATAAAACTATCAAATTTTAGATACCATTGCCGAGGTGCTTGCTTCAAGCCATATAAACTTTTCTTCAATTTGTACACTAAGTTCTCCTTACCTTTGACCTCAAAACCCTATGGCTAAGCCATATATATTTCTTCATCCAAATCACCATGAAGAAAGGTTGTTTTAACATCCATCTGCTCTAAATGCAAATCTTCAGTAGCCACAAGACTTAAAACAGTACGAATAGAAGTCATTTTAACAACAGGAGAAAATATCTCATCAAAATCAATTCCCTTTTTCTGTGCAAATCCTTTTACAGCTAACCTGGCCTTAAATCTTTTCTTACCTCCTTCCTCTTCTTTCAACCTGTAAACCCATTTATTTTGTAAAGCCTTTTTACCTGCAGGCAACTTGCACAAATCCCATGTCTTATTTTTCAGCAAAGAGTCCATTTCATCTTTCATTGCAGACTCCCACTGAATCTTAGTATCCACCTACACAGCTTCATCATAACTTTCAGGTTCACCAGCATCAGTAAGTAAAATAGAATACAAAGAGGGAGAAAACCTTTGTGGAGGTCTAATTTTCCTTGTTGATTGTCTAACATTCACTGGTGTGTGTAGTATTTGTTGTTGCAGTTGTTGCACATCATGAGGAATGGTTGGAACATTAGCTTTTGGAGTATCATCCAGCACTACATAATCATCTTCTTTCTTCTCATGTTGCTGCAACAGATCTTTGTACAACACTTTCTCATTGAATATGACATCCCGACTTCTAATAATTTTAATATTTTCAAAATCCCAAAGCCTATAACCAAATTCATTAATGCCATATCCAAAAAAGACACATTTCTTTGATTTAGCTTCTAGCTTGGTTCTATTTTCAGAGTCCATATGAGCAAAAGCTTCACAACCGAAGGTCTTGAGAAAAGAATAACTCACCTTCTTACCAGTCCATGTTTCCTTTGGAATACCACAGCCCAAAGGAGTAGAGGGACCTCTATTAATCAAATATACTACAGTATTGATAGCCTCTACCCACATGTGTAAGGGCAACCCAACATGCAACCTCATGCTCCTTGCGCGCTCCATTATATTCTTGTTCATGCGTTCAGCCACTCCATTTTCCTGTGGAGTCCTTGGAACAGTTTTTTGTCTACGAATACCATTAGTGGAGCAATAATCTTCAAATTCATGACTGCAATACTCACCACCATTATCAGATCTGAGACATTTTAATTTCTTACTAGTCTCATTTTCAACCAAGCATTTCCATTTCTTAAAAGTTTAAAATACATCAGATTTCTTTCTAAGGAAATAAACCCATACTTTTCTAGTTGTGTCATCAATAAATGTAACATAATAATTAGAGCCACCAAGGGAAGATACCTGGGCTGGTCCCCATACATCTGTATGCACAAGCTCTAATTTCTCTTTTTTATTTTCCTTCCTTGTCTTTACAAAACTCATTCTTTTGTTTTCCATACACACAACTTTCACAGAAATCCATATTCACACATTTTAGACCTGGTAAAAATTTCCTTGAATGAAGTACTTTCGTACCTTTCTCACTCATGTGCCCAAGTCTATTGTGCCACATCGTTGTATCAAAATCTAGAGCAACTATTTGTTCTCCCTGCTCAACTACAGCAATTGTTCCTGAATATTCATTTTTCTCTGAAACAATCAAAGTAGAAGGAACAATATGACCTGTACAAAGATATAAGGTGCCTACTTTCACACCTTTTGCTACTACAAGGGAACCTTTTGAAACCTTCCAATTTTTATCATTAAAAGTAACTACACAACCCTCATCACCGAGTTGCCCTGCTGAAATTAAATTTCTACTTAGTTTTGGAACATGTCTTACCTCATGTAGTAGCCAATGATTTCCATTCTGCAACTTAATCTTAATTTTTCGCTTTCCAACAATCTGACAGGGTTCATTATCCCCCAAATAAACAAGCCCAAAATCCCCTTGGACATAATCAATGAAATAACCTCTATGAGGTGTAGCATGAAATGAAGCACCAGAATCTAAAACCCATGAATCATCAAAACTCTCTAAAGACAGAAGCAAAGCATCCTCTTCGGATTTGTTACTTACCACATTTTCCTCCTTGTCTCCATTTGATTTATCTCCTTCATTTTTCTTTCGATTCCAGCAATCTTTCTTTTTGTGCCCTGGTATCCCGCAGTACCAGAAATCATTTGGTCCTCTTGATTGAGACCTCCTCCCCTTTGACTTTCCTCTTGATTTCCCACGATTTCTAGAGTTACTTCCTCTTTCAGTCGTTTTGCCCCTGCTTTGTGCATTTAAAGCACTTCTTGATGTAGATCCACCTAAGGATTTTCTACGAGTTTCCTCACTTAGAATAACACCGATCACATCATCATATTTTAGGGTACTAGATCCAGGAACAAAATTACTCACCGCCATTACCAAGCCATTCCAGTTTTCAGGCAAAGAACACAAAATCAAGAGAGCCCTAATTTCTTCATCAAAATTGATACCTACGGAAGATAATTGACTAGTAATAGTATTAAACTCATTTAAATGATCTACAACAGATCCACCTTCTACCATTTTCATATTAAATAAACGCTTCATGAGAAATACCTTATTTGAAGCGGAGGGCTTTTCATACAGTGTCGCTAGGGTTTTCATCAAATCTTCTGTCGTTTTTGCTTTTGTAATATTAAATGCCACCGATGGTGCCAAGCATAACTGAATGCTTTCGAGTGCCTTTCTGTCCAAAAGATCCCATTCAACCTCTGACATAATTCCCTGATTCTTGGCTTTTCTTTCCAATGGCTTCCATAAATCCTTCTAATATAAATAATCTTCCATTTGCATCTTCCATAACTGAAAGTTCTGCGCCTTAAACTTGTCAACCCTCAACTTACCCTCATCTGCCATCGCTCCCACTCAACTGTGAGACTCCCACTTAACCGTGAGACTTTCCTGCAGAGGATAACTGAAAGACAACTTTTTTCTGATACCACTTGTTAGGATAAACCACGGACAGAAATAAAAACTACATGCAAATATAACCAATAACAAAAAATAATAGAACACATAGAAATGAACACAAGGCACCAATATTTAACGTGGTTCACCCAATCCCTGGGCTATGTCCACCAAACAACAAGTCCGATCTTATTACAATCCAGTGATTACAACCTGATTACAATCCGTAATCCCTTACAGCTCAATACCGCCGCAATAACCAATTTTGTATCACAACATTATGAAAAATACTCAACCCTAAGCCCTTTTATACAAATATTAAACTACTTTAGGGTTATAACATGTCGGCCATATGTTGGCCATAATATGTCGGCTACCATGTCGACTACTGCCCAAAAAAAAAAAATTCGAGGCGATGCCCTGAACCCCACTATTTATGAAGTATGTACAGTGCTTTCCTGATTAGTCACCACAATCTAACACTAATTAGGTCTTGCACTCTTAATTCTTTCCCATAATGTACATGCCCAATTTATGATGCAACAATATAGAGAAATATGATAAAATAATTAGAGCAAACTGAGAAATTGAAAAGATAATGCTAGTTTAAATTAAAATTTCATTTGAATTGAAATAATTTTTGGTGAGTATATATGTTATTGTACTTAGTGAATTTTATCTTTATGACCTTTTATTTATGATATTTGTGCAAGGAATCAACTTATTTCTTATAATTTAAGAGACTTAATATCTTATAAATCTATCATACAAAACATCTAGAAACATAGAGTGATGAGCATGTCCCAAATTTTAGTCATTGTTTCCATAACATCTACCTCTCCAAGAACCTTGACAATGTATGTCCAAAGAAAAAAAAACTGATACAAAATTAATAGCATAAAATTATATTAACAACTTCCTTATTGCAACACTATCTATAGTTTACCTTCTAGAATATCTCCAAAGAAAACATATTAGAAAATCTCTAACAAGTGGGTGAAAAAAGTAAGATAAGAAGAATTGAATTGTCACAGGGCTAGGTTTTTACCCCGCAAAGCACTGGTGCTCTCCCCCAGATGGGATGATCCCAGACTATGCCTGTCTCCAAACTCCCCTAGCTCAACACCTGCACACACCCTAGTTAGCACAAACACAAAGTAACTTGCACAACAGAATAAACTCAACACAATATTGAACATGGTATCTTAAGGTGTCAAGTAGCTTTATTGATCTTGAACAATGGCCACTAGCCTTGTCCACATCAATCTCAACTATATCGTTGATCACTACTCGAGTGCTTCCCAAGAACTCAATACAAGTTCCCACCCCTAGATGTGCATCCACTCTTAGAACACTGGCACACCCTCATGCACCTCATCTCCAAGGCTGTTGCTCCTCACGTAGAATCCACACACCCAACACCCTGTGTCATTGGAACTTGTCGAGGCAACCCTGGCTGCTATTGATCTCGGTTGACTTACACAGAAAAGACCCAGGCCCCACCCACTATAGGGGACCCTAGTCACACTGTACCTTGCATTTCACTATCTCTACACTGCTTCACATCACCACTCTGCACTCTCTGAACTCTCTACTCTTTGAATGCTTTTGTGTGCCTCCTTGCATTTCTACACCATGACACTTCGCCTAGTGAACTCAAAGCAATCGCATGTAGAAATTTCATCTCAAAATGGTCAGGGTACTCTTCTTCCCACATAATAGCTATTAGTGCAATATTGACTCTGCATTAGAAGTCATCCGTACAGTCAGCAACTCCCTTAAAGACCTCTGTCTCAACCCAGAAGCAGCCCTTTCCCTTATGCAAATCACCCACCCCTTACATCCTCCCCCACTTTAAAATAGGTGACGTCCTAGACATCGGAAACACTTCCCACACAATGCTACAGAGGCACCCAACTCCAAGCTGGATGATCAAAGAGGTAAATTGGAGTCCTGATTCAAGAACTCCAAAACTTTTTCTTCATACTTCCACATGTTCTCAGCTCGCTCCCAAGTCACTTTCGCCTTGGTCTGGCCCTGCCAATGAACTAAGAACTCTCTCCACTTTCTATTACCATATCCTCGATCTCTAACAACAATCACCTCCTCCACCTCTAACCTTGGCCTATCCCTGACAAACGCTAGTCCTCATGTTGGAACATTCCTGCTGTCGTCCTCCTTATCTTGATGATACAGATGGATCTGGTTGACATGGAACACATTGTGAACTCTCATGTGGGCTGGAAACTTCAGCTTGTATGCCACCTTCCCAATCTTTTCAACAACTGAAAATGGCCCATCATAACAACGACCCAATGCTATGCTCAACCCTTTTGGTGGTTTAAACTCAACTAGGTCCATCTTCAAAAAGACCCTATCAGCAACTTTGAAATCCACACTGCTCCTCCTTGAGTCTGCATAGTGCTTCATTCTTTCAGTAGCCTTGACCAAGTTATGCCTAGCAAGATCCACCTAGTCATGCCACTCTTGCAACCTTTTCCTTACATTTGGACTCTCTCCCTTGTATCCACTCAAAATTGTATGAGGAGTCAATGGTTGTTGGCCTGTTGCTAACTCAAATCCATGGTGAGAACTAACTCAATGCACTCTTCTGCATGTTGTAGCTAAATTGAGCTGAGTCCAATAGCCTTGGCCAGTTGGATTAGTCTGACCAAAAAAAGTTCCTCAGATAATCTTCTAGAATCCCATTGATCCTTTTAGTCTGTCCATCTATCTTCAGGTGATGACTCGTCAACATGAGCAACTTTGTCCCAATTAGTTTGAATAAATCTTTCCAAAAAGTGTTGGTGAACCTTGCACCCCGATCACTAATTATACTCAATGGAACACCCCAATACTTCACCACATTCCTAAAAAAGTAATCTGCAACATCCTCTACCTTGCATGGTGCCTTGCACGCTACAAATGTGGCATACTTGGAGAATTTTTCAACTACAACCATAATACTTGTACACCCATCCACTTCAGGCAACCCAGTGATGAAATTCATACTTACACTTGCCCATGGTCTTACTGGCATGGGTAGCGACTGTAGCAAACCTCCTGGAGGTTTCATCACCACCTTGTCCTGCTAACAAATGAGACAACTCCTAACATACTCATCTGCATCCTTTCTCATATTCTGCCAATAGAACCCTCTTTCCAGCAATGCAAGGATCCTCTTCTGCCCTGGATGCCCTTCCCAAGGACTATCATGACATTCATGTAGGACCTCCTTCCTCACATTCCTCCACTTAGGAAGGTAGACTCGATCCTGGGTAAAGACCAAAAACCCATCTTGGATACTAAACTTGCGAGTTCTACCCTCAGATGCTTGCTTGAACAATTGAGCTGCTTGAGGATCCATTTGATACCCTTCTTTGATAGTCTCCAAGAACTCCTTAGATAGTGTCACACGGCTAGCTTGAATATTATAAAAATATGTACAAACCAAAATTATAAATAAGCTATAGGTGGAAAACTAAATCATTAAAGTGCATCATTGTATGGATTATAGTATCATCAAAAATTATATCTAAAACATTACTTATTATTTTCCTCACATATTTAATATTTCTAAATTAGAAAATCTCAACCAATGAAATAGTGTACATCTAAGCCATAAAAAATAGCTAGAGTCTCTTCCTTATGAAAGAGTTGGATGATATGTGAAGCACATGATAGTTTGTTTCCCTTGCACATAACGTATTGAAAAGGAAATAATCAATCAATGTGAAAAATTTGATTATCTTGTGCATGTGATTGTTGATATACAACATTGAATTTTGCATTTTTATTAAATAGATAAAGTAAAATTTAATTTTTATTTGTGTCATTAAACTAAATCTACATTAAATAAAAAATATTAAATTAAATGTAAAAGAACCATAATTTGGAAAGTAATTGGTAAAATTTGATAAAAGTAAATTGTTGGAAATTTTAATTAATTATATAATAAAATATTCTTTAAAAATAAGTAATATCACAATTCTTTTAAAATAAAAATTTATACTTATTTTATTAGATTAAGAATATATATAATAATTTGAAATAAAAATTAAATTTAAAGTATTGATTTTTTATTTTTTTGAAATATAGTCTATATCATTATTCTTAAATTAAACTAGAAATAATCATTAATTTATATATACGTATAAGTATATTACTATATATTTTAAATTACAATTGCAATTTAAAAAAAAAAAAAAAAAACTTTAAACTTCACTTAAATTGTAAAAGAAATGACACTCTTCAATAATAAAAAATTATTAGCTTTGTATGCCAATGCTAACATGTGATTAGTGTCCTCAATGTAATCAAAGATGCATTTAGTTAGTGTCTTTCATTTGCTGCAATTGAATTTCTTTCCCTTTTTTCATTTATTGAAAATTTTAAACCCAAGCAAAATTGCAATTGACCAATGAAAATATTAGATTTTATATTTATTAAATATATCACCAAACTTTATGATTTAGATTTGTTAGATTGGTAAAATCAATTGAATGTGGGAAATTGAGAACATTAGTTCAATCAAGAACATTAGTTCAATCAAAATAAATGAAACTAGACCTTTATGTGAAAATTAACACTTTTCTAGTCAGTGATTATTAATCTCCTATCATAAATGATTATTAAACTACTAAAAATAAATTTCCAATCGAAAAATAACACAACTACAACTTCACCAATAAAAAATACGGAAAGAAATTCAAAACATAAAGAACACAATATTTTTGGACAAATCATCCATGGAAAAATTCGTAAGGGAAAACTAGTTCTACATATGAGGAATTACATTAACTTCAACAAATCAAGAGATACAAAATTCCTTGCCTCTCATTGGTAGAATTCAGATAACCTCCTAATTTCTCCTACTAATATTCCTCACTGCTATCCCCAATGCTATCACTTCGCCCTTGCTAACATTGCAAAATTGTTTTTTATTACTACAAACTCATTTGCCACCATTGCAAATGCTTCTACAACTTCTTGTTGTTCTCCATACTATTATGTTATCCAAATACCTCCCTTGAACCCCTTTTATACTACTTAACCAAGAGGTTTCTAATTGCTTCTTGATCAAGACAACTCAACCAAGAAGTTTCTAGTTGCTTCCTAACCAAGAAGTTTCTAGTCATTTCTCGATTAAAACAACCTAACCAATAGGTTACTAGTGGCTTCTATAAGGAGTCAATTAATTAAAAAATATTTTTTGTAACTCTAACAATTATTTTCCAACTAATGACATATGGATGAACAATTGTCCAAGCTACCTAGAACTAACACTCCCTCTTAGTGAGGAAGTTGTTCTGCATGACACCCAACTTATCTCTAAAGAAGATGAATTTCACCTTCCTCAATGCCTTTGTCAGAATGTCTTCTACCTATTTCTCTATAGGTATGTAGTATAGCTAAACAACCCCCCATTGTACAAAATCTCTGATGAAGTGATAGTTGATGTCTATATGTTTAGACCTAGCATGAAATACTAGATTCTCAAACAACTTGATGCAACTCTAATTGTCATAGTGTATCATAGTAGTCTCAACCTTCTAACTAACAAGGCTACTAACAACCTCTAAAGCCATATAGCTTCACATCTTGCCATGTTATCTACTATGTATTCTGCTTCTGTTGAACTCAGAGCCATAGATTTATGCTTCTTTCTTAACCAAGATACAATGCCTGATCCCAAACTAAAACAACGCCCTAAAGTGTTCCTTTTGTCCATTGTACTTCCTCCCCAATCTACACCAATATAGCCCATCAACCTGATACATTCATTAAATAGTTTCTCTATGTATACCTCCTCCATTAACTCACCATTAAGGAATGTTGTCTTGACATCCATTTGATGGATTTGCCATTCCATCTGTGCTACAAATGAGATCACAACTCTTATAGAAGTATACCTGGCCACTAGAGCAAATGTCTCCTTATAGTCTATTTCCTCCTTCTAAGAGAACTCCTTAGCCACAAACCTTGCCTTATATTTCTTGATGCTACCATCTACACTGTGCATTATCTTATAGATCCAGCTTGATCCAAATATTTTTCTATCTATTGGTCTAGGCACTAGCTCTCACACATCATTCTACATTACTAAGTTATACTCCTCAACCATAGCATCTTACCATACCTAATGCTCTATAGCCTCCTGATAGCTGGAAGGTTCACTATCTGCCAACTGACTAACTAATGCCACATAGTCATTGTAATGTTCCCCTCTTTTGGGCCCTTAATGGAGTTCTTAAAGCTTTTCATTATCCAAAGGCTAAGTGAAGAAATAAGGAGAAATAAACTAAATTAAAGTCAAAAAATAAATAAATCTAAAGGTGACTTTATATTTAATTAATTTAATTTTCTAGAAGGACAACTAATTATTGTATTGGAAAGGGGGAAGCTTCTAGAGAGTGAATTTTTTAGAAGTACAACCAGTTATTGCATTGGAAAGGGGGAAGCTTCTAAAGAGTGTAATTAAATAATATTTTATTTCCTTTTAGAAGGATGAAGGAAAAGAATAAATAGAGATGAAAGCTTCATTGTTAGGCATTCAATTATTCTTAATTGCATTTGATATAAACTTGAGAGAAGAAACTAAGGGTTTATGATTTCAGTTAGCCATTGGAGAGTGTCAATTCTACTGTGTTGCAACCATTTGAGGTGGTGAAATATCCATTGAATTTGGCATTTAGGAGAGCTTCATTTTGGAGTTATATTTTTGGTTAAATTGGAGAATACATTTATTGTTGGCTTCTATAGTGATGTGAATAGTGCCCATGCTACAATGCTTGGTTTGATTATGATTGCAATTTCATCTCCTTCATTAGGCAATTTGTATATCAAGTTCTACAATCAATTTGCATCATTTAAATTGGTTGTTTGGCATTGTAAAGGTTTTTTTCATAAGTAGCTATAGATGCACATTTATATCATATTTATAATGTCATTTCTACTCAAATTTTTTGCCTTGGAATATTATGTGAAGCATTGAATTAGAAAATATCTCACTAAAGGAGTGATAAGTTGCAGCTCTATATATTTGATGTAATGTGCATATTCATATCTTCCATGATTGACATAATAGTATGCATGCCAAGTGTTTGACAAAATACCAATTGGCTATAAGTGCACATTTTTTATTTAGAATTCATCTATATGCATTTGAAAAGCCAAAAGAGAATTGCATATGCATTTAGTTCTTTTCTTAGATATAGTAGTAATCAATTATAGGCTTTTAGATTCCCTTTGAGCAAGAATAATAAGTCTAAAACTTAGAAACAACAAGCATAGAGATCATATTGGAAGTGTTTCACAATATTCCTTGACCTACAAATCAACAAGTTGAGGTTTGAATTGACAAGGGATATTACATGGGTATCAAAGCTTGCTTACAAAGTGTTTGATGAAATGTCAAACAATTGAATTATAAAAAAAAATGTTGTTTGTTGAAGTTACAACTAGTTGGGGTTATTACATTGGTATCAGAGCTTTCTTGCAAAGTGTTTGACAAAATGTCAAACAATTGAATTTGAGAAGGATTTGGTGTTTCACAAAGTTATAACCGGTTGGGATTATTATAGTGGTATCAGAGTTTTCTTGCAAAGTGTTTGACAAAATATCAAACAATTGAATTAGAGAAGAAATTAGTGTTTGAAGAAGTTATAGCTGGTTGGAATTATTACAACCTCCTCAATTTTAGTTCCACCATCATTATTTAGTGTTTCATATTTTACAAATATTAAACTAGATGAACCTACGGAACTCCCTAAGTCTACACATGCCTCATCAATAGACTTAGATTTCCTTCATGGTGGTCCTCTAATGAATCTTCTTCTTTTGGTTCTTGGGGCATTAGTTTTAGTAGTCTTTACTACTTTCTACTTTGTAGACTACTCAACACTAGTAGCTATCATAGTCCTTGGCTTGTTTTGTTGTGGAGGTGTCACTATTAGTTCTTCTTTGTTCCTTGAGCCATCTTGTTTGGTGGCATGACAAAAACTAGGGATTTTCCCTTGTCACCTTCTTCTTCTTCCTCTTCCTCATCACCACTATCCTTTTTCTTCATTTTCACTAAGACCTTGTTGTTGAAAATAGATTGATATAAGTATGAATATGTGTTTTAGTCATTATTTTATCACTGATGTCAAACCTACTACTTGTTGGTAAGATAATTGCTTAAATAATTTTATTACTATCATTTGTTTGATTGATGAAGAGGATTTCATAAAATAAGGTAACAATAACACCTAGAGAAAAGGTTAAGTTATGATATGGAAACGTCATACAAGGATCATTTAAGACAATGATATTATAGTACATTGATTATCTACTTAAGGTTGAAAAGGTTGGATACATTGATTAAGACTAGAAGAAAAAGAAGGAAGAATTAAGTCTGCCAAGCTTGACCAAGTGAATAGTTAGTGCGGAGAAAAGTTAATGTAAGTTGAGCATTAAATTATTTAGAGCCAAGTAAAGTTGAAGATCAATATATGCTAAGTGAAATAGTGTACGTTGAGTAGAGTTTAGTTGATGCCAAGCATCAATAAACTGTAGTTCATGCCAAGTGTTTGGATAGTGGATGCTGAGCAACACAATGTGTCGAGCATCAGAAGACAATTAATGTTTGGGTGAAAACATTATGAGAAAGATCATGAATTCAATGAATCTAAGATGATAAGTTTGATTTCTTGGACTATGTGAACTCTATAGAAGATAAGCTTGATGAGATGGTGGCACATAATTCAAGGTAAACCATTTTGAGGTGAATTCAAAGAGGATTGAAGGAAAAGTTTCTAGAGGTGACTAAAATAAAAAGATGGGTAGACTCATTAAATCCTACCTAATCTAACCTAACCCTAAAATGGACAATGGAGGATAATGAAAAAAGATCTAATTTCTCTTCATAAGGAGATACAAGGCATGAAAAAATAGTTGGCATGTGTCAGAGACCAAGAAAGACAAGGAGTCTAGGGTGTTGTTTTATATGGAAGCCAAACTATAGAGTCTACAATTGGTGTTTAAAGTAAGAGGACTTAAGAGTATGGAAGCTTGAAGGGCGAACAAGCTATTAGAGTTGAAGTATGTGAAAGCCAAGCAAAATGGAGGACTGAAATAAAGATCTTTAATATGCAAAGTGAAGTTGTAAGTTGTTATTAGATCAAGCCTTACTGTTACTTTCTAATCATTGTACCAATCTATGGAAAATCCTTAGGATTAAGGTTTACCTAACAATAATTTGTAAATCCTTTAACCAGGTGACATTCCAAGTGAATGATCAAAAGTCCTCTAACAAGGCTAACTCCTAATAGCGTGATTGAAATGTTTTAACAAAGTAACATTTAATAGTGTGCATTGTAACCTTTAATAGGATTGGCCTTTTACAAGGCATCACTTTAGAAGAGTAAAAATTAGTAGCATGTTACTGGTGGTTTTTTCCAAATTGTATTTCCATGTTAAATCATTGTGTCAAATGTGTTATTGAATCTATTATGTTTCATGTTTACATTTCTACAAAGTTGATTTGACAATAACCTACAAGTTTAAGTGATTGCATAACCTAATTGATGCATGCATGAAGAAAATGTATTATGAACATGCGCTTACTAAGATGTAAAAAGTTTTATTTGTACATTTGAACCTTGGACAACTGATTCACACCCCCTACCCAAGTTATTCTAAAGAATTCCAAAAATTGGTATGAGAGCCTTGTGCTTAAAAGGACTAGTTTGAAGGTACTAGAAGTAAAAAGATCAAGATGTCAAAAAGAGAGGTACCCAAGCTTAATAGAGATAAATTTCTTGTATGGAAAAACTTGATGAAGCTACACCTTGGAGGACTTGGAGATTATACACAATCTACCATCACCATAGAGCATGTTGACCCTGCTAGAGCCCTAACTACTAAAGATTTGAAAGAGAAGAAAGAACACAATTAGGCAATGTTGGAGATTGTATCTACCCTAAGTTATGCCAAAATTAATGATATCAAGGGTTGTGATAGTGTAAATAAAATGTGGAATGATCCTCACACCATCTATGGAGGAGACACAAATGTTTTAAGAGCCAAATCTAAAAGTCTTAGAGGTAAGTTTGATGATATAAAAATGTAAGAAGGAGGGAATTTTTCTCAATATTGCTCTAGGATAAAATATGTTGTTAATGCTATAAGAGGAGACAATTAGATGATGATGCTATACTAAGAAAATTTTTGAGAACACTTCTACCTATTTATGCTATTAGAGTTTCTACAATTCAAGAACTAAGATGTATACTAGGAACTGATCTGACTCTTGAAGGTCTAGTAGGTAGGCTCACTACTTTTGAGCTATTTAAAATTGATAATTTTAAACCTAAAAATTTTGAATCTACTTTCAAATATAATCTATCATTGAATGAACCTAATGAGAAGAAGAAGAAGAAAAAGGTAAAATATGTGTTTAGTGACAGTGACACAGATGAGGAAGATATAGAACATCTTGAAGCACTACTAGCAAGGAGATTTCACTAAGGTAAAGAAAAATTCAAAGATAAGTTACCTATCATGTTTTCTGAAATGTCCCTTTTCTGATTTTTTATGATATTTCCAACCTTTAATCATATCTTTAAGATCAAACAACTAATATCACAAAGATCCTCCAAATTTCTCAAGAAACCCCAAATCGGGTATGCCAGAAATGGTGCCAAAAACTTCACAGCTTCACCTATTATTAATAAATCTGAAAATGGACATTTTTAAAGAAATTTCAGCAGCATAACAGCCTACAAAATAAAATTTCCAGATCTATATATCCTTTACACAACAGCTCACAAATGTAGGACAAAAACTATGCTCATCGGGCTCCCGAAATTAACACAAAAATGCCCGAAAACACCACAAAAACACTAATAAACTATCTCAGAAGTTTAATCACGTCCCAATACATATATTCAGCTCTATTTTAACAGCTTAAAGTCTGAAATACAGCAGCAACCAAAACTGATATGAAATGCTCAACTGAAAACACCAAACTCATGCAAAAAACACACCCAAAAACCCACAAATCTACACTGTTCAGCACAAAGGCAAACTCTATATGAACATGCACATGGAATGGCTTCAAACTCCCATCCTTAGCCTTCCTAGAAACCTACAAACTCCCATTCTTGGGTCTCCCTGGAAACCTGCAAACTCCCATTCTTGGGTCTCCTTCTCTACAGGTTTGGCAGCCTCTAAAGAATAACAAAGAATGAGCGAAAATCAAGTTCTGGAATGTGCCCAAAATGCCTCCAAAACCCCTTAAAAGAGGGCATAAATGTAACTCACATCCAAGAGAGGTTAATGAAACATATTTTAATAATAATTTTCATTTATTAGTCCAACGGTTTCCAAAGATTAACTCCCTTTTTCCGAAACTTCACTTTCTTGGGCCTGGCCTGCCTTAGCAAAGATTATTATTTTTTAATTATTTGAAAAGGGGACATGAAAAGTCCTCCCCTCCCAAAAATTGCTTGTCCTCAAGCTATGGCTGAATAATAAACCAATCAATCCACCTGGATCCCAAATGTAGTCATGAACTATACTACTACCAATTAACACAGGCTCCTGCAATATCCTCTGCAACATGACCAAGAGGAATCCATAATCAAACTGACAATTATAGCTCAACCAAACTCCAAAATCACAACTTCCACAGTTAGAAACCCATGAGACACAAACTCTTAGAACATCAAAACCCAAGTAAAGTGGACTACCAACACAGTGAATACCATCAACGCATTCCATTGGCCTATACGGAATGTACAATCCAACTCTGCAACAATGGTGAATGCTCTCAAATGAAACTATACCAAGTATGGAGAATCCACACACTGTACAACTCCTGCAATCAACACAACTCTGTAGATCATCAGCCACTGTCTCATAACCATAACTCCCATGCACCCCTGATGGCGAAAAGCCATCACAAGATAAACAACAAGAAATGGAACCCAAACCAAATTTTCCCACCATCAACTCCTCAACACAAGGATCAATTGCTAACTGATGTACATACCCTGCAATATAATGTTGATTAAAAAAACCAACCTCATTCAACAGCTCACCATGAACAAGTGATATAAACCACTGTGACTGATCACTAGCTAAGTCAGGAGATGTCATAGCCAAAGGAGTAGAATCAATAACAACACCTGCTGAAGCATCAGTCCAAAACTCCTGCTCTAAGTCATGTATTATCAAGCTATCAACTGCAGGACCTATCGCCATGTCGTGACAATCACAACTCTCATCCTGAGGCATCAAACTATTCCATGACTGATGATAAGCACTAGGAACCAAAGTACATCTCTGTATCATAATCTCATCAACATGGCCATCAAAGGTAAATTGATGAGCATATCTCATAGTGTAATGCCGATAGAATGCGCCAATCTCAGTCAGTGGCTCAGACTATAATCTAGATGAAACTAACTGCAATTGATCATTAGCCATGTTGGAACTAACTACTACCTCCAAAGATATCACCAAGGGAGTAGTATTACTAGCAGGAACCATGCCAACTGTCGACTCACCAACATCACACACGATCTTTGATACATCTCTAGTCTCTGTGCCATCAGTACTAGAGGCCACCACCATGTTAGGCATACAACAATCTGCTACAACACCCAACTCAACTGAACCTGACTCTAGTGGGAATGAACCTGATATGCCAATGTTAGTATCAAGGATGGATGCATCCCCATCTCCACTATCTCTGACAATCTCGGCCATGGTCATCCTCGGATCACCAAACACCACAGCTTGTGACTGTATAGAATCAGGTAAAGACTGTAGTCACTCTAACTCCATGGTCACCTTAGCCAAATGAAACTGTGACTCCTTGAAAGCCAACCATGTACTCTGAAGAATCTCAGAAGTCATCTCAAGCTGCTCAGTAAGCTCACTCACCTCATCTTCCTTGGCCAACAATGCATCATATGCTGTACTACCCCACTCCATAAGATAATATCTATCGGCTACCAACTGCATATAATTCTATCTCAAAATTTGAATAGCCTGCCATAAAGAGTGGATCTCTTTCAAGGAAAGATAACTGCCTTCCTACTCATCACTAGTAGGAGAACCCCATCCATAAACTGCTAACAACTAACGAGTAGCATCGAAATGCTGGCAAGTGATAGCAATGTCTCAGTCACTAACTCTCAATTGATTAGACACATGATGGCACTGGCTTGACTGTCTCCTACAAATCTCCTCTGATGCACTATCTAAAGGAGTATCCTCAAAGTTACTAGTCTCTAGAGTATTACCATCCATATCTTGTGAATCAAATCTAAAGCTCATATCAACATACGGAGTATCAAAAACATTAGCATTGCTGTCCAACTCCTCTATACCCAAGGAAACTAAGTCTTCAAAACTGCCCACTGCATCCTCCTGGATGTCGTCAATGCCAATATGATCCTGGGACTCATCTGTACACACTGCCAAATATGAAATATCATCAACACATTCCAGCAAGTATGGTCGACTGGATATATGAAAAAAGCCCAACACCAGTGTATAAAAACTAATACCAACATTGGATAAGCTCCTGGCACAAGAAAAGACAACACTGTGCAATTTTTTAATCAAATCCATGGTAGCACCCAAACCACTACTACCAAAAAGTGTTAATGATTTACAGTCAACTGAACCCCAAATGCCAATATAACAATCTCGAGTCCATATCTGTAAACTAGAATTAGCTGGTAACTCAAGAAAAATCCTGACTTGAGTAATATGACCAATACCAACTAACTCCACATACCTGTCATGATGAGATAATGTAGTGGCAATACTGTCTTCACTCACCTTCAGCTGGAGGGATAAATCATGTGAAGTACTACTAGCCTCAACCTCATGTGATGAAGCATCTAACTGTGCCTGGTACTCTCTCTCAGAAAAGTCATGAATGCTCAATGTCTGCTCATCTACACCAGGTATCTCACCATCATGCAAAACAACATCCTCATTATCCTCATCTAAACCCACTACACTGTAGTCACTGCCTGTTGTAACTATACCATCCTGAATACCTGTGGCATCACCCTTTGACGACCTGTAAAAAATTGTCTCAATTTGAGTATCAAGTTGACCATTACTATCAATTTGTGTAATATCCTTTCCCACCACCTCCTGTAGAAGAGTAGAATTTGAGACCTCTACTTGGCTATCAGCTAGTTTCTCAAACTCCTCATGCAAGTTCTTGGGAATTGTGTCATCTGTCCTGTGAGAAAATTTGCGAAATAGAAATCCAATCAACTTATCCACCTTAGCTGGGTCAGATAACATGTCATTCATTATACAGTGGTGCTCAACCAACTGTTTAGACATGTCATGGCTTATTTTCATAAGTTTATCTCAAATGTCTAAATAACCATCCTTTCTACTGTTTTGACTCTGGCTATCAATTGTCCAAGATCGTTTTCTCTGAAACTCTGTACTATACCTGTCCATTCTAGATAAAGTAGAGTGTAACCCCAATAGGATATAACTTCTTCAAACACCAAGAACTAACATGCAAATGATTAGAAGTAGAATGCAACCATAGATTTGGACATGCAACTGATTAGAAGCAACATGCAACCACCAAATTATGACATGCAAGATCTGGGTAGTTGTCAAAACTGACATGCAAACTTTTACAACCACCAAATTCACCAAGAACTAATATGAAAATGATTAGAAGTAGCATGAAACCATAGATTTGGACATGAAACTGATTAGAAGAAACATGCAACCACCAAATTATGACATGCAAGATCTGGGTAGTTGTCAAAACTGAAATGCAAACTTCTACAACCACCAAATTTACCAAGAACTAACATGAAAATGATTAGAAGTAGCATGCAACCATAAATTTTGACATGCAACTGATTATAAGCAACATGAAATCATAAATTATGACATGCAAGATTTGGGTAGTTCTCAAAACTGAAATGCAAGATCTGGGTAGTTGTCAAAACTGACTTGCAAACTTCTACAAACCCTCAGGCTGGCAAGATCATGGCTCTGATACCACCGAAATTTCCCATTTCTGATTTTTTATGATATTTCCAACCTTTAATCAGATCTTTAAGATCAAACAACTAATATCACAAAGATCCTCCAAATTTCTCAAGAAACCCCAAATCGGGTATGCCAGAAATGGTGCCAAAAGCTTCACAGCTTCACCTATTATTAATAAATCTGAAAATGGAAATTTTTACAAAAATTTCAGTAGCATAACAGCCTACAAAATGAAATTCCAGATCTATATAGCCTTTACACAACATCTCACAAATGTAGGACAAAAACTATGCTCATCGGGCTCCCGAAATTAACACAAAAATGCCCGAAAACACCACAAAAACACTAATAAATTATCTCAGAAGTTTAATCACGTCCCAATAAATATATTCAGCTCTATTTTAACAGCTTAAAGTCTGAAATACAGCAGCAACCAAAACTGATATGAAATGTTCAACTGAAAACACCAAACTCATGCAAAAAACACACCCAAAAACCCACAAATCTACACTGTTCAGCACAAAGGCAAACTCTGTATGAGCATGCACATGGAATGGCTTCAAACTCCTATCCTTAGCCTTCCTAGAAACCTGCAAACTCCTATTCTTGGGTCTCCTTGGAAACCTACAAACTCCCGTTCTTGGGTCTCCTTCTCCACAGGTTTGGCAGTCTCTGAAGAATAACAAAGAATGAGCGAAAATCAAGTTCTGGAATGTGCCCAAAATGCCTCCAAACCCCCTTAAAAGAGGGCATAAATGTAAATCACATCCAAGAGAGGTTAATGAAACATATTTTAATAATAATTTTCATTTATTAGTCCAACAGTTTTCAAAGATTAACTCCCTTTTTCCGAAACTTCACTTTCTTGGGCCTGGCCTGCCTTAGCAAAGATTATTATTTTTTAATTATTTGAAAAGGGGACATGACATTTTCAATTGCAATGAGGTTGGTAATATTGCTACTAGATGTCTAAAGAAGAAAAATTACAAATGTGGTGAAAAGTACAAAAGTAGAAGAGATGAAGATAGGAAAGATTATAAAGACAAAGGCAAGAAGTCTTACTATATTGTTGAAGAAGAAACAAAAGATGGATCTGACGATCATGTAGATGAAGTAGTGTACATTGTAATGAAGGAGGTATCTAATGAGGGTGAAGCAACTACACTGGTGTCTTGTGTGAATAAGAATGATAAATGGATCATTAACAATAGATGTTTGAATCACATGACTAGAGATAAAAGTAAGTACATTACCTTGAATTATTATGATAGAAGTAGTCTAAGGTTTGGTAATGATGCGTCATATTTAATGAAAGGAAAAGGTCCTATCAAACTCACATAAAATATTTTCTGTGACAATTCTTATTATATTGAAGGACTTAACTATAATTTATTGAGTGTGTCACAATTGAATAGTTCAGGTTGTAAGGTTGAGTTTGAGAACAAGATTGTTAAGATATATGATACTGATGGAAAACTAATTGGTGAAGGTGATCAAACTAGAGGTAATCTATTCTCTCTTGATATGGATGATGCTACTTTTTTAGTTTTAGAATTTGATGTTGTATAGCTATGGCACAAGAGGGTATGTCATGTTAATTTTGATAACTTGGTTAGTATTAGTAACATGAGAAGAGTAAGAGGTTTTCCTAAGTTGAAGAAGCCTGACAATATAATTTGCCAACAATGTTAGTTAGGAAAAATGACAAATTCAAGTTTTAAGAGTAAGACTTATACCTCTAAAGGAATATTAGAGATTTCTCATACTGACTTGTGTGAACCAATTGATGTGCAAAGCTACAAAGGATATAAGTACTTTATGCTATGTGTTGATGATTATTCTAGAATGATGACAATTATGTTTCTAAAATAGAAATCTGATGTTTTCCAAATGTTTAAGTGGTACTTAGCAAGAGTTGAGAAGGAAACAAGTAAAAGTCTAAAATGTTTCAGATCTGACATAGCAGGAGAATTTACATCAAATGATTTTGACATGTTTTGTAATGATAGAGGAATCAAAAGATAGACATCTGCTCCTAGGACCCCTCCACAAAATGGAATTGATGAAAGGAGAAACAAATCTTTAATGTACTCTACTTGGACACTCATTATGGAGAAAAATATTGCTTTAAAAAAATGGAGAGAAGTTGTAAGTACAATTGTCTATATCTTGAACCATGTACAAGTCAAGAAAGGTACTCATTCAACTCCATTTGAACTACGGTATGGATACTCACCCCATGTAAATTATTTTAAGGTATTTGACAGTGAGTGTTATATTCTCAAAGACTTCAAGAATGCTAAACTAAATGAAAAAAGAGAAGAAGGTATATTCTTTGGTTGTTCCACAAGAAGTAAATCTTATAAGTATTTAAATACTAACACTAACAAAGTTGTAGAAAGTGCAAATGTGAAATTTGATGAACATACAAAAGTACATGAGGCTGAACCTATGAAGGAACCAAAAGAATACAAATCATTTGTATAATTTTATGAAGGTATCACGATTGATGAAGATGTTGTAAATGAAGTTGCAAACCAACAACAAGTTTCAATGACTGCCAAGTCATATACTATGAATGTTGAGTTGCATTCAGGAACTGAGCCACATTCAAATGTTGAGTTACAAAATGAAGTTGAGGCATATTCTAATTCTAAGATTAGTGTACATGAAAGAGATGTTTAACTACCTAATAGAGATGTAAATAGTGATTTAGAAGTTGAGAGACCAAATGAGGAAAATAGAGTAGAACCAAGATTGTGTAAGTATTTCAAGAGAGATCACTTTGCTACATAGATCATTAGAGATAAAGATTCTAGACCAATGAAAAGGAACAAGTTGAGAAATGATTCATGTTTTCTTAGCATTCATGAACCTAAAATAGTGAAAGATGTCTTAGAAGATGTGGATTGGAGTAAAGCTATGAAAGAAGAGATTGAAAAAATTGACAGAAAAGAAGATACAAACTCTAGTTCCTAGACTAGAAGATAGAAATATGATTGGTACCAAGTGGATGTACAAAAAAAAGTTAGATGAAAATGGTGAAGTCACAAGGAACAAGGAAAAATTAGTTTACAAAGGATATGCACAAGAAGAATAGATGGACTATGGATAAACATTTTCCCCTATTACAAAATTGGAAGGAGTTAAGACTTTGCTTTCTTACTCTACATACAAAGTTTTCAAAATTTATCAAATGGATGTTAATTCTACATTTCGGAATGGTATATTAGATGAAGAGGTTTATATAGAATAGTAAGAAGGATTTTTGATGCTAAAAAGAAAAACATGGTATGTAGACTACATAAAGCTCTATATAGTTTGAAGCAAGCACTAAGAGCATGGTATTAAGGACTTAATAATTATCTTGTGAAGATTGGATTTGAGAGGATTGATGATAACATCAATCTCTGCTTGAAGACAGAAAAAGGAAAAGGTATTTTAATATTTGAAATTTTTGTTGATGATACCATATTTGGGGGTCAAGATATTTTATTCAAGACTTATGCAAATTAAATGAAGAACAAATTTGAGATGTCTATGTTTGGAGAGATCAAGTTCTTTGTGGGTTTGCAAGTACATCAAACGAAATATGGTATATACATCACCCAGTCAAAATATGTAAAGGAAATATTAAAAACTTTTGGATTGGAAGATTCAAAGATAGTAAGCACGCCTATGGTAATAGGACATAAATTATCAAAGAATTATGATTTAGCTAAGGTGAATCAAACATTATACAAGTCTATGATTCAAAAATTATAGTATGTAGTACACAATAGACTTGATATTACATTATCAGTTGGGATAATTGCAAGACTCTCTTCTAATCTTACGGAGAATCGGTTGATGATAGTTAAGAGAATAATGAGATATCTGAAAGGAACAAAATATTATGGTATATACTATAAGAAAATTGAGAAAATTTGAATTAAGAGCTTACACTGATGCTAATCAGGCTAGAAATATTAATGATAGAAAGAGCACTAGTGGAGGGGAATTTTTCTTAGGAAAAAGGTTGGTTACATGGACTATCAAGAAAAAAAGTTGCATTTCTCAATCTATTGTTGAATTTGAATAGCTTGCTACTGTAGTAAATTGTACAAACATTGTATGGATCAAATAGCTACTCCAAGGTATGAAAAGGTAAATCATTGAACCTATGATACTTTAATGTGACAATACAAGTGCTATAAATATATCAAAGAATCATGTGATTCATACAAAGACAAAGAACATTGAAATAAAGTATCATAACTTGAGAGAGTTAGTTCAAGATAAAGAGGTGAAGATGGAATATGTTAACACAAAAGAGAAAATAGCTTATATCTTCACAAAACAATTATTTAAGGATTCTCATGAGTATTTAAGAGGTAAAATAGGTGTGATAACCCTATCAAAGGCTATCTAAGAAGCATGAGAATTACTTCGCATCAATAAAGTTGATTGACATATGTTAAACATTGATGCATTGGATCTTACTTTAGGAGCTACCTAAAGTAATCAAAGAGCTAGATTTACAAATCAGTCACAAGCTAGGTGATAAAAGAAGAAACTAAAAATGTTCATATCCATATATTAAGATGACAAGTCTTTGGCATTGTTGTCAAAGAGGGAGAGAATACTAACTAATGAGGGAAATATAAGAAGTAAGTTAGAGGGAGTCATAAGGATGAGTTGATTGATTGTATGTTGATCATAAAATAATTTTGTAACTTATTTGGAAGATGAAATTGTTGATAGAGGGAGAGATTTCAATACAAGTGAATTATTTCTTTTTTGGTGTTTTCTTGATTGTACTAATTAATTTTGGTTTTCCATCAATCCCAAAGAGGGGCATTGGTGAAAATAGATAGATATAAGTATGACTATGTGTTTCAATCATTATTTTATCATTGATGTCAAACCTACCACTTGTTGGTAAGACAATTTCTTAAATGATTTGAGTACTATCATTTTTTTGATTTATGAAGAGATTTGATCAAATAGGGTAACAATAGCACCCAGAGGAAAGGTTGAGTTATGATATGGAAAAGGCATACAAGGATGAGTTAAGAAACTGATATTACAGTGCATTGATTATCTACCTAAGGTTTTAAAGCTTGGATACACTTATTAAGTCTAGAAGAACAAGAAAGAAGAATTAAGTTTGCCAAGCTTGACTAAGTGCAAAGTTGGTGTTGAGAAAAGTTAGTGCAAGCTAGGCATAAAATTAGTTTGAGCCAAATAAAGTTGAAGATTAGTATATGATGAGTAAAATAGCATAAGAAAAGTAAATTTGATTTGATGTTGAGAACTAGTAAACTTTAGTTCATGTCGAGTGTTTTGATAGTGGATGCCAAGAAACCTAGTATGTGTTGAACATTAGAAGCTAGTTCATGTTGAGTGATAACATTATGAGAAAGATCATGAATATGATGAATCGAAGCTAACAAATTATATTTCTTGGATTATGTGAATCATGTAGAAGATAAGCTTGATGAGCTAGTGGCACAAAATTTAAGATAAACTATTTTGAGGTGAATTCAAAGAGGATTGAAATAGAAGTTTGTAGAGGGGACTAAAATGAAAAGATGGGTAGATTAATTGAATCCTTCCTAATCTAACCTTATCCTAAAATGGACAATAGAGGATGAACGGAAAAATATATAATTTCTCTTTGTAAGGGGATAAAAGGCATCAAACAATAGTTGGCATGTGTGAGAAACCAAGAATGAAAAGGAGTCTAGGGTGTTGTTTTACATGGAAGCCAAAGTATAGAGTTTGTAATTGGCATGTAAAGTAAGAAGACTTAAGAGCATGGATTCTTGAAGGGTGAACAAGCTATTAAAGTTGAAGAGTGTAAAAGCCAAGTAGAATAGAGGAATTAAATAGAGATTTGTAATCTATATAGTGAAGTTGTAAGTTATTATTAGATCAAGCCTTATTATTACTTTCTAATCATTGTACCAGTCTAGGGTAAATCCTTTGGGTTAAGGTTGACCTAATAGTCATTTATAAATCCTTTAAATAGGTGACATTCCAAGTTAATGATAAAAATTCCTCTAATAAGGCTCATTCCTAACAAGGTGATTGAAATCCTTTAACTAGGTCACATTTAATAGTGTGCATTGTAACCTTTAACATGGTTGACCTTTGATAGGGCATTACTTCATAAGAGTGAGAATTAGTAGCATGTTACTGGTGGTTTTTTCCAAATTGGATTTCTACATTATATTATTGATTCAAATATGTTATTGAACCTATTATTTTTCATGTTTACTTTTCTGCAAAGTTGATTTGACAGTAACCTACAAGTTTAAGTGATTGCATAATCTAATGGATGCATACATGATGAAAATGCATTATGGATATGGTTTCACTAAGATGTAAAAAGTTTTATTTGTACATCTAGACCATGGATAATTGATTTAGCTCCCCTCCCCACTTCTAAGTTATTCTAAAGAGTTCCAACACTTGTGTTAACTATAATTGTCATTTTCCCTTGCCTAGGGTGCTTAGTTTAGCTTCTAGGTCTTCTACCATTTTCTTCATTTTCTTTTACTTGCAAGCTATCTTCATGTTCATAGTTATTCTTTCTTTGGCTTCCTTATATCTATCAAAAGGTTTAGCCTCAACATCTATATCTTCATTTAGTAGTGCATCAATATTTGTACTCACTACATCACTATTTATCTCATATTCAAAACTTTGTAATGAAGCTTTCCTTGACTTCATTGATTGTACAAAATTAATGCCTGTATGCACAAGGAAACATATGTCATTGTAATATTTTGTGGCCAAATTTCTAGGTATCCTCATTTTCCTTTTCATCCTTTCCTTAAATTCATCAAAATAATCTTTCATTATATTTTCAAAATTTTCTCCTAATTGAGTAATATACTCATTGATCTGCCTTATCAATGATTTTTCTTGCTCCCATACATCATAACCAATACTAGGAAAATACTTTGATCTGGATATGATATAATATAAAAAGAATGTGAGACTCAAACTTACACATTGAATCCTTGGCTTTTGTTATGGATACCATATTTTCTGTAACTTGGTGTCTACTTGGCAAGATTTTACTCATGATCTTTCATTACAATCTTCCATGCTTGATCCATAGATATACAAGGAACACAATTCAATCTTGTCAATTGATAGAATTTGTACAAAATGACCCTCATAGAAAATTCAATTAGTGGATAAATTTTTTTTGTAACAGATAGACCACGTCCATTCCACTGAGCACCTATGTTAGCCCAAGTTATTTATAACTCTTGAACTTTGCATGGTTTTCTTTATCTCTAGGGTTGGATAGCCTAGAACCCTATGAATCATTTTATTTGTAATATCCACAGGTCCATTTTATAGCCAATACTTCAGATGAAACTATGGTCAGTTGGATGTCTTGATGGGTGTCATTTATGGAAACATATATTTAGCATTTCATTTATACATTTAGAGTTAGAAAATTTTCTAAGTGTTAGACAATTTACAACAGCATAGAGGAATATGTTATGTGTATAGATGACTCATAAAGAGCTATATTGTGCATTGTTGATGGAAGCTTCATGACTACTTCATGATGAAGTGTACCAATATGCAGGTGTGTACAGACAATATAGAGTGATTTATAATTAAAATACTAAAAATAGATATTTGGTAGAGCAAAATAGAGAATATCAAAAAATTGAGTTGTATGTCTTAAGGAATTATAGCGGTTAAAAAATAATTACTGATTTATGATGAGCCAACTTTGTGGATATTAATCCATAATTTATTTTCTATTATATCAAGCATGTAAAGACATGACAGCTGGCTAAGCAATGATTTATGATTATGTGAGGTATAAGTAAAGAACTTATATTGTACAGTAAATGGGCAAGTTTTATGTGATTTAAACTATTATACAGAGATCTTGAATGACATGTGAGCCTTATGTTATGCAAGATCTAATGTATGATCAGAGGAAGTGTGAATTACAACAATAAGAAAGCATTGTATGTATACATTGTATTTGTTCCACCAACTCCTAACAAGGTTGAAGAAAATCCTAATAGGTTTGAGGCTTCTAACAAGGCCTGGTCATTTAACAAGGACTTGAGACACTATATGTACTTCATAGACTCCTACCAAGGTCAATATCCTTAGCCAGATCCTATTGTTTAGTGAATCATCTTGTGGGTATCATCCCCATAGGGTTTTCCCTTTGCTGAGGTTTCTTTAGTTAACAAATAATGGTGTTATGAGTTCTCTATGTGCATGGTTATATTTACTATTCAAAATTGTTGATTTACTTTCATATGCATGTTATAAAGTGATTAAAAATATTCGTTTGTCAACAAAAGTTTGTAGAATACTGATTTAGACCCCTTCTCTATATTATCTATTTCTAACCATTGGTATCAAAGCTCAATAAATTTGAAGAGGCTTAACAACTTAAAGAAGATCCCTATGAATATGGAATAGTTGAAGAGAAGCCTAGAAGAATCTCTTGAACAAGTTAACCTTCTTATAGAAGAAATAGATAACCTAAAAGATAGACATGAAGATGCAAAGGTGTACATTGGCAAACTAAAAGATAAGATTGATGATCTAAAATATGGCAAAGAATTAATTATGCAGACTAGTGACAGTGATGAAGTAGAAAATACCAAGAAATAAAATGAGATCTTGAAACATGAGTTGATTATATTATTGAACTAAAGTTGAGTCTTAATGCTAGTGGTAGTAAGAGTGAATCTGATCTAAAATTTAAGAATGCAAGCCTTAGATCCCAGTTGAGTCATCTAACATCTAAATTAGATTCTATTAAGATTGAACATGATGAGTTGGAAAAGTTAAAAATTGATGTGAAAGGAGAGTTGACACAAGCCAAACAATAGTTAGAGAAATTTTACAAAAGTTTTGAGAAGATTGATGAACAAATATTTCACCAAAGACCCTCTTATGACAAGGTAGATCTTGGATACCTTATTGGAGAAAAGTCAACAAAGAAAGTTGAGATTATGAAAGATCTAGATCATACTATGAAAATCCCTAAGAAAACTAATTAGAATATGAACCAATCATCTAAAGAAGCTGAGATAGTTGATTTATCTAAGAAATCTATTGAACCTAAGATAATAGAGCAAGTTGATCAACCTAAGAAAGATTATTAATCCAAAGAAGTTAGACATGAGTTCAAAGGTTGATGCTTCATATGTGCTAAAAGAGAGATTGAAAAGGTAAGTTTTTCAAACCTATTAATAATTTCTATTTTTATAATTTTCATGGCTATGGACATAAAGTAGTAGATTGTAAGAAACCTAGTTTGTATAGTAATATGGATCGAAGGCAAGCTAGAAAATGCAATTGTGAGTTGGTACAGATAGATCATTGAGTATTTTCACTAGAAATTTTAATGGAAGATACTAATAAGTGTCTAGTATATGTAGCTAATATCAGGTGCAAAAATATTAAGTCTAGAAGAAGTTATACAAGTTTGGGCAAAGACTATTTATAGAGTTTATAGAAGCATGTTCTAGTAAACTTGTTATTTAGCAGAGTTGTTATTTTGTGAAGCAAGGTTAAATTCATGTACAATACATGTTGGAGATGATTTAGCTAAGCTCACTCATCATAATATTACACATACAAAAATTTATTCAAGTTACAAGATGACAAATTGGTGTTATCACTAAGTAAAATGTGTTCTTATTGAGGTCCTATAATAATTAATTGAGAAAGTGTAATAGTTGATGAAGGGAATTATTTTATAGACTTATTATAAAGGAAGGACCATTTCCTTTTTTTTTAAATAAAAAGAAGAAGATCAAAAAGAGGAGAAATGTATACGAACACTAAGTAGTTAGGTTGATATGCAAAGATAAGCAGAGAAGAGTGAAGTTGGAGAAAACTTCATTACCAAGGTTTTATTTTGGGATCCAAGATTTCATATTTGGATCTAAGGTTTGTGACCTAGTCTACAAGGTCTGACAATGATTGGTTTGGTTGATAGGATAGCGAAAAGAGGATAAATCATAGTAAAAACAATTATTCTACAAGAAATAGTTGAGAGATCAGTTGGATAATGAAGTTAAATGGTCTTGCTTCAGAAGTTGTTTGGACAGTAGGTCCTTCTGCCTTCTACAACTCCTAACATGGTTAGCACAACTCCTAATAGGGTTGGAATCTTCTAACAAGGATTCAATGTCTCCTAATAGGGACTCTTATATACTAAATTTGTTTATAGACTCTTAATAGGGTCCATCCTCTAACTATATATATATATATATATATATATATATATATATATATCTTTGTGGGAATCATTCCCACTAGGGTTTTCACCTTGATCAATGGTTTCCATAGTTTAAAAATATGGTGTAATTGTGTATGTGCATCTTAGTATGGTTTTTTTTTACTTTAGTTGTATGGTTAAGATTAATTAAGGTTGATAATTTTTTTAGTTGGATAACTGATTCACCACCGCCTCCCCCTTTTGTTAGAAATAATAGTCCACCAAGATAACTAAGAGGGGGCAGATGAATTAGTTATCCAACAACTAAAACATTGATCTTCTTTAAAAAAACTTAACCATTAAACCAAGTAAACAAAAACCATAACAAGACACACATAGACAATTACACTATATATGTTAACTAAGGAAACCCTTGATCAGAGGGAAAACCCTAGTGGAAATGATGCCCACAAGATGATGTACTAATATAAATATTCCTTGTTAGAGGATGGACCCTATTAGGAGTCTATTGCAATATTAAGTGCATATGGATCCCTATTTGGAGACTTTGAATCCCTGTTAGGAGATTCCAACCCTTTTAGGAGTTGTGGTATAATGTATGCAAGATGAGCCTACTACCCAAACATGCAATTTCAACTACAAGAAGAGCTCACTACTCAAACATGCAATTTATTATTATGTTCTTCTTTCCTTTGTTCTATAAATCACACCAATCACTATTAGAACTTATCGACCATGTCACAAACCTCAGATGCAAATATGAAACCTTGAATCACTCAACAAAACCTTAGCAATGAAGTTTCCTTTACTTCCATGCTGCTCTGCTCAACTTTGCATTCTTCTCTCTTTTCTTACAATCACTTTGCATCAATACAATTCATGTCATACTTGATAAAGAAAAATGTACTTCTTTATACTAAGTCATCAAAATAATTCCCTGAGTCAATTGCTAGACTTTCTTAATTAATCATTATAGGACCTCATTGAGAACACATTACACTTAGCAATAATATTAATCTTTCACCTTGCAACTTGAATATCTTTCCCTATACACTATATTATGATGATCTAACTTACTCGCATCACATGTCTTCTTTACATCTTTAACTTCAATTCTTAGAATTTCAACTCTGCGAAGAGATATAATAAGTTTACTAGAACATGCCTATGTAACCTCTATCTCAAAATAGACACCACCAAAACTTACATAACTTCTTTCAGACTTATCATTTCTTCTTTTTACATTAACTAGATATATGAAATACTTAGAAGTATCTCCCATAACCTCAAATAGTTATAATACTCAACTATTCATCTGTACCAATTTGATCTTTCCATTATTCTTCTATTAGATACCACAGAAAACTGCTATGTTGACATCAATGATGAACTTAGTCATAAATGTAACATATCATCATAGTAACATATCTACAATACTCCCCCATAGGAATATAATTAGAATTCATTCTTGCAATAGGTACTTGAAGATAAAGTTTAATAACTTTGGCAGATCCATGGCTAGCATATTCAGAAATGATAGTCCAAAGTTTGATGGAACAAATTATGACAACTGAAGGAAAATATGAAGAAACATCTTCTATGTATGGGTCCAACATATTAGATTTTGACAAAATTAGAAAAAAATATTATTAATTTAGATAAGATGGAAACATGTACCGAGGAACAGAGAGAACTTTTCATGTGCAACATGAGATGTAGAGAAGCACTATTGTTTGTGCTTCCTAAAGCAGTGTACAAATAGGTAAAAACACTTAATACTTCTCAAAAGATTTGGAAATATTTAGGAAAATAGCTTTGAAGGTGACATACGTTCTAAGAAAACGAGGCTACAAAACTAGATTTGTGCATTTGAAGATGCTAAAATGATGGAAGATGAATCTATAAGAACATATGTAGGAAGAATATCATAAATTGCTCCAAGTATCAAATCTCAAGTAGGAACCAAGGAAGATGATGAAGTGATGTAGAAGATATTGAAGAGTTTAACACCACCATTTAAGTAGGCAACTCAAATGATACAGTTGTTAATCCCTTGTACCAAACATTTAACCAAGAAAACATTACTTGGGAGACTTGAAGTAGTTGAGAATGATCTTAGAAAATCTAGAGAATTTTCTAGAACAGAGACAACTTTTATTGCATGAAACATTCAACCTAATCTATTAAGGACAAGTTCTAGAGGATATTTCTCTAGTAGTAGTAGATTTGATGAGGACAGGAAGATAGAAGGAGTAGCCCTTCTTGTGATAAGAGAAAGAGATGGTAGGAAGATCTTTAAATTTGGATTTGTAATGAGTTTGCTCATTATGCATCTAAGTGTCCTAAAAGAGAGAAAAAGTATAAAGGAAAGTTCAAACCTAGAAGAGATAGAGATTGTTTGTATGCCAATAAAGAAGATGAATCTGATGAACAAGAAGTAAGTACCAATGATGATGAAATAGGATTTGTGGGTATTAAAGAAGAATATCTAGAGAAAATAGCTTTGATATCATAGGTTGAAAAGAAATCTCATTTGATAATTGATAGTGGTTGTTCACATCACATGACTGGTGATATGAACAAGTTTGTTTTATTTCAAAGGTTATGATGAAGGCATTGTTAGAGTTGGAAACAATGTAGCTTTCCATGTTAGTGGTATTGGATCTATAACTCTTGATATTAAGACTAATATTGAGGATGTATTCTTTATTGATTATTTGAAACACAATGTTTTGAGTTTTGGACAACTAGTGGATAAAGGTTATCAATTGTAGTTCAGAGAGAAGACATAAATTATTAGAGACAAAGATGAAAAGGTAATTGGAATGGGAACTAGATCTAGAGGTAATGTATTTTAGTTGAATCCCACTGAAATGACATGTTTGGTTGCAAAGGTAGATGATAGTTGGTTATTTTTGCAATAATATGTTTGTAGTTAGAGATTTGCCTAAGATTGTAAATCCTACTAACACAGTTTGCAAGAAATGTGTATTGTCAAAGCATAACAAAAATTCTTTTCATAGTAAGAAGTTTCCCACTACAATAAAGTTGGAGATTGTACAGATAGATCTTAGTGGTCCTACAAAGACTAAATGATTATATGGTGAAAGGTACTTTTTGATTATTGTTGATGACTTTTTCAGAATGATGTAGGTTGCATTTCTTAAAGAGAAACCTAAGGCATTTTACAAGTTCAAGATATTCAAGAATAGAGTAGAGGATGCATTAGGTATGAAGATTAAATGTTTAAAATTAGATAGAGGAGGATAGTTTACTTCAAATGAGTTTGACATCTTTTTTTAAACTAATAGAATCAAAAGATAACTTTCTACTCCTAGAACCCATGAACAAAATGGCATTGTAGAGAGAGGAAACATGCTAGTAACCGAAGAAACAAGAGCTATGTTAGCTAAGAATGATGTGTCCAAGATATTTTGGAGAGAATCTATGAATACAAAAGTTTACACTATGAACAAAGTGTAGGTTAGGAAAGACACAAACAAGAGCCCTTATGAACTATGGTTTGGTCACTAACCTACAATTAAGTATTTTAGAATTTTTTGTAGCAAATGTTATATCAAAAGAGATGATGATGTTGGTAAATTTGATGCTAGAAGTGATGAAGATATGTTTCTTGGTTATTCATTGAAAAATAGAACTTATAGGTGTTATAATTTGAGAACTATGACTATTGTTGAAAGTGCAAGTGTAAGAGTTGTTGAGAAATCGAAGATACAAGAAAGAATAGTTGACTATAATTCTAATAATGAGAATGTTGTTGTTACTAAACAAATAATAATGAAGTATTCTTTGAGACTAACAATGATATGCAAAATGAAGGTGAGCTAAGGTAGGAAAAAAGTTTAGAACCTAGAATAGAGCTAATGTTTGAGATAACAACTCCTACTTTTGGTAAGAATATGACAAAGAATCATCCACCAGAGTAGATCATCAGCAACAAAGATAAAGGTGTGATGAAAAGAAGTAGAATAAATGAAGAACTATGTTTGATATCTCAAGAAGAACTAAAGAATGCAAATGAGACATGTAGAGATAACTAAAGGAAGCAAGCTATGAAAGAAGAATCAGATTAGACAGTGAAGAATGAGACATGGGAATTGGTCCCTAGACCAGCAAACAAGAATGTAATAGGAACAAAATGGGTATTCAGGAACAAGATGAATGAACAAGGTGAAGTTGTAAGGAAAAAAGTAAGATTGGTATTTAAGGGTTACTCACACTAAGAAGGAGTAGACCATGATGAAACCTATTCTCCTATGGCAAGAATTAAAGTAGTAAGGTTATTGTTAGCCTACATAGCACATAAGAAATTCTAATTGTATTAGATGGACGTTAAGTTAGCTATTCTAAATGGAGAACTTAATGAGGAGGTATACATAGAACAACGCAAAGGTTTTCCTTCAACAAATGAAAAGGACATGGTATGTAGATTGGAGAAAGCATTGTATGACTTAAAACAAGTACCCAAAACTTGGTATGCAAGGTTGGACAAGCATTTGACAAAACTTGGATTTAGCAAAGGTATGGGAGACAATAACCTATACTTGAAAGAAATAGGTGATGGATTGTTGATTTTGGTAATATTTTTTGATGATATCATATTTGGAGGACATGATAGTGAAAGTGACAAGTTTGTAGAAGAAATGAAGAAGGAATTTGAAATGAGAATGATAGGGGAAATGAAATACTTATAGAATTGCAGATTGTGCAACATAAAGAAGGAATCTTTATTTCTTAGTCTAAGTATTTGAAAGATCTATTGAAAAGATTTGCTATGGAAACATGTAAACTAGTTTGAACACCTATGACAACTAGATACAAGTTATCTACAAAGGATGAGACACCTACTATTGAGAAGAAGAAGTAAGGATCTATGATGGGAGGATTACAATATCTAACTCACACAAGGCCAGATATAGAAAATGTAGTTGGAATTGTTGCAAGATTTCAAGATGACCCCAGAGAAGCACATTATGTAGTAGTTAAGAGGGTATTTAGATATCTAAAGGGAACATCAGAGTTTAGATAATGGTGTGATAGATCTAATGATTTCACTTTGGGTAAGTGCACAAAGTTGTGGTGCCAAAAGGGGGGTATAAGTGGACACCTTTTTCTTGAAATCAGCAAATTCTGGACTTCAACAAGAATTTGAAGATAGTTACACTCAAAATTTTAAGATATGACAAAAACAAAAGTCGTAGTGCTTTGAATCTAGTTTCTAAACTACTAATTTGTTTTCAAAATGGTTTAGTTTTAGGTCCTCAAAAAAGGGGGCCACATAAAGTGGTACTGTTTATTCCAAAAAAACATAACATAGTACAAAGTGTGGCCCCCCTAAAATTTTAACTTTTTTTTTGAAATTCTTTAATCACTCTGGTCAAAAGTTACCTAACACTATGTAGTTTATCCCAGATTTTTTTGGTAATTTTATAATGTGTATTTTTTTTAATGAATTTTTAAATTAGACCCATCCCAAAAATGTGAAATATCTGTGTGCTCCCCCTAGAAATGATTGAAAACTAATCTAAAATCAAAACTTCTTTTTTTCAAAGTGTGTAGAATGGAGTCTAGTTTCTAAAAAACTAAGTTGTTACAAAATTCAATGAATGAGCTAAAATCTATAGCCCAATTAGTACATGGTGGTTTTTGACAAAAAAATGAACATACATTCAAAAGAAATTATAGATGAAAGACTTAAAATAGTTCAAATTAAAAATAAATTATATGGTTAGATAGCTAACACAGAGACCTATAATGTTATATAACTTGATCTTATCAATACCCAACCACGAAGAATCTTGAAGGGGAGCACACAAGAAAAATCAATCATTTTTTGTATGTTTGCTGGAAAACATGTCTCAGACCTGTTTATAAACTCCAAACCTTTGGGTTGGATCTCCAAGGCAAAACCAAGCCTTAGGCTTGGTTTTAATGCAAAGCTTTGAATAGTGTGTGCGCCTTATAGCATGCACGCACTATTAAAATGCTATTGAATTTGAGGTAGTGCGCACACGCTATAGTGCACACACACTATTGAGACCTAAATTTCAAACCAAAACCAAGAAAGAGCTGGGGGGTGGGGCGAGGGAATGACTATTTGTGTGTGTGAGAGAGATAGAGAGAAAGTAGGGGATGGGAGAGGGGAGAGAGGAAGTGAGAAAGAGTAGGGGTGGCAGAGAGAGTATAGGATAGGAGATAGAGGAAATGTGAGAGAGTAGGGGTGGCAAAGAGAGTACAAGATGCAAGAGAGAGGAAGTGTGAGAGAGAGAGAGTAGAGGTGGCAAAGAGAGAGTATGGGATGGGGGAGAGAGATTGAAAGTAGGGGATGGGAGAGAGAGGAAGTGTGAGAGAGAGTACAAGTTGGGAGAGAGAGAGAGATTGAGAGTAGGGGATGGGGGAGAGAGAGAGTAGGTGGTGGGAGACGGAGTGGGAGAGGAAGAGCGAGAGAGAGGAGGATGGGAGTGCATGTGTGTGAAAGAGAGAGAGTAGGGAATGGGAGAGGGGGAAGATAGAGTATCTTGAGAGAGAGTAGGGGATGGAAGAGAGAGTAGGGGATGAAAGAGAGACTAGGCGATGGGAGAGGGAGTGGGAGAGGGAGAGAGAGAGGGGGGATGGAAATGTGTGTAAGAGAGAAAGAGAGAGAGTGTGAAAATGTGAGAGAGGGTAGGGGGTAGCAGAGAGAGAGTGAGAGAGAGAGAGAGAGTGATAGAGAGTGAGAGTAGGCAGTGGGAGAGGGAGAGAGATGGTGGATGGAGGAGAAAGAGATTAGGCAATGGTAGAGGGAGTGGGAGAGGGAGAGAGAGGGGGGATGGAAGTGTGTGTAAGAGAGAAAGTAGGGGATGGAAGAGAGTGTGAGAGAGAGTAGGGGTGGCAAAGAGAGTGAGTGAGAGTAGGGGATGGGAGAGAGAGGGAGAGAGAGAGAGAGATAGTAGGCGATGGGAGAGGGAGTGGGAGGGAGAGGGAGAGGGGGAATGGAAGTGTGTAAGAGAGATAGAGTTGGGGATGGGAGAGAGTGTGAGAGTTTGAGAGAGAGTAGGGGGTGGTAGAGAGAGCTTGTACAGGATGGGGGTGAGAGAGAGAGAGAGTATGAGAGAGTAGAGGATGGAAGAGAGAGAGTGAGAGTAGGGGATGGGAGAGAGAAAGTAAAGAGGGAAAGAGAGTACTTGAGAGAGAGAGAGATAGTAGGTGGTGCAAGAGGGAGTGGGAGAGGGAGAGAGAGGGGGGATGGGAGTGTGTGTGACAAATCTAGAGAGTAGGGGATGGGAGAGGAGAGAGAGAGGGGGGGATGGGAGTGTGTGTCTATGAAAGAGAGAGAGTAGGGGATGGGAGAGGGGAGAGAGAGAGTAGGGGATGGGGGAGAGGGAGTGGGAGAGGGAGAGAGAGAGAGAGAGGGGGAATGGGAATGTGTGTAAGAGAGACAGAGTAGGGGATGGGAGAGAGTGTGAGAGTGTGAGAGAGAGTAGGTGGTGGTAGAGAGAGCTCGTATGGGATGGGAGAGAGAGAGTGAGATTAGAGGATGGGAGTGTGAGAGAGAGTAGGGGATGGGAGAGAGAGAGAGTGAGAGTAAGGGATGGGATGGGAGAGAGAGAGAGAGAGTAGAGAGGGAGAGAGAGAACTTGAGAGAGAGAGATCTAGTAGGCAGTAGGAGAGGGAGAGGGAGAGAGATAGGGGGGATGGGAGTGTGTGTGACAGATGTAGAGAGTAGGGGATGGGAGAGAAGAGAGTGGAGGGATAAGAGTGTGTGTGTCTGTGAAAGAGAGAGAGTAGGGGATGGGAGAGAGTGTGAGAGTGTGAGAGAGAGTAGGGGGTGGCAGAGAGAGAGTACGAGATGGGAGAGACAGAGTGAAAGGATGGGAGAGATAGAGTGAAAGGATGGGAGAGAGTGAGAGAGAGAGTAGGGGGCGGTAGAGAGAGAGAGAGTACAGGATGGGAGAGACAGAGTGAAAGGATGGGAAAGAGTGTTAGAGAGAGTAGGGGATGGGAGAGAGAGTGAGAGAGAGTTGGGAATGGGAGAGAGAGAGAGTAAGAGTAGGGGATGGGAGAGAGAGAGTAGAGAGGGAGAGAGAGAAATAGTAGGTGACCTGGGAGAGGGAGTGGGAGAGGAGGAGAGAGAGGGATGGGAGTGCGTGTGACAAATCTAGAGTATAGCGGATGGGAGAGAAGAGAGAGGGGGGATGGGAGTGTGAGTGTGTGTGTGTCTGTGAAAGAGAGAGAGTAGGGGATAGGAGAGAGTGTGAGAGTGTGAGAGAGAGTAGGGGGTGGGAAAGAGAGAGTATGAGATGGGAGAGACAGAGTGAAAGGATGGGAGAGAGTGTGAGAGAGAGTAGGGGATGGGAGAGAGTGTGAGAGAGAGTTGGGAATGGGAGAGAGAGAGAGAGTAAGAGTAGGGGATGGGAGAGAGAGAGTAGAGAGGGAGAGAGAACTTGAGAGAGAGAAATAGTAGGTGACCTGGGAGAGGGAGTGGGAGAGGAGGAGAGAGAGGGATGGGAGTGCGTGTGACAAATCAAGAGAGTAGGGGATGGGAGAGAAGAGAGAGGGGGGATGGAAGTGTGAGTCTATGTGTGTGTCTGTGAAAGAGAGAGAGTGTGAGAGTGTGAGAGAGAGTAGGGGGTGGCGAAGAGAGAGTACGAGATGGGAGAGATAGAGTGAAAGGATGGGAGAGAGTGTGAGAGAGAGTAGGGGATGGGAGAGAGTGTGAGAGAGAGTTGGGAATGGGAGAGAGAGAGAGTAAGAGTAGGGGATGGGAGAGAGAGAGTAGAGAGGGAGAGAGAGAACTTGAGAGAGAAATAGTAAGTGACCTGGGAGAGGGAGTGGGAGAGGAGGAGAGAGAGGGATGGGAGTGCGTGTGACCAATCTAGAGAGTAGGAGATGGGATAGAAGAGAGAGGGGGGATGGGAGTGTGAGTGTGTGTGTGTGTCTATGAAAGAGAGAGAGTAGGGGATAGGAGAGAGTGTGAGAGTGAGAGAGAGTAGGGGGTGGCAAAGAGAGAGTATGAGATGGGAGAGATAGAGTGAAAGGATGGGGAAGAGTGTGAGAGAGAGTAGGAGGTGACAGAGAGAGAGTGTACGAGATGAGAGAGACAGAGTGAAAGGATGAGAGAGAGTGTCAGAGAGAGTAGGGGATGGGAGAGAGTGTGAGAGAGAGTTGGGGATTGGAGAGAGAGAGAGAGAGAGAGTAAGAGTAGGGGATGGGAGAGAGAGAGTAGAGAGGGAGAGAGAGAGAACTTGAGAGAGAGAGAGAGAGAGATAGTAGGTGGTGGGAGAGGGAGTGGGAGAGGAGGAGAGAGAGGGATGGGAGTGCGTGTGAGTGATCTAGAGAGTAAGGGATGGGAATGTGTATCTACAAAAGAGAGAGTTTAGGGGATGGGAGAGGGGAGAGAGAGAGTAGCGGATGGGAGTGTGTGTAAGAGAGAGTAGGGGATGGGAGAGAGTGTGAGAGAGAGTAGGAGGTGGCAGAGAGAGAGAGAGAGTAAGAAGTGGGAGAGGGAGGATGGGAGTGTGTGTGAGAGATCTAAAGAGTAAAGGATGGGAGAGGGGAGAGAGAGAGAGTGTAGGGGATGGGAGAGGGGAGAGAGAGTAGGAAGAGAGAGAGAATAGGGAGGGTGGAGAGTGATGTGTTCTAATATAGCACGTACACACTATGTGAAATCACCTAAAAATGGTCAAAAAGAAACTTTGGGGCCTGTTTCATTCATTCTCTGCTTTTGTTCTATTCTGCACTCTGTTATCCCGACAGAAATCACGGGTTTCAACATAGAAAACATTATTTCAAAGTGGAAAACACTATTTCAAGCTAACAAACACTATTTCAAGGTGGCAAACACTTTTGGAAGCTAACAAACACCAAATTCAATCATTGGATACATGATTTGAAGACTTTTTGAATATTCCTTGTATAGAAAAGTTTAGTGCAATCTATTTTAAATATTGTTTGTTGATATATAGATACAAATTTGATTATAATTTGACATGTTGTTTAATATATAGTGAATTCATTGAAATTTGTATGTTTCAATATATATTGTGTATTCATTCAAATAATTATAATTTTTATATCTATTTGAATAATTTGTAATTTACACATTTTAAGTAATTCAAATGTTTGAATAATTTGACATGTAGAAATCATCATCATGCCAAGGAAGAAACCAAAAAATCAAACAAATGAAGATAGGGAGAGAGATTTGGCAATTAAAAGAGATAAAATGAAATTACTACGTGAGCAAAGAAAATTGCAAAGCAATAATGAAGAATTGACTTTCAAAGAGGATCAAGAACCACTAGTACCAAGAAACAAAGAGGAAGAATTGGAAAGACAAAGAGAATGAATGAGACTATTACGTTCAAGAAGACAATTGAATTGTGAAGCTACACCATCTTCTAATGTTGGAGTCATATCGTCCACTACACCATCTTCCAATGTTGAAGTCATATCATCCTCTCATGTTGAAGAGACACCGATTTGTAGATCCGACGATATACACACTCCATCATGTCATGTTGAAGGCACAACATCAACACATCAAGTAGGTGATATTCCATATTTTGCATCTTATTGCCAAGGCACATCATCTTCGGTTCAAGGTACACAATACACTCAACCTTATGTTGATGTTCAAAATGTTGAGAGAATTGAAGAGATTATAACACCTTCTAGAATTCATTTTAGAAGACCAAAATATTTGATTGATATTGGTAGTAACATTTTGAAATCAATGCCTGACAAGATTAGCAAGCGTACTTGTCAAAGAAAAGTTAATCGTATGTGGAGATTATTTTGCGATGAATTAAATATTATAGGTCAATGCCAATTATTTGTTGAAATGATGAGGAATTTAAAATTTAGGCCTATCATGAAGATTCTTGGGCTAAGAACGATGGATGATTCAAATGAAAAAAATATTGTAAAGAATCTAATGAATGCTTATGACAAAGTGGGTTCTAAATCACGCACCAAAGATAGTAATATCGCAAGACGGGTACTTACATCGACAATAGTAAGTAGCCAAATGAAGAAAGCTCGACTCATGAGAAAGACAAGTAAAACATTAAAAATTGGTAGAGGTACTCTAAGGAGAGCCATGCTAAGGCATGAGAGATTGGAAGATCCAACAAAAAATGAGTTATGGACATTTAGCAGTAGACTACCGCGAAAGGATAAAGAAATTAGTGAAGCCTTGAAATCATTGATCGAAGATTTTTGGAAAAATAACACACATGTTTCCCCTAATCAAAGAGATGTTGTAAGAAGGAGGATTGGTAGCCAAAATCACGAGCCACATGCAAAAAAAAATTTGGACACAACTCAGACACAATTTTTTGCAAAATTTATTGGTATGTATCCTCAAATTCGAATAAGTCAGATTTTTTGAGATGGGTAAACCTTTTTATGTGAAGATAAATCACACACGCACAAATTGTTTTTGTAGGATACATATTGAATTTTCTAACCATTTTGATGTTTTTAGGCATATATGCATAATTTTGCATTCTTAGTTTGTTTTGCAAGATTGTGACATAAATGAGCCACCAAGATCTTCAAGGGAATTCATATCCAACATTTTATGTGAAATAAGGGATGGCCAACAATTTTACAAGACATCATGCTTGGATGGTACGTGCTTATTTTGTGGTTCTTTGCAACTTTTATCAACTTGTCAACATATGGATAGTACACATGCAATTGAAAATGAAATAGTATATTATGGAAAATTTAAGACAGTGACATATGTTCTAAATGATGGGAAACATGGTAAAAGATGTGATTTAGTCATTGAAAAGATTCCAGTGTATGAGTTCATGAAGATTTTTCGTGAAAACATTATTTACGAGTATGCAAGGCATACTCATAGAGCTTGATGGCTGGATTTGCAATTCAAGTTGTGCAAGGATACGTTTCCACCGGATACCATTGTTTCAGTTTTAGATTTCGTAGAGAACTACACACTACAACCACAAAATGAGGTGCAAGAAAAGTATTATACTTCTCAATAGGTTTTCATATTTGTTCACATAACATTCATGCATTCACCTACAAGTACAGAGGATGACAGGAAGATTTTGAGGGAGTACCATTTTTACATCAGCGATGATCGATCACATTCTACGAAGTTCGTACATGGTTGTTTTCAACTATTTTATGGAGATTTGGCTAATAGGGGCATCACATATCATCAGCACATTATTTGGTCAGACAATTGTGCATCTCAATTCAAGAATGCACGGATGTTCTATTGGTTGAGCAGGATGCACAAGTTGTGTAGAATTCAATACATGTGGAATTTCACAGAGGTTGGTCATGGAAAGGGAGAGCACGATGGTGTAGGAACATGCATCAAAAGAGCCTTAGCTCATGAAAAACTAAAGCACAAAGATGGAGCAATATTGACAGATGCAAAATCCATCGTCCAATGGTGTAATGCTACAATGGGTCCAGGTAAGGAAGGTGAGTCTACGGCTCGTAGATTTTTTGGTTGATAGATAATACTAACATTGCACCATATCAGGATTGTTGCACACTAATAGGATCCAGTGAGTTGTACTCTTTTAGAAGCTTTGATGTAGGTTCATGGAGTATCCACACACGAAAAATGGCATGCTATTGTCCATCATGTGCAGAGGAAAATTGGGATGACTGTGAGTCGACTGAATGGGTGGACAAATGGGATATACGAGTTTTGGACCCAATTGACACCTATCGTCCCCCACAAGCACTAGAAATGGTACAGATGGAATCGTCTATTGACTTTGACCGCTTGTCTAATCTAGTGCAACCTGGTAATATATATATTTATATATCTTTGTAATTTCAATATGTAACTTTATAACTTTTACGCAAGTATTTTCTGAATTAATGATCGCATTTTGTACATTTGTCACTGCAGGCCATTTTTTTCTATTATTGCACCTGAAGACAATGAAGAAGGGACAAATTATTATTTGTGTCATTTTGTTCAAGCCAAACAAAAATTGGATCACTCAGTTATAGATGGTGAAGGTTTAGAGTACCATGTCGGTGCGGTGGTTGTAACCGGCACATGGCTTAGACGATATTCTATGAAGAACCCTAACTTGTGGTTATTCGAGGATTGGAAAACAGAGAGGAAGATTCTTCATTATTCAAATCTTGTTGTCACATCAAATGTCCACTTGATAAAATATGGTGGAAAACCACATAATAAGAATCTTTGGAGAGTTCGCGAGTTAGACCACGAGGCAATACTTGAGACATTAAAATGTCGAGCAGATCCAGTTGGCTCATTAGATTGAATACAGAGAGAGGGAGAGAGAGAAAGAGTGATCAAATAGATCCAAATACATTGTTGCAACCTCTTCTCAAAGACTGTCCACATGAACAAGGTGGATCGTATTGTTATGATGCGTAAGTGATGAGATTTAGTTTAAACCATAGATTTTATTTTTTGATTTGTTTAGAATCTAGATTTTATGTTTTGATGTCTCCAATTTTTTTAAAGCTAGAACAATATTTTTCATATTTTCTTATTGTGATGATATTTTTCTTTCGTTGCATGTTCTCTTGGATGACAGGAGGGAGAGAAGAAAAATAAGTAGATTTCCAAACAGCCAGCCGCCCTTCTTCATGTAATTTATTCATTTAAGGTAAAAGTCCCATTTCCTTTGTTTGGCTTTGGTATTTGGTTATTTAAAGTCATTATTCTAGTTGGACCTTCGTATGTTTGAATTTGGGATTGTTTAGTGTCTATTTGTTATGATTATACTGAATTATTAATTCTACGATGTTTCTATTATTTAATTATTTAAAATAAATTAAAACTTTTTGTATAAAATTATTATTTTTTGTTTCTATCTATTTGTTATGATTATTTCTATTATTTAAAATAAATTAATTCTATAATATCTCTATGATGAACTATTTATATTTCTAAACTTTACATATTTTACGCCATGACTAACAATCAAACTATTATAACAATACAAATACATTTAAATGGTAATGTAAGAATGGTTTAGTTCACATAAAAAATAAGTCTATCTTAGATATTCTAAATACATCACAAAACTTTATTTCTTCAAAAAAATTTGAATTTCTCCCATCTACTTGAGTTCCCATCAATTGTCCATAAAACTGGGAAAGGGAATAGGTGCTATGCTCCCAATCCCAACATCCTCCTGTCCACTACTAGGAGATGTGTGTAATGTAGGATTCAGCTCCATCAACTTAGTCATTTTTTTCACTAGTTGATTGGGACTCTCACCATTTGTTGCCAACTATGGTGACAATGCTTGGGGTTACACTTATTAAGTAAGAATATTTCCTAATCTAGGGATTAGAGCATTGAACATATCAGAATGTGATTTATGCTATGGGAGAAGAGGTATGTTGGGCATACTAATTGATTCTAGGGCTAGTGCAATTACATCTCCTTCCACTAGTGTTGTAAATATAATTTCTATAGTTGTTGAAGGTGCACCTCCAATATTTGGTCTATATCTCTTTCAAACATTTAGATTATCCTCTCTTTCTTTCCTCTTCTATTCCTTTAGTGCAACCTTCTTCGCAACTCAATTTCCCCTCTCTATAGCATATAAGATCTCATTTCTTGCAATCTTTTCCTCTCTCCCATCTTTCCTATCCCTGATCGTCTCCTTCATGTAAAGTGCATTAGCCTCAAATAACTTCTTAGTCTCTCTTGTTCCTTAGAATTTTGTATCCTTTTCTTTGGTAGCTATAGGAATCTACTGGGTAAACCACTATGTTGTTTTCTATCTAGTGGCATGTAACGTATAAAATCATCATCTCCATCATAGTCATTTTGGGCCTGGGTATCAAAAAATTGTTAACTATTTATTTCATCATGGTTGCCACCATTTTCAAAGCATTAGATGACGTCCTTGGGGTCAACATGTGGTGGGGATGGAATTAAAAGGGAAACATTTTCATCCCCACAAGTATTTGGTTACCCAAGGTTTGTGACAACCTCCTACAACCAATCTAGTTGTGAATCTTGCATTAGCAAGCTTAATCTAATATCAATGTTTGTTGTATGCTCAAGGTTTTATCTCCTATAATAGTCCACTGGATGGTTCAGGTTTTTTGGTTGGGTATTTTTAGGTGTAATTGTACCTAATCCCTTCATATTTTGTCCATAACTCCTCCACAAAGTGTTAATTGGTTCATCTAATAAGCCATTGATTTTTAGGAAGGATTCAATAGTGATTTCCTCCCCCTCACTTTACAACTCATCAATATTTGCATCATCTATAGTAGTTGTTTCTTGCAACTCATCTCTTACACTTTCTCAATTTTGCCTCTTCTAGGCTTGTTCCAGCTAGCCGTTGCCAGTCCTAAACTATTGGGTGATTAAAATACCCTTTTCCTCACTCTAAAATATACTCCAAAACCAACTACACTTATTTTGTAAAATATCACTCAAAATTGGCTATTTCAGTCTGCCAACTAGGCCTAGTTTGAGGCCATTTATAAAGCAACTCATAATCCCTTGACTTTTGGAACTCCCATGACCCAAAAAAGTCTTAAGACATGACTCAAATGCAACTCTTGTTTGGAGAATACACTAAATCCACCTTGGGAGCAATCACATACCCCTTTTTATGCACTCAAATTTTAGGGAAAACTATGCAAATACTTCTTAAATGGTTTCAACACTTGACTTTTCAGATGGAAATGGTTATTATAGACTCAAACCAACAAGAAAAATCCCAAAATTGAGGTTTCTCAACACTCAACAATCAAATTTCAAAACTATTACCAGCACTTACTACTAGGACAATTTCTAGTTTTAATGGTCAAACTCCCAAACCATACAAAGGACCCCCCACTATTTTTTCATTTTTAAATACTCTTTTTGGAGACCTACAATAACCTCTCTCACTTTTTGGAGATCACACTCTGTTTTCATTTTACGATGCCATCTCGGGTGATGCTGAAACTTGCAATGTCGGCTAGTACAAAGTTGCCAACTGCCAAATCTCTCTCACCTTTCCTTGTGGGATCGAACTATCTACTCCGTTAGCTCCATGTGGTCAGGTAAACCCTATCCCCAACCTTGTCCTATCCCCTTCAGTGCTCGAACGTTCTCAGGCACGCCAATCCAGAATGTCCCCAAGGGTCACTAAATGCCATAGGGCTGCGATCTTTGATGGGGCATATCTCAGAGCTCGTGCAAGGTATGGATGCAATTCTAGTTCCTACAGGACCGTGTTGCGAAGACCTACAATAACCTCTCTCACTTTTTGGAGATCACATTCTATTTTCATTTTACAATGCCATCTCGGGTGATGCTGAAACTTGTAGTGTTGGCCAGTACAAAGTTGCCAACTACCAAATCTCTCTCATCTTTCGTCGTGGAATCAAACTGTCTCCTCCATTAGCTCTGGGTGGCCAGGTAAACCTTATCCCCAACCTCTTCCTATCCCCTTTAGTGCTCGAACGTTCTCAGGCACGCTGAACCAGAATGTCCCTAAGGGTCACTAAATGCCACAGGGCTGCGATCTTTGACGGTGCATATCTCGAAGCTCGTGCTAGGTATGGATGCAATTCTAGTTCCTACAGGACCGTGTTGTGAAGACCTATAATAATCTCTCTCATTTTTTGGAGATCACACTCCATTTTTGTTTTACAACGCCATCTCGGGTGATGCTGAAACTTGCAGTGTGGGCCAGTACAAAGTTGCCAACTGCCAAATCTCTCTCACCTTTCATCGTGGGATCGAACTGTCTGATCCGTTAGCTCCGAGTGGCTGGGTAAACCCTATCCCCAAACTCGTCCTATCCCCTTTAGTGCTCGAACGTTCTCAGGCATGCCAATCCGAAATGTCCCCAAGGGTCACTAAATGCCATAGGGCTGCGATCTTTGATGGGGCATATCTCGGAGCTCGTGTGAGGTATGGATGTGATTCTAGTTCCTACAGGATCGTGTTGCAAAGACCTACAATAACCTCTCTCACTTTTTGGAGATCACATTCTGTTTTCATTTTACAACACCATCTCGGGTGATGCTGAAACTTGTAGTGTTGGCCAGTACAAAGTTGCCAACTGCCAAATCTCTCTCATCTTTCGTCATGGGATCAAACTGTCTGCTCCATTAGCTCCGGGTGGCCGGGTAAAACCTATCCCCAACCGTGTCTTGTCCCCTTCAATGCTTGAATGTTCTCAGGCACGCCAAACCAGAATGTCCCTAAGGGTCACTAAATGCCACAGGGCTGTGATCTTTGATGGGGCATATCTCAAAGCTCGTGCAAGATATGGATGAGATTCCAATTCCTACAGGACTGTGTTGCAGAGACCTACAATAAACTCTCTCGCTTTTTGGAGATCACATTCCATTTTCATTTTACAATGCCATCTCGGGTGATGCTGAAACTTGTAGTGTTGGCCAGTACAAAGTTGCCAACTGCCAAATCTCTCTCATCTTTCGTCATGGGATCAAACTGTCTGCTCCATTAGCTCTGGGTGGCTAGGTAAAACCTATCCCCAACCTTGTCTTGTCCCCTTCAATGCTTGAATTTTCTCAGGCACACCGAACCAGAATGTCCCTAAGGGTCACTAAATGCCACAGGGTTGTGATCTTTGACGGGGCATATCTCGGAGCTCGTGCAAGATATGGATGAGATTCCAATTCCTACAGGATTGTGTTGCAGAGATCTACAATAACCTCTCTCACTTTTTGGAGATCACATTCCATTTTCATTCTACAATGCCATCTTGGGTGATGCTGAAACTTGTAGTGTTGGCCAGTACAAAGTTGCCAACTGCCAAATCTCTCTCATCTTTCGTCGTCGGATCAAACTATCTGCTCCATTAGCTCCGAGTGGCCGAGTAAACCTTATCCCCAACCTCTTCCTTTCCCCTTTAGTGCTCGAACATTCTCAGGCACGCTGAACCAGAATGTCCCTAAGGGTCACTAAATGCCATAGGGCTGCGATCTTTGACGGGGCATATCTCAGAGCTCATGCAAGGTATGGATGTGATTCTAGTTCCTACAAGACCGTGTTGTAGAGATCTACAATAACCTTTCTCACTTTTTGGAGATCACACTTCATTTTTGTTTTACAATGCCATCTCAGGTGATGCTGAAACTTGCAGTGTGGGCAAGTACAAAGTTGCCAACTGCCAAATCTCTCTCACCTTTCGTCGTGGGATCAAAATGTCTGCTCCGTTAGCTCCAAGTGGCCGGGTAAACCCTATCCCCAATCTCATCCTATCCCCTTTAGTGCTTGAACGTTCTCAGGAATGCTAATTCGGAATGTCCCCAAGGGTCACTAAATGCCATAGGGCTGCGATCTTTGACGGGGCATATCTCGGAGCTTGTGCGAGATATGGATGCGATTCTAGTTCCTACAAGACCGTGTTGTGGAGACCTACAATAACCTCTCTCGCTTTTTGGAGATCACATTCTGTTTTCATTTTAGAACACCATCTCAGGTGATGCTGAAACTTGTAGTGTTGGCCAGTACAAAGTTGCCAACTACCAAATCTCTCTCATCTTTCATCGTGGGATCAAACTGTCTGCTCCATTAGCTCCGGGTGACCGGGTAAACTCTATTCCCAACCTTATCTTGTCCCCTTCAATGCTTGAATGTTCTCAGGCACGCCGAACCAGAATGTTCCTAAGGGTCACTAAATGCCACAGGGCTGCAATCTTTGATGGGGCATATCTCGGAGCTCGTGCAAGATATGGATGAGATTCCAATTCCTACAGGACTGTGTTGCAGAGACCTACAATAACCTCTCTCACTTTTTGGAGATCACATTCTATTTTCATTCTACAATGCCATCTTAGGTGATGCTGAAACTTGTAGTGTTGGCCAGTACAAAGTTGCCAACTGCCAAATCTCTCTCATCTTTCATCATGCGATCAAAATGTCTACTCCATTAGCTCTAGGTGGCTAGGTAAACCCTATCCCCAACCTCTTCTTGTCCCCTTCAGTGCTCAAACGTTCTCAGGCACGCTGAACCAGAATGTCCCTAAGGGTCACTAAATGCCACAGGGCTGCGATCTTTGATGGGGCATATCTATGGGCTGTCAATACTTCGACTATACTTTAAGTCAACGATTATCAATATGTGAAAAAATGGAACTCATTGTATTTTGAAGTACTGAGAAGATGGCCTTGCCCTTCTCAGGAGTTTCAAAAATGGGAGACATTAGGTAAGAGAGTGAAAATGTTACTATCACTTCAACGCACATGACGCAATTGGAAATGCAAATTTTGATGGTAATCATTTTGTGATAAGGGAGAGACTAGGGATGATCATTGTTACTATCTCTTTAGTAGTGGAATTTTGTTTTCTCTTGAATTTGGTGGTGGAGGATCAGTGGTAAGACTCCTTGGATATTCCTTCTTATGATGTTAGTGACAAGTGTTGCTCTTTGAAAACACTTGTACAATCTTTTTTAAATTATTAGATAAAAACAGAGAATTGTAAGTATTAAACATGATTAGCCTTTAGTTCCTAGAAGATCTTTATTTCCCCATCAATGCATTTAGAAAGTTAAGTTTGAAGAAGATCATAAATAGAAAAAATTAGAGAAGCGATTTAAACATTTATATTGATTGGAAACATGTGAGTCTTGAGTTTCCTCTACCTTTTAAAGAACATTCCTTAGCTAGCCAACCTAATTCCACATTCCATAAGACTGTCATTGTGCTAAAGATTTAGGAAACCAACTGCTCTAAGATAAAGCTTCTCGGTCAATAATAATCTAGCCTATTGAGGTACATAATACTTCTCAATTAAACTTGTGGTAATTCAGTATTAATTTTGTAATTAACTACAATTTCAGTATTTGTGTACAGGGGGTGACTGAGAAAACTATTTGAGGTCCAATTTGAAAATATATTTGTAAGGATCTCAACCAAGGTTCACAAATTCGATGATTAATACATTCATTCAGGCTAGAACCTCACTACAAAAAAATAATATATAAAAAAGGTAGTGAATAACGTCATGTCTAGACCCAAATCAACCAATGAAAGTCAAATTAGCATAATGTGGAACAACAATATATGCATTGAGTGGGTTGTCATAAAAAAGCTTCATAATAAAATTCATGTCTAGAATTAAAAGACCTTAAAGAACATTTATGCTTGTTACACAAATGGCCATTCAAAACTGAATATGATTACAATATGTGAAATAGCATTACAAGAACTTGTAATGCTCTTGTGAACATCGTGTTAATTCTTGTAAGAATCCCTAAGATGCTTGTTATACTCAAAATTTTATTGAAATTGAATTAATTTTTATCCTGTCGGTTAATTGGCTTAGGGTGATATATGCTTCTTGGATGGAATAATGAGTTCATGATTAACTCTGTATTAAGATTCATAGCATCTTCTAGTTATTTGAAAAGGAAATTTATAAATTACTTGCTAATGTCATATGGCTTGCTTGAGAAAGATGTCTGTGTTCTTATTGATGGGTACTAATGACTATCCACATTTAGTTCTTTAATATCCTATTTGACAAGCTTTCCATAGACATTTCTTTGCCATACTAAGTATTTTTGAAAACATATTTGAGTAGGACTATAGTAGATACTACCAGAAACAGCTTCTTTGCAGTTTTTGAGAAATACTAATAAAGCAAAAAAGAACATCTACTAGTTGGTAGACATAATGGCAACTCTCTAGCAATTGGATTTAATTTCATACATGCACATATCTAATTTAATGTCATACACGAACATATCTAATTTAACGTCATACATGAACAAACATATCATATATTAACCAATAATGTCATACATCAAATATAGAATGTCATATGTACATCAATTGTGTATCGAATATGTCTCTCAGATGCCTATATATATACATGGGGAAGGAAACAAGTCTCTATATATGTGTATCAAATATCTCAACTACATCTTTTCCTTCCCACGAGGGGAAGGAAACAAGTCTCTCGACATCCTCTGCCGTCGTGTGGAGGGAGATAGTGGAGATGACGGGGCCTTCCTGACACGCTCACTTGACCTCTTGTCGAGGCTCTTCTCCAGGTCCAACTAATACAAAGAAAGTAGACATGAATCAATATTTATTATACGTTGAAATCAAATATATGTACTCACAAAATCAATTATTTTCTTACCACCAACAAATAGTCACTCTGTAAGTCCACCTCAAATGCTCGTGGACGATCAGGCGTGACAAGACCCTACAAAAATTCAATAAATATAATCACTTATAAATAACATTAAAAATTTTGAGATTAACTATTATAAACAACAACTAAAATGAAAAAAATTCTTTCATACCTCCGTCAGTGGCTGTGAGCTAGCCACAACTGTGGCCACTCCACTATAAACAGATTGTCGCAGATGAGGAGGTGTGTCCGACATCATGAGCTGCACGTCATACAATAAATGTTATAGCTAACATGAAACATGGAATAAATATAATCAAATGAATTAAATTAACATGAAACAACTGTACCTGTGTGAAGCTCATATGATGTCTCTGCTCTGCGTCTATGGTAAAGGTTGAGGGTCCTATGGAGAACTGATGCACATGCATATTTTTTTTGGTCAATCCTTAATATGATTACGTAATAAATATATGTATTAATTAAAATGATTAAATTGATACATACCTCAGGACTCGTCGAAGGGACAAAAAATGGGCCTGGAGGATCACTGCTAGGCCCAAGAACACTTTGACCCTAAATTTTGAACAATGTCAATAAAACCTAATTAATTAATCATTCACTATACATATGAAATGTGATAAAATTAGTAATTTACCTGTGTGTCAATGCCAAATGTCTCATTCAGGAACTGATCGGTGGCAAGCCCATCATCTGCACCATCTCCAACATGAGTGCCAAATGTGCATAGGGATCCACATGAAGTGCACATGTGACCACGATGTATAGAAGGTTCCCCCTCAACTAATGGGCTCGTGAAATGGATGAGGGTTTGTGTCAGAGCATTAATGGTCTCTAGAGTGTTGGCCTCTACATGTTCCTTCACAACTGAAGGAATTATCACATGCTCACGCTGTGGATGGACCACGGGTACCCTAACTATATTAGGGTCATGACGTGCTCCGGGCCTCTCAAATGATGAACCCCCACCTCTACCCTAAGAGTCTAACATATCAACATAATTGGGGATCTCCCCAAGGACAAACTCACAATATAATCTCTTCAAAAAATACATGGGGACCTCGTGATTGTTGCAAGGAGGGGCATCAAAAACCATCCACCATCTATCCCAAAAATTATTTCTAATAGCATCATGTATGCACCAATGGATGGGGAATCATTTAGTACCCTCTCTAACAGTATTTTGCTCATCGGGTTTTCTAAATAATGCACATATACTACCTTTTGGTATTTCCTTTTTTTTTAACATCTTCATATGACAATTTATTTGCATAAAATCTTTTTTGTTCATCCCTCTTAGCTCGCCAAATATCTAACTGACCACTAACTGAGGCTATCTGAGTGTTAATGGATTCAAGGGATGATGCCAATTGAGTCCTCATTGGATTGGTTTGTCCAGATTCTTTCAACCGAGCAATGATTCCTTCTAATTCAGTTTTTCCTCTCTCTATTTCATTTCTTAGATTTTCTTGTGTGCCTGGTGGAGGTCTTGCAATTGGTTCGGGTTGTGGAATTTGTTCTTCTTCTTGAGGAGGGTTTTGGTTTTGGGGTTCTTGAGGGTTTTGATGTTCTTGTGGATTTTCTGGTTGATTATGAACATTCCCTGATAAAAAATCAATTGAAATTCAAATAAATAAACAAATCTAAATGAAATTTGTTAAAACCATACAAAAGAATATTAAAAACTTACAAAACAATATGAAAAATATATCAAACAATGCAAAGTTAGGTTTATATCACTTATGGCATCGTCGTGGGTGCGCTTGTGGTCTTGGATTTCGTCGACGAGGAGGCATTTTGGCAAATGGTGGTGCAAATGTTGAGTCTTCAACTCGCGTACGCACTGCTCACTATAGGAGTAAAAGAAAATGGTAATGAAAATGATGGGCTGCAGGTTTGCAGCCCATCATACATACTTTTTATTTTTTATAAAGTGCGCTATGGCTTGGGTTGCCCAAGCCGTAGCATGTGGGCGCTATAGTGCATGCACGCTATAGCACGTACGCGCTATTTAAAATAGGAAAAAAACAATTCGTTGTCACCTTTTTGGCACCACAACTCGGTGCATATGCCCCTTTATATTCTTATATTGATGTTGATTGGGAAAGTAATATGAATGATAGAAAGAGAACCAGTGGTGGAACATTATTTCTTGGAGGAAGATTGGTTTCTTAGTTAAGAAAGAAGTAGGATTGTATCTCATAGAGTACAACAGAGGCAAAATATATTGCATCACCAAATAATTGTAATAAAGTTGTTTGGATGAAGTAGATGCTGAAGGATATAAGGATAGAATTTAGTGAACCTATTGTCATACATTGTGATAAACAAAGCACAATGAATATATCTAAAAATCTAGTGTTGCATTCTAAAACTAAGCACATTTCTATCAAATATCACATGTTGAGAGAGAAATTTGCAAAAAGGGAAATCAGATTGGAGTATGTAGGAACCAAAGAGAAAATTGAAGATATTTTCACCAAGCCTCTTCCCAAAGAAACTTTTGAGTATATTTGAGGTATGCTAGGGGTTATGCCCCTTCCTACATTAGAGTAGATGATGCAAGAGTTCATCAATCCAGTGGTACATACAACTATTATTTGTCTGGACTAAATGTTGATGCTTCCTATATGGGGGAGTAACTATGATGGATAGAGTCATCTAGGACTCTCGATAGATGTTTTGAATAGTGTGTTTGGATACTTGAGTAGTTAGAGATAGTTGTTGCAAAGATTGATAGGATGAAATGATAGATGGTTGCTAAAACCTTTGTCATTGATGTCAACAGGCATAAGATTACAACATGAAAAACATTTTAATACATGGGAGAAGTCACAAAGCACATTGAGCTATATCAATGGGGGAGAACTATGTGAACAATTGATCTTAGTAATAAGCTTAAGGAAACATAGAAGCCAATATGATTGATGAAGAGGATTTAAAAAGAAACGATAATAGTCTTTAACATTTGGTATTTTTGGAACTAGACATTTTTCATCTATGTTGTCAACAATCTCAAAGGGGGAGATTATTGGAAGCATGAATGCTGATGATATTCCTATGGGGGAGTATTTTAGAAATATGATTAGATCATTATCATGATGATACATTACATTCATGTCTATGTTTATGATTGATGTCGACATAGTAGTTTTCTATGGTATTTGATAGAAGAACAGTGGTAAATATTAAGTTAGTACAAAGAAATCATTGATTATTTTCACTGGTGGGGTTAATAGGAGGTATTAATAAGTTTTTATTATGTGAGAAAACCTTGGGTGCAAAAATATTAAGTCTGGAAGAAGTTATGCAAGTTTTGGTGAAGATTGTTCAGAGATAGAGTTTACAAAAACATGCTCTAGTAAACTTGTTATATCTTTTAGAAAAGTTGTTATTTCAAGAGGAAAAGTTAAAGGCATGTAGAAGACATGTTGGAGATAATGTGGCTAAGCTCAGTCATCATAATATTATATGTATGGGCTATTCAAGTTACAAGGTGACAGATTGATATTATTGCTAAGTAAAATGTGTTCTTAATGAGGTCCTATAATAATTAATTGATAAGGTGTAATAGCCAACTCAAGGGAATTCTTTTATGGACTCGCTATAAAGGAAGGGTAGCTTCCTTTGTTATAAATAAAAATAATAAGGGAAAAAAGAGGAGAAAACATATTAATATTGAGTAATCAAGTTGATCTATGGGTAGATAAGAAGAGTAGAGTGAAGTTGGAGAAAACTTCATTGCCAAGGTTAAATTTTGAGATCTGAGGTTTGCAACCTAGTCTACAAGGTCTGAAAATGATTGGTTAGGTTGAAAAGACAAAGGAAAAAGGATAAAACATAGTATGAATGATTATTCTATAAGGAATAGTTGACAGATCAGTTAGACAGTGAAGTTCAGTGGTCTTTCCCAAGAAGTTGTTTGGACAGTGGGTTCTTCTACCTTCTATAACTCCTAACTAGGTGGCACAACTCCTATTAAGGTTGGAATCTTCTAAATGGGATTCAAGTATCCTAAAATGAACTCTTATGTACTAAATGCATTTATAGACTACTAACAAGGTCCATCCTCTAACAAGGAATGTGTGTGTGTGTGTGTGTGTGTGTAGGCATCATTCCCACCAGGGTTTTCCCTCTAATCAAGGGTTTCCCTAGTTAACATATATAGTGTAGTTGTGTATGTGTATCTTGTTATAGTTGTTGTTTATTATGGTTACATGGTTAGGATTAATTAATTTTGATAAATTTTTTAGTTGTATAAGTGATTCACAACACCCCCCCCCCACCAGCCCCCACCCTTAGTTATCTTGGTAAACTATTATTTCTAACATCTTCCAAAGTATGTTCTAGAAATTTTAGGATTTACAAAGGTTTTCTGATAGTTAATTTCATTGAACAAAGATTAATTAAGCTAAACTATCCAAAAGCACACATTTTTTTATAGATGTGCCAAAGTAGGGAATTTTGAGATACAAAAGAATGAAATTGAGGAAACTGATAGTTTCCTAAGGAATTAAAAACTATAAATTGTCCCTCCTAGAACCTATGACCCTTACAATATAGTTAGAAATTCTTTAAATAAGACAAGAGGATACAATTTGGCTCTAACTAAGTGTTTATGGGAGGAGGATGTAATTGCATATTTTTTGAATGAGAATATCTATAGGGAAATGATGATAAAATTTAGGGATGTACTGAGTTTTGAGTAGGAGATGAGAAATATATATCCATCCTTTAAGGGATTTTACCCTGAAGTATACTACTAGTATAGATTTGACAAGTGCATTCATAATTTTGATGAGATTTCATCTCAAGTGCCAGAAGAAATTAGAAAGAGATTAGATATCAAGTCTTTTGATTAGGACATAATTATGGAGGTTAGTGATGATGAGGACCAAGTAGAGAGTTTAGAATGGGCTCAATAGAAGAGAAAGAAGAAAAAAAGGTGGAAATTCCACAAAAGGCCAAAGAGAAAGCCTTGCAAATTCTACCAAGGAATAGTGAATATTTTGACACAATAAGAATAAATTACTTGATTACTCAGGCCACTAAAGATTAAAAAAGGGCCAAAAAGCTAGAGCTTCAAGCTTAAATGCTTGATGATAGAATTATTGAGGCAAATAAATTCGTAAGTGTTGAAAATTTCATCAAAATGGAGGAATTCAAGAGTTTTTTGTTTAAATTGAAGAAGAATGAGTTTTCTCTATAGATAAAGCTAGGTGACTTAGATGAATTAGTCAATGAGATGGATAAAAGACTACAGGAGTATGACCTTACTAGTAAAACTCTCACTATAGAAAAGGCTAGCAAGTTGATACAGAGAAATGGCATGATTGTATTCCTATGTTGGGACATTAGTTCATATTTCTTAATAGATCAAATGAGGATGTAGGAAAAGACCATCTTATTTGAAGATGAAAGTCAGATGGACCAAGTGAGAGGATCTGGGTATAATATTGATGCCCAAATTTAGCAATATGGAGTTTAGCTCTAGGAATATAGAATCCCACTCTTGTGTAGATTAAAGAGTCCCCTATGGGAAATATAATATTTTGGAATGTGAACTCTACTTCTAGCAATTAGATTTATGGATTGTTAAATGAAACATCACTATTAGGAAAAAAATAGGATAGATGTACTAGGGGAGAATCTAGAAGGATCCTATGAATAGTACATTAAAACCAAGAGGCAATATTAGGAAGAAATGAAGAAGATCTATGTGCTAGAAAAGAGAAATCTCAAATTAGAAAATGAGATAATGGTCTTGAAAAATACTACCAGGTCCATTAATGAGATTGAAGATAAGGGCATATAGATAGAGCATCATGCACCTGAGACAAAGGATGTCACAAGCCAAGTCATGGTTGTTGATGAAGAGGAGTTGGAGTCTAGAAAGGAGATAGAAATTAGAACCATCAAGAACTTTTTGGTCCACAAGCTAAACTCTTTGAAATTGGTTTCTTAGAATGTACATAGCACTTATCTTGTTTTATAAGGGGTAGAATATAAATGTTTTGAGGCAATTTCCTTGTCATCTCTCTTATTCACCACATGGGCTTCCTACACCCAATTCTCTAAGAGTCTTGTGCCCATGCATACCCTAAAAAAGGACCTACCAAAGGAACAAGTAATTTGTGTTAGAAAATTATTTCACAAAGTAAAGGAGTTGAAAGGTTTCTTTATGGGAAAGTTTCAATTAATTCAAAATAAAATGGAATAAATTGCCATAGTAACACCAAATTTTTTACCCAATATTTTGGATGATGATGGAGTTAAGGAATGGCTAGAATGGTCATCGTCTTTTCATGACAATCACTCTAGGTTTATGGCCTACTAGATTGGTGAGCTAATACTATAGTAGTCTATGATTTAATTGATATATTATATAATATAGAGTTAGAGATGGGTAAGATAACTATAAAGGTAAAAGCTATAACAAAATGCTAAGTGGAACAAATGGCTTGAGGAACTTAATGGTATTAGAGATGCCACCTGGCCTAATGTGAACATTGACATAGCCATCTAGGAAGTTATAGCAGGGTTAAAGGTCCTACCATCTAAGGATAGTGAGTAGATAGTTAAAGATACAATTAGAGGTAGAAGAGAAAGTGAAGAAAAGGAAACAAAAGAAATATATTGTTAAAGTACAAATAGTTTCATGATGAAGGCACCTGTAGAAAATGCCACCTACCAATACAAAGAATGTTTTGTAAAGTAACATGTAAAAACATCTTTGTATTTTGATTTTAAATAAATTTTTGACATGTTTCATCCCATATGAATCTTTTGCAATCATTACTTATAAAAGGATTTCCTAGATGTAGAGGGATGGTTTAAAGTCTGTGGAATTTTAGCATTTTTTGCTATTATAGTCGATCCAAATTTTTGTGTTAATTGTATGATGTTTCAAATTTTGTAAATCTGAGAATATAATGAATATTGAATGAAACTTTTTCTCATATCTTGAGTTATGTCCTGAGTTTTATACCAATATTTTATTATTTTAAATATAAGATTAATATAATGGGAGAATTCTGCATATCTTTGTCTGTAATTTATGTTGCCATTTTTAGGTATCTATTATTTTATAATTGAAATGAGGGAATTTCTTTCAATTTAATATAGCTTAGATGAGTTCTATACCATTTCATTCTTTCTTTTAATTCAAGGAAATCAATAAATGCTTCCATGAACTGATAGGGCTTCTAGGTATATTGGAGGGATATCACAAGAATGGAATTTAGGGTTAGTAATTGATGAATTTAATTGCAAGTCAATTAAAATAGGTCAAGATATAGTTGTGTGACTCTATATAGAAATGGATAAGGCAATGGTCATAAATTGTGATGCACATTAATGAAATTATTTGGTCATACAACACACATATAAATTAACTATTTAATTTCTTAAATAAAGAGCAATATTGTTGGTCATTCACTTAGTTGTAATAGCTTTCCTTTGAATTATAGCTAGCTACTATAACCAAGGAGTTAATTACAAGTCCAAGAAGACTTTTGACCATTTTCTACTATAAGGGATAGATATAAAAGAAAGCATATAAATGAATAAGTATTGAAGAAGAAAATCAACGAATAAATCATCTCAATCCCTAGGTGGTTTAACCTTGGCCCTATAGATCCTAAAGAGTAGAAAGCCCTTGTATCCTTTGTTGAAGTTGGTACATTTGGCTTTGTATAATCTCATATTCTACTTCACAACTTTTTCCATGCAACATACTCTGCAAATCTACACAATCTTCTTTACATCTTTCTACAAATATGGCTTTTAATAATTCTTCAAAACCAAAGAAATGGTCTTATCTCTCCCAAAGTGTCTCGCCAATCCTCCACTATGCTTCTCCTTGATGAGATTCTCTCTCATTGAACTTTTTGAAATACATAACTAGCTTCCTTTGAACAACATACCATCTTGGGTTATAAAATTGAACCACTTTGTCCTATCAAGATTAACATGTTATGTACAAGGCTTCCATGCTTCACCAAAATTAGGATCATCAAAATACAAATTACTGAGTTCCTTGAACCCAACCACCTCAATCAACATCTCTATTAGCAAAGGTTGTCCTCTACTAAGAAAAAAACTATTTTCTTTTGGCATCATTCAAATTCTCACTGAAATAAGAAACAGGTCTACTTTCTTGGTTCAAAATAACTTCTATTTTAATACCACTACTATCACAATCATTTTGAAAGACCTTGTCAAGATATTGAAGTGCTAAAATAATAGGCTCTATAACTTCCTATTTCACTAGATTAAAACTCTTAGCTGCTCCTAGAGTCCACTTAAATTCTTTCTTATCTCCTCTCATTGTTTTATTCAAGGATCCACAAATACTGCAAAAAGCTTATATGATTTTTCTTTAAAAACTAGCAAGTCCATGAAAATATCTTACCTCTATAGCACTCTTTGGAGCAGGCCATTCAAGGATAGTATTCACATTCTCTGGGTCCATTTTTAGACCTTCTTTTGTAACAACAAATCCTAGGTACACCAACTCCTTCATAAAATTACACTTCTTCAGGTTTGTCAACAACTTTTCTTTCCTCAACTCATCATAAAAATTTCAAAATATGCATCAAATACTCCTCATATGTCTTACTAAAGATCAATATATCATCTAGGTAAAAAATGAAAAACTTGTTAAAAATAGAAATTACTGAGAAGGGGGGCGGGGGGGTGGGGGTGGGGTTGAATTAGTTATTTACAAACTTTACTCACCAGCTAAATATTATCTATTATTTTGAACCATACATAAGAAAGTAATAAAGTAATGTTGAACAATAATAGTAACCATACACAAAGATAATCCATAACACCATATTTTGTTAACTAGGAAAACCATGGCCAAGGAAAAACCCCAGTGGGGATGGTACCCACTAGATTATATATATATATATATATATATATATATATATATATATTCCTTGTTAGAGGATGGACCCTAGTAGGAGTGAATGAGAAAATTCAGTAGAGAGAGTCCCTATCAGGAGACTTTGAATTCCTATTACAAGGTTGGACCAACTGTGTTAGGAGTTGTAGTACAGTTAATGCAGGATGAGTCCACTACCCAAACATCCACTTCCAATTACAAGAAGATCTCACTACCCAAACAAGTAATTATATTTCTGGTATATATGTTCTCTAACTACTTTCTTGACTAATCTTTGATCTTTAACTCGATCTCAGATCACAAAAATAGCTTTACAAAACTTCACATACAATTGCTCAACACAACATATCATCTTCTACATTTGAATTCGCAAGATATCCTTTGCATAAATAGCATGCCTTTACAAAAATTTTTGCTAGGTCACATAAGACCACAATTTACTTTGCCAACTCAAAGAAAACATCTAGGATGTTAGCCCTAATTGGTCAAGCAATTATTTTGTAAACAAAATATTTCCTTTCCTTTAATTCTACTATTATATTTTACTAGTAAAACATGAATTTCTCTTCTCCATATAGTCTCTACTAATGTTCGAGGTTATACACATCATCATCAACACGTATACTATCTCCATCTAAATTTACTAGTCATAATATGACGTTAGTAACAAGTTACATACAAAATAATACACTATTGTATACCAAATTCATACTTACACAATTTTCTAAGTACCAAAAGCTAAGTATCTTTATTTCTGAGGTTTTCTATAAGCATGTGCATCATGGGTTTCCATAAATGGAAACAATTAAATATCTTCATTAGCCAATTATCAACAATCACCCCCTTTGGCATTGATGGCAACAAAATAGGGAAAATTGGTCAAGTATCAAAAAATTGTCAGAAACAATATAGTAACATTACATTTGTAAGAATTTGCCTTAGGAAAAAATTTAACCAAGAACTAAGAACTCAAACATCAACACAATTGTAGACCAGAAAGGAGCATGATCAGAATAATAATGCACTCAATTCAATATGCGCATGAGAGTACACTAGGAGTGCCTATATATAAAGGCCTCTGAGATGCACCTAAAATGCCTAAAAATCAACATCATGGTAAGTCATAGAACCAAGAACATGTCCACCAAATATGGTTTATCCTCCATTAAGCATGGAAGTAAGTGTGATGATGAGAGGATAAGCTTACAAGGGTGTAACATGCAAATAAGTTTTGTAGACAACATGTGCTAAAAAGGGAGTACAAATAATTGTGTTTTCTACATGACAACTCAATGAATGATGAAAACTCTAGTGTTGTAGACACCATGTGCTGAAATAGAGTTGCATACTTTTGCATTGTCAACGTGACAACTCATAAAGGTGTACAAACTCCTAAGTGTCCCATATAATAAAATAATACATTAACCTAAGTAAACTTAAGTATGTGTAAATAGTAAATATGTATTTACACCAACACCCCCCCTTAAGTGCAACTTAGGGGAATTCCCTTAAGCTTATAGAAACTAGGATGAAATGCAAGATGGGTCCCAACTAGTAGGCCATGTTAGGTACCCATGTAAATAATGAAATGCAATCTCTCATAAAATAGATAAAGAGGGAAAAACTCATGGGAATAACCCTCCCCCAAAAAGAGAGATAAAAAAACAAGATGCATGGATGGATGGAGTAGTCAAGACACCACCCCCCCCCCCCCCCCCCCGCCCCCCATTATGATATACATCTAGTATATACAAAAGTGAAGAATGAGAAGAACTAAACCTCATAAGAGAAAAAAGTTACCCCCATAAGAAAGAAGAGGAAGAGAGACAAGGTAGGCCTCCCCCCCCCCCCCCCAAAAAAAAAAAATGAAGAATGTTGACTAGTGAGTGTTGCTCCAAGGAAGAAGCTGGTCCAAGAGTGTTGAATGATGTTCCTCCCCTTTGGATGAAATAGAACCAAAGGTGCAATCTTTAAGATGTATGGTGGTCCTCAAACTTTCTCAAGTATCCCTGTGTTGATGCTGGTGGTCGCCCTTCTAACTATACTAAAAATAATGAATGTAGATCTGGCAAGGATGTTTGTTGAACCTGTTCTAATGAACCATTTGTCTCCCAAACTGATAAAGAGATCTCCTCCAATTGCTATTCATAAGAATCCACAATCATGCCAACCTATGAAGATTGATCATGTAGAGAATGAACATGAGGGTTAAAGTGAGCCCTTTCAACAACTGTAGAAAGATTATTGTCATCAATGAGAAGATGTAAATCATCAAGTTTGTCTCCCAAATCTACAGTGTGTGACTCCACAAACAAACTTGCAATGTTTTCCATGTAGTCATCAACTGAAGTTGGAATTGGAAGAAAAAATGTACCCTACTATGTTGGACCTTTCACTATGGCAACATATGCATGTGGACTAGATTGATGTCATGACCTCTTGCTGCAATTGTCAATAGAACCCCACGTTCCTGAATTTGTTGAAGTACTATCACTAGTGTCACTATTAGTTTCCACAATGTATGAAGTGTGGAGAGGAGTAGAGGATAATCTAGGTGATCTTTCCTCAAAGTGAACATCCTTCTCCAAAAATATCTTATGAGTCTCTAGATCCATAAGTCTATATGCCTTCATTCTATCTTCATATCCAATGAAAGTACAAGGCCTAGGTGACAATGCCTTACGTCCTTTGGAAGATAGGTTTTCCCATGATGGACAACCAAAGACCCTAAAGTGACTCAAAACTATTTTTCTTCTATACCATGCATCAAAAGGAGTCTTACCATCTAAGGCATTATGAGGAGACCTATTAAGTATGTGAGTAGCACTGCTAATGGCTTCAACTTCAAGTGTTGGATCAAGAGACTTGGCATTTATCATGCAACTTTCCATGGAATTAAGAGTTCTAGTCCTCATAGCTACAACATCTATCTTGTGCAAATTGAATGCTGGTGGACTCTGAAGATCAATCCCCTCAAGTTTGCAAAAGTTTCTAAGTCTTTTGTTCACATATCTGCTTTCATTGTCCATCCATAGAACTTTGATGTCTTTCCTTGATTTGTGTTCAACATTAATCTTAAAGGCTTGAAGATTTTCAACCACTTCATTCTTGTGATGAAGGAAGTAGACCCATGTGAAACATGAAAAGTCATCAACAAAAGTAAGGGTGTAGCTACCTTGGTTGACTGAAGTCACTACAAAGGGTCCTGCTAAAACCATGTGAACAAACTGGACAACAATTGGTGCTCTAGAAGACTTCCCTTTACCATACTTCTCCTTGAGATGCATATCTACTAAACATGATGAACACTTACCCTTAGAAAAGTTAATGTTAGGTAGACCTTTGACCATGTGTTTTGACAAAATTTGTTGAAGATGGTGGAAGGCAAGATGACCAAACCACTCATGTCATAGTTTGATTTGTGAAGTAGAGTGAGTCAAAAAGGCTTGAGAAGGAGAGTTAGGCACAAAGTGTGAGAAGAAATAAAGCCTCTTTTCATCATTGAATTTTCCCACTACAACCAATGAATGATCTCTAAGATTGCACACCATCACTGAATCTAGAAGGAACTCAACTTTGTGGCCATCTCCAAGCTGAGTGATTTGGTAAACTAAGAGGAGATTGGAACTAAGGTTTGGAATGTAGAGAACATCTTTGAATTCCCCATTTTCCATTTCCACGTGTTATTTTTCCTTCAACTTCAATTTTGGTATCATCTCTCATGAAGATGTGTGGTACATTTGACTTCTTTAATGAAGAAAAGTCTCCCTTTGAAGAACCCATATGGTAGGAGGCACTTGAGTCAAGTATCCATTCTATAGAAGAACTTGAATTTGTCATAAGTGCTTGACCTTTTTCCTTTGAAAAGGTTGGAGTTGAATCCTTGGAAGTACCTGGCACTTGAATCTTGTTCTTCCTGAGTAGGTTTTCCAACTCATCAATTCTTTTAGTCTTGCAATGATGCTCATCATGATTTGGCTTTTTGCAATATGCACAAAAAAGTTTGTCCTTCTTTTCATTACTTCCCTTCTTGTTGGACGAAGAATTTCCTTGCTATGATAAGGATTGTTGTGTCTTAGATTGTGATTTCTACTTCCACTACTTCTTCTTGCTATTGTTTTTCCCTCCTTGACTTGATTGGTGCTCATCACTAGCCACCAATGCTTTGATTTTTGATGTCATGAGAAGTCCTAAATCTATCAAGTGAGATTGTTCAACAATCAACATCTCTATAAATGCATCAAATGTAGGCTTCTGGTAAGTAGTTCCCATGGTTAACCTATGAGTATTATAACTCAAAACATAGGAAGCATATTATAAAGGTAGCCTCTTTAGGATGTGATGCATCAACTTGTCATCGTTCATGGGATTTCCACAATCTTTAAGTAGTGCCCTATACTCATTGGCTTTGTTGATGTAATCTTGAATTGTGTCAAATTTATTTGGATCCAAGAGAAGTAGATCATCCTCAATCCGAAATCACTTTTGCTAATCCACCTTACCATACAATGATTCAAGTTTGTCCCATGTAGGTTTGGATTCCATGAAACTGGCAATGTGGAAGAAGAGATCTCTATGTACACAACTCTTGATAATTTCTAAAGCTTGTTGATCTTATTTTTTCCAATCAATGAGTTTTTTAGCATCAATGCATTTAGGTATCGTACCATCAATAGAAAGACTATAACCTTTTTCCATGAATCTACTCCATGTAATATCTTTCCATGTAGAATAATTACATGAAGTTAGAATTGGACATTTAGGTGAACCCATGATGCAAAAAAGTAAAAGAGTACACAAGAGAGACACAAAAACATAGTACACACCCCCCTTTTCACTCAATCAAAAGACTCACCCAAAATAGATGTTTTTGGCACTTTATAAGTAGTGTGTGTACAATACACCACTTGTCAAAATGAAAAAAGTGGACTTCTGATTTCTTTTTTAGAACTACCTTTTAAGGCCCAAATCTATCACTAAGCACTATAGCTCAGATGTACAACATTTCTAAAAAGCAATCAAAGAATTACAATGCAAAAAAGCCCTAATTCTAAAAGTGAGATTTTTGTCCACACAACCCTAGAATTTGACTATACATCTAGAAAGTACAAAAAAAATAATGCACTTTCAAAAAAAATGGAACCTATTTTGGTGTCCAAATGAGCCCGTATGAAGTGTTTCAAGTTGCAAAATATAGCATTGAACAAGTACAGCCACCAAAAAATGCAATTTCTAAAAAATCCTTGCACCAAAACTAGAAAAGAACACCACCACTATAAAATTGAAGAAATTCTACCCAATTTCAAAAAAATTGCACCTAAGTTGGAGTTCAAATGACCAAGTTATGGGCTTGTAAAGTCAAGTTCCCAAATGAAAAAGCAATCTAGAGAGGGATCTGAAAGAAAAACTACTATCTTAAATTTGACAGTAAAATGACCATCACAGTAGTTTTAAAATGACTAGAAATGATGGTCAGATGGTTATTAATTTTAACCTCATAAAATGTTGAAGTCAGTGAAAAAAAGTCCACCTAGGTGACGTGGCAAGTGACTAGACTGTACGATTGTATGAACGAGTGAAATGTAGAAATGTACAATAGAGGGAACATGGCTATATAGATGTTTGTATGGATTTGTATGACAAAAAATATGTGTCTTTTTGACTTGTCTACTAACTAGATTTTATGGCAGTCACTTAAATATCACCATGTGGTGAGCGAATATGTAGCAATCATCATCGAAGATCAAAGGAAGTTGCTGACAACTATTCTTGTGGCACCAATTTTTTTTTGCAATGCTAGGATCTTTTTTCATCACCAAGATTCTTGAATGCTAGTTCCTGCTTTGGGGACTATTTGTAAACAATGGCTATCAGAAATATTAAGTGGTGATTAGAGATGGTAGTCAGAAATTAATTGCCAATTTTATAAAAGTTGAGCTAGATTCCTATTTTCGTTGCCAGAAGAGTTTTCTTGTCACTGCTGGGAACACTTGATTAATCCCACATTTGTGGGTGGTTGGAAATATGAGTTGTTTAAAACAAGCACGTCGCAGGTGTATAACAAACAAAGCCCACAGGTGTGTGGTTGAAGCCAGACTTATGTGGCTTTCTAATCGAGGATTTGTTGCCAGATTTCAATGCTAACTACATGATTAGTCCAATGCTAAATAATGATGAAGCCTACTATATGAGGAATATTCACCAAAATTTGTAGGGTCAAGGTGTGGTTGCCTAGTTCTGCAAAAAAAATCTCTACTAGCCCGACTGGGTAGAAAATTTTCAAAAAAATACAATTGAAAATGCAAAGAAAAAAATGGATCTAAATTAAAAAATTGTAGATCTAAAGATCATACCCATGTTGCAAATTAGGGCCTTTGGGTGCCAATTTGAAAAAAAAAAATTGCCTCACGTTCAACTTTGATCTAGGGTAGCCAAATTTATAGTCAATTTTCACCGAATCATCATTCTGGATGCAATGGTGAGGTCCATTCTAGTTCTAGACACTCCCAATTTCTACAGTACTCTAAATTCAAGCTAAGGTGTTGAAGCAACTATGGTCTCAAATGAATATGTGAAGAGAAATTCTCCAAGCTCTAATACCATGTAAGAATTTTTCTTTGAGCAAAATTCACCCAAGAACTAAGAACTCAAACACAAGCACAACTAGAGACCAGAAAGATGTATGATTAGAATAACAATGTATTCAACTCAAGATGCACATGAGAGTACACTAGGAGTGCCTATATATAAAGGCCTCTGAGATGCATCTAGAATGTCTTAGAATCAGCCCCATGATAAGTCATACAACCAGGCACATGTCCACCAGATATGGGTTATCCTCCATTAAGCATGAAAGTAAGTGCAATGATGAGAGGATAAGCCTACAAGGGTGTAACATGCAAATAAGTGTTTTAGACAACATGTGCTAAAAAGGGAGTGTGAATAACTATATTGTCTACATGACAACTCAGTGAATGATGCAAACTCCAATGTTGTAGACACCATGTGCTGAAATAGAGTTGTGTACTTCTATGTTTTCAACATGACAACTCATAAAGGTGTACAAACTCCTAAGTGTCTTACAAAATAAAAAAATAAAATAATGCAATATAATAAAATAATACATTAACCTAAGTAAACTTGAATAATTGTAAATAGTAAATACATATTTACACCAACAACATTAACAATCTATTACAACTTGACCATTTTACATATGCTCCCCTTTAAAATATGATTTCATACCTTACAATTTTAACTTCTTCCCTTTATCTACTTTACAATATTCTTATTGATCTTCTCCCCCTTTGACATCAATGACAAAGAGTGTGATGTAAAATGTTGATGCAAAAATCAATGACAAAGGTTAGAATGTCAAAAACTTTTTAAAAAAATTGGCAAAAACTCTATTCTTCTACCTTAAACTAATAGTATCTTCATTCAATCATCAAATCTTGACTTAAGATTGGTTAAACCTTTTATCCATGTATCCTTCAATGATTCAACAAAGGTGAGAATTACACATAAGGCATATGATGCAATCTCAACTTCATTAAGACTGGAGTATACAAAGTTGGAGTAGGTCTACTTGGCTTTGATACACTCCTCCAACTATCTCTCAACAATAGATATTTTTAGAGTAATAGACTCTCTGAGATTTGATACTATCTTCAAAATTTAATCTTTCCAAAGTTCTAGTTTCTTTATATCACTATGAATACTAACCACTTGTCCTTCAAGGTCATCAATTTTACTAGAAAGTTGTTGTATCTGGCTTGATAGAGACTCTAGCTTAGTCATCTTACCTTCAATCTTACTATCAAGATCCTTGGTCAACTTATGAGATAGGGTACACTTGATGTACAATGCCTTTCCATCCTATTGACATTTCCAAAGTTCCTTTATATAAGTATCAATACTTAGCAAATTATTTTTGATATTTTGACAAATAGTGCTAAATAAATTAGCATAATGTGAAATCTAGGCCTTTGACTCTATAACATTTAGAAAATATTTAAATTCTTCATCAAAGGATTTCAACACTCCATGTGCCCTCTATTTAGGATCTTCCTCTATATGTTTGACTGTCAGAGTACTATGTAATTTGTTAGTAACCTCCATTAAGGTTCTTTACAGGCTCTTCACTTTCCTATTTTTTTCAATAAGTTTTTCCAAAGATGAGATCAAGTCTATTTGATTATCATCATCACTTGTTAGGCTAGCAAGAAAAAGTGGAGTAGATGAACTAGATGTTTAGATTCATCTTCCCTTTGCTTCTTCTCAGCTACCTCTTTGACTCTTCTTTCTTCTTTCTCTTCCTCTTCCTTGTCTTTTCTTTCTTTTTCTCTCTTTTCTTCCTCCTCTATTATATTCTCCTTATCTTCCTCTAATTTCCCCTTCTTTTCTTCCTCAACTCTTCTTTTCATCTCTTCTTGAAGAAATTTCTTCTTAGCTTCTTCTATTTTCCTCTTTTCTTCTTCTAATAGTCCCTTCTCCTCTTTAATTTCTATCAATTGATCTTGTATATCCTTAGTATGAGTTTTAGGCTATTCAAAACTCTCAAAAGGGTTAGTATAATCAATTTTAATAGTAATATTGGTCTGATCAATTTGGATTATGTCAACACTTACTACCACTTCCAAGGTTCTAGGTGTTGGTGGAGGTATTTCCTTAGATTCTATCCTCATTTGATTGATGGTTGCATCTGTTTCACTCCTTATTTTTCCCTTCTCACTGACCATAAAAAGAAATGGTCTCACATTATTTCTTAAGTAAGGTGCCACATTTTTCAACAATCTCTTGACTTCTTCTTCATCATCAATCTTGTTAGCATGAATTTTGATTCTATGAGGGAGCATTGCAAAAACTTTGTTATGATGTATTTATAATCGTGTTTGTCATTGATGACAACATAGTAAAAGGTTTGTAAAAGACTAACATAACAATAGATTGTGATTTCTACATTGAGGATATTATATTACTTATCTACTTATGTGCAATTACTAGCACTTACTACAATATGTATTTTCTACTTGGGCAAGTGCGTAGAACCTGAATCAACAGTGTATGAAGGATATTGTTGAGATACATAGAACCACATGAAAACGGAGTATTAGGAAACTAGTTCCTATTGAATGATTGATACAGCTCATTGAATTTGGAATGAAGGGTTGTACAGTTAACTAAAGGTAGTATATTGACCATTGATGATGTCAAAAAGTGAACATGTACAGAAGTCACATGTGTGAAAGTTTGTATATAACTGTGAGCTGACAATATTAATTAAATATGTATTTCATTTAATTAACAAAAAATAATGAAGTGTGAAGCTGACTTAAGGATTTATTTATTATGTGTGGTATAAAGGAAATATTTTTTTCAAGTTTTAGATATGAAGATAAAAAGAAGGATAAGAGAAGACTTGCCAATTACTAAGCAACAGAACAAAGTGATTAACTAATGTGTGTAAGTGACCTTAAGGATTAATGATACTAATCACATAATTCTAGATCTAATTGCATGATTTGAAGGTGAAGAAGTCTAACATACTAGACAAAGAAAGAAGCAAGATCATGTTAGATATCTATTATTCTGAAAGAAATAGTACTGAGGTCAATTGGATAGTGGGTTCTTTGATCTAATCCTAAAGTTGTTTGGATAGTGGGTTTAGCTACCTTCCACAACTCCTAACAAGGTTTGAATCTCCTAACAGTGATTCAAAGTCTCCTAATAGGGACTCTTGTACTAAATGCTATAATAAACTCCTACTAAGGTCCATCCTTGAACAAGGAACATTCATATTAGTATATCATCTTGTGGGCATCATTCCCACCAGGGTTTTCCCTCTAATCAAGGGTTTCCCTAGTCAACATATTTGGTGTAATTGTGTATGAGCATGTCTTTATGGTGATTATTTACATTGGTTGTTTAATTAGGAATGTTTAAAAGGGATAATTGTTTTAATTGTTACATAACTAATACACGCCCCCCCACACCCCCCCCCCCCCCCGCCGCCTTAGTTATATTGGTGGATTGTCAATTCTAACAATTGGTATCAGAGTGCTAGGTCCTTGAAGAAAAAGTTTAACAATTTTGTGAGATCCATGGTAAATTTTTTTAGAAAGGAAAGTTTGAGATTTTATGGCACAAACTACAATAGCTGGAAGTATAAAATGAAGACTCATCTCTTGTGCATGGGTCCAAGATATGTACTTGTAACCAAGGCATCTAAAAATATTGCAGAAGACAATCTTGAAAGCTATACCAAGGAACAAAGAGAAGTATTCATGTGCAACATAAGGGAAAGAGAAGCAATATTGTATACTCTACCTGAAAGTGAGTACAGCTAGGTAAACCAACTCAAAACCTCTCATGAAATTTGGAAAATCATACAAGCTAATTATGAGGGTGATACACATGCAAAAAGGGTTAGATTACAAAAATCTATAATTCACATTCCAAGATGCTAAGATGATGGAAGATGAATCTGTGAGAACCAATATTGGTAGAGTATCTGAGATTTTTGTATGAATCACATCTCTTGGTGGAAAGAAGTCTAATGATGAATTAATATGGAAGATCTTGAAAATTTTGACACCACCTTTCAAGATGATAACATAGATGATTCAGGTAATGTTACCTTGCAACACTAATTTCACCAAAGAAACATTGCTTGGTAGATTGGAAGCTAAAGAATTCAACATAAAATAATCTAGAGAATTAGCACAAGTTGAGATAGCATTTAGTGCCTTTAACATTAAACCTGGTCTAGCAAGGAACACAAAGGCACAAGGAGACATTGCTTGTAGTAGCAAGTCTATTGAGGAAAAGATCTAGGAAGGAGTGGCTCTTCTTGTGGAAAGAGAAAAAGATGGTAAGAATATCTTTAAATGTTGGGCATTTAATGAATATGGTCATTATGCATCTAAGTGTCCTAAAAGAGAAAGAAAGTATAAGGGAAGATTCAAATCTAGAACACCTAGAAATTGTTTATATGCTAATGAGGAAGAAGAAGAAGAATTTGATCAAAGAAAAAGTGAAGATGAATTAGGATTCATAGCTATAAATCAGGATGATCTTGATAAAGAAATCAAAGAAGAAAGTGCATTAATCTCACAAGTTGAAAGAAAAAATTGGATCATTGATAGTGGTTGTTCACATCACATAACTGGTGATATGAGAAAGATGGAGGAATTATCAGAGTAGGGAACAATGTAGCCTACCACATTATAGGAATTTAATCTATCACATTAGATGGTAAAACAAATACTGATAATGTTTTTTTTTTGATGGACTAAAACATTACTTGTTGAGTGTTGGACAACTTATAGACAAAGGTTACCAATTGCAGTTTGGTAATGACACATGCATTATCAAGAACAAGGAAAACTACTTGGTACTAGCACAAGAACCAAAGGTAATGTATTTTGGTTAAACTCCACTAAAACAACATGTTTGGTAGCTAAAGAGTACAATAGTTGGTTATGACATAGAAGATTTTTTCACATTAATTTTGATAACATTGTGAATGCCAGTACTACACTTGCTATGAGAGATTTACCTAAGATCACTAAGCCTACTAACATTATTTGTAAGGAATGTATCTTGGCTAAAGACAAGAAAGTCTCATTTCCTAGCAAGTAGTTTAGTACTACAAAAAGGTTGGAATTGGTTCATATAGATTTGAGTGGTCTTGTAAAAACAAGAGGATTCTATAAAGAAAGGTATTTTATGATTTTTGTTGATGATTTTACTAGAATGATGTTGGTAGCTTTTCTTAAGAAAAAGTTAGAAGTGTTTGAGAAATTCAAGATATTGAAGAACAAAGCGAAGAATGAATCTAGAGTTAAAATAAAAAGCTTAAGATCAGATAGAGGAGGAGAATTCACTTCTAGAGAATTTAATATCTATTGTAAAGAGCATGGCACCAGGAAATAGCTATCCTTGCCCCATACACCTGAGCAGAATGGGATTGCTAAAAGAAGAAATAGATCAATTACCAAAGTAGAAAGAGCTATGTTATTTGAGAATGATGTACCAAAAACCTTTTGGAGAGAGGCAGTCAATACAATAGTATATACACTAAATAGAGTAAATATTAGAAAAAGTATGGAGAAAACACCTTATGAGTTATGGTTTGGTCACTCACCATCAGTCAAATACTTCAAGATATTTGGGAGAAAATGCTACATCAAAAGAGATGATGATATCAGTAAGTTTGATCCAAGGAGTGATAAAGGTATGTTTCTTTTCTATTCATTAAAAAGTAAAGCTTACAGATGTTTCAACTATAGAAAAAAACTATAGTAGAGTGCGCAAATGTAAAAATAGATGAAAATTTTGGTACTAAGGAAAAGATGATGGATTATAACTCTTATGGAGATGATTATTCTGGAATGACCAATAGATGCAATGAACTCTTTTTCAAGACTACCAATGACTTGAAGAATAATGTGCAAACTAAAGAAGTAAGAGAGCAATAGATAACAATACCTGAAATAAGAATTGAAATAACAACTCCTTACTCAAATAAGAATATGAGAAGAAATCATCCTGCTAATTAGCTAATATGAAGTAAAGAAAAAAGAGTAATAACAAGAAGAAGAATCAAAGAAGAACTATGCCTAATATCTCAAGTAGAACCAAAAAGCATAGATGAAGCAATCAAGGATGATCATTAGATAAAAGCAATGGAAGAAGAAATTCAACAGATAATAAAAAATGACACATGGAATTGGTTTTTCATACCTAAGGATAAAAATGTGATTGGCACAAAATGGGTATTCAAAAAATAAATGAATGAACAAGGAGAAGTAATAAGAAAAAAGCAAGATTGGTATGCAAAGGTTACTCTTAGAAAGAAGGAATTGACTATGAGGAAACATATGTAGCTATAACAAGAATGTAATCAGTCAAAATGTTCTTGGCATATGCAAAAAATAATAATTTCAAGGTATACTAGATGGATGTTAAATCAACATTCTTGAATGGAGAACTTGAAGAAAAAGTTTACATAGAGCAACCAAAAGGTTTTCCTTTGATAGTAGAGAAGGATATGGTTTGCAGATTAAAGAAACCCTTGTATGGATTAAAGCAAGCACTTAGAACCTGGTATGCAAGGTTGGATAAATACTTAGGAAAGCTTGGATTTACTAAAGAAAAATAAATAGTAAATTATACTTGAAAGAAATAGAAGATGGTTTGCTGATAATTATTGTATTTGTTGATGATATCATTTTTGGAGGAAATGATGAAGCCAGTAACAAATTCTCAAAAGATATGAAGAATGATTTTGAGATGAGCAAGATAGGGGAAAAGAAATTTTCTTAGGATTGAAAATTGTTCAAAACAAAGAAGGAATCTTCATTTCTCAAACAAAGTATTTAAAAGATTTGATAAAAAGGTTCAATCTAGAAAACTGTAAACCTATTGGAACTCCTATGTAACTAGTCATAAGTTATCAAGCAAGGATGAGACACCTACTATTGAAAAAAAGAAGTACAAATCTATAATTGGAGGATTGTAGTATCTAACTCATAGTAGACCTAATATAGCAAATGCAGTTGAAATTGTGGCAAGATTTCAGGCTGACCCTAAAGAATATCACTACGTAGTAGTAAAAAGGATATTCAGATATCTAAAAGGGACATCTAATTATGGCATTTGGTATGACAGAAGTAATGACTTTACTCTTTGCACTTATACTAATGTTGATTGGACCAAAGATAGGGATGATGAAAAAAAGCACAAGTGGAGAAGCATTCTTTCTTGGAGGAAGATTGGTCTCTTGGCTCAACAAGAAGCAATAATGTACCTCACAAAGCACTGCTGAGGCAAAATATGTTGCAACAACAAACAACTATAATCAATTCATATGGATGAAGTAGATGATGGATTTTGGAATTACATTCAAAGAACCTATTATCATTTACTATGATGATACAAGTTATCATGTCTAAGAATCCTATTTTGCATTCTAAGACTAAGCACATCTCTATAAAGTATCATGTGTTGAAAGAGAAAGTTGCAGAGAAATAAATTAGACTAGAGTACATTAACACTAAGGAATAGATTACAAACATTTTCATAGAAGCCTTACCAAAGGATACATTTGAGTACCTAAGTTGTATGCTTGGGGTTATGTCCTTGCCTATTTCAGAATAAAAGATGCAAAAGTGCATCAATCTAGGGTACATAGCATCATTGTTAGACTGGACTGAATGTTGATGCTTCCTCAATGAGGGAATGTTTGTAGAAAATAGAGTCAGGAAAGGACTCTTGTTTATTAGTAATTCGTTTACAATAGTTTCTTTAGACACTTGAGTTGTTTATGGATTTATATAAAAAAATTTAAAGTAACAGGGAGGCTTGTAGTGGTGCTAATTAGATGTTAAAGAAAATTGAACCATTTGTGTACTATCTTTGAGATTGATGTCAATGAGGGAGAAGTATTCTCATTGATGACAACATAGCAATAAGTTTGTAAAAGATTGACATAGTAGTAGACCATGATTTCCATATTGAGGACATTATATTACTTATCTACTTATGCATAGTTACCGGCATGTACTACAATATATATTTGTTACTTGGATAAGTGTGCAGAACCTGAATCAACAGCGTATGAAAGATATTTTCAATATACAAAGAACCACGTGAAAATAGAGCATTAGGAATGCAAATCCTATTGAATGATCGATACAACTCATTGCATTTGAAATGAAGGCTTGCATAGTTAACTAAAGGTAGTATACTAACTATTGATGATGTCAGAAAGTACGCATGTACAAAAGTCAAACATGTGAAAGCTTGTGTATAACTATGAGCCAAAAATATTAATTAAATATGTATTTCATTTAATTAGCACATAATAATGAGGTGTGAAGCCGATTCAAGGATTTATTTATTGAGTGTGGTATAAAGCAAAGATGTCTTTTGAGTTTTAGATAGGAAGATAAAAAAGGATAAGTAGTAAAATAGAGTGATTAACTAATGTAAGTGACCTTAAGGGTTACTATTACTAATAAATATTCTAGATCTGATTACATGATCTAAAGGTGAAGTAGTTCGACATACTAGATAGAGAGAGTGTTATAGTAAATAATTATTATTTACACTTAATTTTATTTAGGATAAATGCATTTACATTAGTTTCATACCTAGGAGTTTGCATACTTTTACATGTTGACTTGTTGACAACATAGGAGTTTGCACCTACATTGTCATACTTATCCTCTCATCTACGTGGAGGATAATCCACCTTTTGTGGACATCTACTTAGTTGTCATGCTCATCTTCTAGCTCTTTCTAGCTCATTCTAGAAGCATCCTAGAGGCCTTTATAAATACGTTCTCCTAGTGTATTTTTGTACAACAATTTATATTTTATCTGAGAATACAATTTTCTTATTTTTAGACCAAACACTTTCCTCTTCTTGTCTTTTTCTTCTTTGTAACTAGTTTTCTACATGTAGGTGATTCAAGGGCTTGTGGATTTAACTTGTGTATTTGCTCAAATCCTACATGGTATCAGAGCGAGATCTATTGTAGCTTGTACAATATTTGGAGAAAAAGGAGAAAGAGGGTTTAACATAACATATCTAATATTTTTTGGGTTTTTTTCTTTAGTTTTTGGAGATGTGACAGTGGCAATTTAGAAAAAAATAACTACAAAGGTGATTTTAAAATAACAATACCTCCCTCACACAAAATCCTTTTTCTGAGCAATTTTTTTAATTTTAGGGTAGGATTTCATGATCTACACATTGGTTTAAGTTATTTGAGATCTCTATTCCTAAATTTATCTGCAAATTGCAAATCTAATTTTTTGCCACTTCAAATGGTTAGTATGGGCTCATCTGGACTCCAATCAAGTTCTATTTTTCTGAAAGTGCATATATTTGTCTACTTTCTAGATCCACAATCAGATTATAGGCTCTATGGATAGAAATATTGCTTTAAAAAATAGGCCCTAAATTGGGTATTGTAGTCACACTAAGTATAGAGTGCCCAAATCATACATTGTGGGGTGGGGGGAGGGGTGTTGATTGATATCTTTATATGTTGTGGGGGGAACATTTTCTTTTCTGTAATTTACTTCAAAATCAACCCTTCTACTTCTATCTTCTTCTCTCAATGTTGGACCCCTCTATGGCTCGACTAATGCCACATAATTATCACACTCGGAAAGCACAAATGACTCAGCTTCTTATGTCTTGAGGCTTATGGTCATGTCTGGATGAGAACCAACCTATCCTACAGTGCCCTTTTGAGTTTCTTTAGCACAAAAACAAAATGGATGAAGCCATGGGATTGATTGCAATAAACATCTCTAATAGTCTACTATTTCACCTAGATGATTTGACTATTCCTTGAGCTATTTGGACCAAGTTCTACAACTTGTTTGGCACAATGAATGAGTTACAGGTATTACAACTTGATGCAAAGTTGACTTCTTTGACACCTGCTAGCTTCCCCACCATTGAATACTTCTTGATGAAGTTTAAATATCTGCGTACAATTTGTAGTGATGTTGGAAAAATAAAATAGATGATGAGTGTATTTTTTGATACTCTCAAAGTCGCAAGGATAGTATCAAATCTTTTCTTCCACTTTCTACTCCACTATGGATGCCTTGCATACTAGACATCAGATTCCTTCTTTTGAGATATTATGTGATAGGTTAACTTGTGAGTAGTCCAAGATCACTTAGATGGATTCACTTATAGGTTCCTAGTCACAAACATTGCTTGCCAAGGATACACAAAAGCAAATATCAAATTCCTCTTCTCAACACTCTACTGGTCCATTTTCTTCTTCTATGAAGAAGGAAAAAAAGAAGACTAGGATTCCTACTTGTTCCTATTGTCAAAAGGGACCTCATTATGAGTCACATTGTTTTTAGAAGAGATTTGATGGTTATGAGAAATAGATTATAGATTTGCAATCTCTTCTTCAAAAGAGCACTCTTTCCTCTCCATCCTCTTCTACCTCATAGGGATCTACCTTTCAGTCTTCTTCCACATCTACACTAGATTTTGGATAGGGTCATGCATTATGGGCATCCATTGCATCCCTTTCCTAGGTCCCTTAAATACTAGATTTAGGTGCTTCTCACTATATGAAATTGTCTCAAGATGTCTTCTCCACTATTGAGGCTTCTCTCATTCCTCATATTCTCATGGGGAATAACACTACCCTACCAGTTTGTAGGAAAGGTTTAGTTGGCATTTAGGATGGTGTATTCAATGATGTATTGTACGTTCCATCTTTGTCTACAAACCTTCTCTAGATTTCTTAGATTACATGTAGTGGATCAAGGAAGACAATTGAGTTCACTGTAGATTAAGTCTTAATTCAAGATTGTGTAAAAAGACACCTTATTTCTATAGGGACAATTGATCATACCACCTATCTCTACACTTTCTCACACTTTGGTCCCCCATATCCATTGTCAGATCACAAATCTTCTCTTTCATGAGAACGTCATGTGGTGTAGTCAAGATACTTGAATCTTTGTATTGTTCTTGAGATCACTACTTTGACTCCCACACCACATCCAGTTGAGGTATTTTCTCTTTAGCAAGATTCTTCTTCATCTCTTCCTAAACCTCTAGCTCCATTCATCAAGCCTTGAGGTGCACCTATTATAGATTCTATAGAGGACATTCCTCTCCTCTTTCATGACAGTGTCAACACATTTGCACTAGGGATTCCCTTTTAGGATCCTCATGTTTTCTCCTTTTAACATCAGTTAGGCCTTCTAGTTTCACCTCTCATTTAGGGGTTTCCTTGTTTTGTTCCCTTATTTCTTTTGCATTAGACTTTCATTGGTTCACTTATTTCTATAGGGGCTCCATCATTCTAGGGGGGCTTTGGTGTGTCTTCTCTCTCTCTCTCTCTCTCTCTCTCTCTCTCTCTCTCTCTCTCTCTCTCTCTCTCTCTCTCTCTCATGTGGGAGCTAGTTGTACTTGTGGTTTTGAGAGAGTCTCTTGAGCCATTTCCAGTCTTTTCTTAGGATTACAAAAGTTCTCCTTAAGGGGTCTTGTTGAGACCTTCCTTCCTTCATGTTTTTTTCAACATGTTTGTACTTATCTCTTTTGGGGGGAGGGTTTTTCCCATGTGGTTTTCCCTCTTTCCCCATTTTCAAAGGTTGTGTTTCTTTGCATTTGTCCATGGGTACCTAACATGGCCTTGTTGTCAAGACCTATTATGCATTTCATCATATCTATTGTGAGCTTAAGTTCATTCCCCTACTTTGCACTTAAGGGGGGGTGTTAGAGTAAATTATTATTATTTACACTTTACTTAAGTTTACTTAGGATAAATGCATTATTTATTAGTTTCATACCTAGGAGTTAGCGTACTTTTACGTGTTGACTTGTTGACAATATAGGAGTTTGCACCTACATTTTCATACTTATCCTTTAATCTATGTGGAGGATAATCCACCTTTTTTGGGCATGTGCTTAGTTGTCATGCTTATCTCCTAGCTCTTTCTAGCTCATTCGATAAGCATCCTAGAGGCCTTTATAAATAGCCTCTCCTAGTGTATTTTTGTACAAAAATTTACATTTTATCTAAGAATATAATTTTCTTATTTTTAGACCAAACCCTTGCCTCTTCTTGTCTTTTTCTTCTCTGTGATAGGTTTTCTACATGTAGGTGATTCAAGGGCTTGTGGATTTGATTTGTGTATTTGCTCAAACCCTACAAAAAGAAGTAAAAGCCTATTAGATGTCTATTATTCTGAAAGAAATAGTACTAATGTTAATTAGATAGTGTGTTCATTGATCTAATCCTAAAGCTATTTGGATAGTGGGTTCAATTGCCTTCCACAACTCCTAATAGGGTTGGAATCTCCTAATAAAGATTCAAAGTCTCCTAATAGGGACTCTTGTACTAAATGTTGTTATAGACTCCTAATAGGGTCTATCCTCTAACAAGGAACATTTATATTAGTGCATCACCTTGTGGGCATCATTCCCATTAGGGTTTTCCCTCTGAGCCAAGATTTCCCTAGTCAACATATCTAGTGTAATTATTTATGAGCATCTATTTATGGCTATTGTTTACATTGGTTCTTTTATCAAGAATATTTAAAAGGGATAGCTATTTTAATTGTCACATTATTGATTCACCCCCCTCTCAATTATATTAGTGGACTTTCAATTTTAAAAAATCTTGCATATTGTCCTTATCATAAACTTCTAAAGTTCTATTTCTTCTTCTCAAGCTAGTGTCTTCTTATCAATAAGTTTGTGATAGACTTTCTGATTTATCATACCTTTAACATCCTTAGGTTTTAGATTGTTAGCTATTATGTATCTCATAGTAGAGATATCAATCTAATCTTTCTCAATAATATTAAACAAGTCATTAAATTTTTTCATCTGAACAAAGTTCCCTTCATTAGAAAAGGCTGAATTAATCTTCTATATCTTCAACTTCTAGGGTTGCCAAGCTTTTTTGGCTAACTATTTAGAAGTAGTTACTTTCTCTACTTATTTAGCTTCTTCTTCTTCTTCTTCTTCTTCACTAGATTTCACAATTATAAACAATGCCTTTTGTTTCTTTCCTAGTCTAGTGGTTTGTTGCTCAATCCTTTTTGTCTTGGTAGTCATAGCTTCCACTAATCTTTTTTATTTCCTCTTTGGTCCACTTGGCTATACATTTGACACTATTGCATAAGGAATTATCTATTCTAAATATGTCTTTGCAATAGACACTAATAAAAGTTGCACATACATTATACCTAGTTTCATGGTCTGTCTAACTTCCTATGACTCGCTTTCTATCATACTAGCCTCTATCAAAGTATTATTCATTATTATCTCTATCTTCTTGTGGATGCCTTCTCTAAAGATGTCTAATGAGCTAATTGGGTAATTTCTTCATAAGTCCTAAATCTATACTCAACTAATCCTTCTCAAAGTTCAACAATGCATCAATATATCCAATTGCTATGTAATGCCCTACTCGAAGATCCTTGGAACAAAGATTCAATTCAAGACAAGATTAAAAAAAAATTTACAACTATGAATGCACAATACAACATCATACAGTGATCACAAACATTGCAATGGAAGACTTCACCACAATCCTGGCAACCAACAAATTTCCAAACATCACTAAAAAAATAACACACACAAACAAAGGCCAACGATGACCACACACATGATGAGGGATCAAAGAAATGACCACTCATCAACAAAACACCAAGCTAGGGTAAAATGCAGAATCCTAAAATTTTGCTAAGTCTAAAATCTTGAAGCCTTGAAATTTCCTAGAATCTTTATCTTATCTTAGAGAGGTCTAAAACCTATCTCAAAATATTTGTTGCATATATTAAAATATATCTTAAGTATGAGTTGATACATCAACTTATACTTAAACAATATATTTTAAACCCCTTAGAAGGACTATTTTGAACTAGAAAGGTGTGAAATCCAATAAGGTGTCCAAAACCAACTTTCAAAACTTCCTCGGCCAAGCATAACTACTCCCTAATTCTAACATGAGAAAGTGCACTGATCTCGAGCTTTGCACGAGATCTTGCATCACTACATGAAAGAAAGTACATGGCTTCGTGTGAGGATTAGCCGCACACCACATGAGGAATTACATTCTCATGTGAGTGAAATACATTCTCATGTGAGGAAATACATTCTTGTGTAAGGAAGTACATTCTCACACGAGGAACTACCTTTCCACATGAGAAAACACATTAGCGCGACAATAGAACATGAATAAAAATCATAAAAATCATAAAAACATGAAAACCTCTACATCAGGGAGTACCGGATCCATGTAAATCAAGGAATGAACACTCAAGTGCAAAAACATCAAGAAGAAGAACATCCAACCATCTAAACCATAGTAGTAGAGAACATACTGAATGCAACATCATAATGAATAGAAGTAACATTGCAATGTGTAGAAACAACATCACAATAATTGAACAACCAAACTAAGTATGCAGTTCCTCCCAACCATCAATAGCATCATAAGACCATCATGGATCCTAGCCATCCCCCGCTCATAACATCTCAAGCCACCGATCAGATCATCGGTACTATCTTGATAAGGATGTCACTACTAAAACATGCTACAATATAAGCATAAGGAAGTCTAACATGCTAGTAGAAAAGCATATGATAATCCTACAAGTAGATAACATCTCCTATCACATGCTAATCATGATAATAGGGAAATCTAACATGCTAAACCAATAAGCAATAGATCATCCAATATAGCAATTCACATCATCTAGTCATTTGCTAAACATCATAATATAGGAACACATCAAATAAAATAACATCATCTAAACATGATATCCAAGAATTCCAATGAAAGCATACTTTGAAACCTGAAGTATCAAGTGAAAATATCCAGCAACGATCACACTAGGATCAAATACCATCTCTGTACACTGATCCCTAGCAATGGTGAATGTAGCTACACCTCCCAACCACGTGATACCCATGGGTCCACACCCACCATGCTAATGAAGATAATATTCCAACCACAACCACACACAAAACAATCATCCATGGCTAACACTCACACAAAACAGTATGATTGTTGAAACCAAGAACCTAAGACAATGCACGAAGTATACGTCTTGGTCAAACACTCAATAGGCTAGTAAGTGGGGGCTAACTTCATTGAGAGTCACTTGGAATGAACAAGCCCAAGCTTGGATCGTGTGTCCTCAAAATTAATTGGGTGCTCACACATTTTATTTAGTTATCAATTATATAAAGCTTCCTCTGCCAATCCATGGCGCCATGATTGCCGAGCTGTGAGATAGAAGTGCCCTCCATAGGCTACCCTTCCCTACCCATGCTAATCCTACAACAAGTTCCTATGAGCATGCATATTCCCAATCCAACCCCAATGATCATACCTTCTAAAAGTACCACAGAAGGTTGGGCCTTGCAAGTCACCTAACAAATGTACGTGCACATACTCGTGTGTGTTGCACCACCATCATGAAGATCATAACACAAGGACTGGATGAGAACACAATGCAAAATATAACACCCAACCAAAAGCAACTTGAGAGGACAGATTCTACATGAATCCCAAAGCTAATAACACCATACATCATGAAATCACTCAACCGGCCTCAATCTAGGAGTATGGAATCTACACAAATCTTAATGTTGCAACAAGACCAAACATAATGAACTCACTCAACCGGCATCAACCCAAGAGCATGGATTCTACATGAATCCTAGTGTCCATGAAACAAAAGCAAAGGTCCAAAAGAAACCATAACACTAGGTATAAAATTACTCAACCGAACACAAAGTCGAGAGTATAGATGCGACAAACATCCCAATGCAAACATAAAAGTGCAACAAAGGTCTAATTGATATCCAAATGGATAATGCAGGTCCACGACCCAACTTGTGCCAAGAAAACCAAAGAAAATAGGGTAGCACACAAAACAAGATAAAAATCTCAAAATTTTGGAAAATTTTGAAATTAAAACCCATTTGACTTTTGGGTACAAAAACCCCCAAAAATCCAAAAATAATCAAGTTTAAACATCGTATGCAAAAATGGCCAATGTAAAGGTGCAAAACCCCAAACCCTCATACCAAAAAATAGGAAAATGTTCGTACCCACCCAACTAGGTAGAACTAGCATACAAAAATAAAGGGGAACACCAGTTCTTAGCCTCCAAACAAACGGCCACCAAAAATAGAATTAGAAATAGAGCCAAAATAATAAAATAGGAAAGCCCTGCCTCACAGCCAAAAAGGAAAAATGGGAATCTAAACCATAAAATAAATAGCTCACAGAAGTAGAAAAAATCACGGCAATCCAAGGTTTCCTGAGCTGGATCCAACAAGCTCAACCTTGTAATTATCCCACACTTGTAGCTCCCACAACGAGCAAAATAGTAAATCCTCATGAAGAGAATTTTGGGTTTTACTCTCAAACTTTCTAATTCAAAAGTGAGAAGTGAGGAATTAAATTCCTTTTTGGATATTTATTCACTTTTCAAGTGAATAATCGATTAGGGCAAATAACTAGCCAACCTAGTTAAACCCCGAATCGACCCAAACGAAAATAGACTATTCCTAGTAATAGGAATTCATCTATGGAAATGCTTCCAGAAACTAAAATAAATCAATTAAAAAGCCTAAAAACCCAAAAACACAAAAATATCCTTAACAACTTTCACAATAATGTGAAACTCTAAATGCACAGACACGCTCACTAGTCTAATCTCTTAATACAAATGAGTTCGGATTTAATAATCATTGAAAGGTTTAATTTAAACATTTAATTAAGGATACGTCAACCATATAGGAATGATATTGGTAAAATATGAATGGCTAAATCACTAACTCCATGTGTCATTTCCAAGGATATAAATCCTACACACTAAATAACGCGATCAAGTGCAATTGCATATAATAACATAGCCAAAGTAATAAATGCATTAAATCACCTAATTTAACCATTTATTTAATTATATTGAAATAATCTATTTACATCACTCACGTTCACATAAAGCATAACAATGCAGGAATGAAGTAAATAACCATAGCATTAAATCCATCACATAACATAATCAGTGATATGCCCAAAGATCAAATAACTAGATATCATCATAGAACACACTGTCATCTCAAAATGGCATCATCATGCAATATGATCAACTAAACAACATAGTAGTCTAACATCTGACCCTTAGGTCATCTCACATGTAAAACGTAACATAAGTAACAATATCTCTCGGATCAAAACATAAAAAGTAAATATCCGCAGCACATAACCAATGAATCCAACATAGACAATCCATTTCTAACTATTTAAGCATTCAATAATGGTTGTTTAAATAACATAAAAAGGCACTAAAGCACAAAAGGTGAACATAGTCATAAACATGACTAACCACTACTAAAGGAACCTAGTCCAGTGTAGCATGGTAATAGTACATAGTGCAATCTCTACACACATCTCAAGGTAATCACGAAACAACCTCATGATGCCACATCAATCCTGGTAAGCACTAGCACAAACCTTAGTGAACCATAAATCACACCATAATCTCATAAATCAATCAAAGCATAATCAAGGCAATTGATATAGAAACATACAGCAAATCACCACATCGGTGTAGACCACTCATGGTCACAATCATGATCCATCACAATAAAAGATCAACTAGGTTGCATCCATCAGGATGACTTACAAAAGTCAAATGGGAGAGGCACTACATGCTACATCATCACTTATCTCATAACCTAAGGAATCAAGAAATGTTTCCTAAGGTTCTACTGCTTGAATATAAGTAAAATCTGTATCAACCATAACACATATATCTTCTTTAAATCTTTCTACAATTACAAGTGTTATTTTGAATCTTTGTCTCATCTCATTTTGAGATGTTTTAATTATCAACTTCCCATTATATAAGACTTTATCTACTAGATGTCTTCAACATACATCTGTGATCTTCTCCATTATACATCTCTCACTACTCATAACTTTATGACTGACAGAAATGGAAGTATCTTAAGTACATGAAAGAATATATGATTGATTAATGATTGAAATCTTGACACAACATTTTTGGTCCTCTTGATTTTCTCTAAGTTTTCAAGAAGTTGCATTCTTAAAATTTCACTAAGGTTAACTTGTTCCTTTTCAACACAAATCTTATAAGCTACATAGATGAATCTAATTAACAATTCATCAATCTTAGAACTTGCACATATAGAAAAAGCAATGATTCTACTCAGGAATCTTACATCATCTTGTTTAATGGGGTTGATCGCCATGGCCTTCCCATTATAAATTGCTTTTTTGAAGCTCTCAACTTTCTTCTTAACAAGTTTCTTGCCTATAGGTACACTACCTTGTTTGTTAAGACTAGTTACCTCATGATTAAGATCAGCTAAAATATCAACTACATTATCTTCCATCCACAGCTTTCCATCATGTATTCTACTTAGTATGATCTAAGTCCATTCATCATTGTCCAATTCTTAGTAGAAATGATATTTGAAAAGGTCTACTTCTTTCAAATTTTCAAATTTGGGTTTTACAATCATGGTTATAGACTAATTCCATATCTTTGTTCATATACTTGCTCCCAATAGATTCAAACTTGTTTTTAAGATAACTTCCTACTTCTTCTAGATAAACTACATTGTTCAAACTAATGGATAATGCTAAATGAGGCTTTCCTTCTATGGGTTTCACAGAAACAATCTTCCATTTTCGTTTCTCCTCATTCTCAAAATTATGAATTACAAACATATCCATGATTTTGACAAATATAAACTCTATCAAAGAAATTCAATGAATAAATGATAAAATACCTTTCTCTGAAAAGAGGGTTTACTTCAAAATTGCCTTATCAAGTTGGTTCTGAGTACTCTATGCTTTTGATGTAATCACAATTAAGTGGTAATCAAATTTGTACTCCATTTCATTCATCTAATTTGAACTTGCATTAATTGCATACTTTGCAACCATGAAAAAGATATCAATTACGTTTTGAAATAAAATATCTGCTCAAGATCTTTTATTTGATCTTCAGATGCTACCCGAGGTTTATCATAGCTTCCTTCCATCACAGAAATCCTCCATAAAACTTTATTTGACAAAATTCTCTATAAAATCATATTTTTAAATCTTTTTGTACAAAATTAACTTTCTCTATGATAATAGTAACTCTTAATTCCTTCATAACAAGTTTCACTAAGCTCTAAATGTCATGCAATCTTAGATACAGTCTAAACTTATCTTGATAGAGAGGATAAGCCATTTTACAAAGAAAAAAATAACACACTAGTGTGCCTCCCTAGGTGTGCTAGTGTGCAAAAATTCAAAGAAAAACACACAAAAAGAAGGTGCATACTTGTGCACCTTTATACTCCTCATGCATTAGAAAGGATATGTGAGATGTGAGCCCAACACACCCCATGAGGTGTTCTGGTGCGCATTCTCATATATTAAACCATTGACAAGGATAAGGTGCACCTAGCACACCTCTAAGGTACACTTGGTGCACTCTTTTTTTTTTGCTTATTAGAGGCTAAAATGATTTGTTTGCAAGTTTTGCAATGTCTTACATTCTCAATATTTTTTGTCATCTTAGGGCTTATTAATTAAGCATTTTCAACTCCATGGACTAATGTTTTCTTCTTTTGTAGGTAAACAAGACATCCTCAACTTGTCAAGGTCATAACTTTTGAGTAGAGCTCAAATTGTAGAACTATTTACACCGTTGGAAAGAATTGAAGATCTAATTTTAGTCCCTAAAATAGTGAGCCTTCAGCTACCCAATTTTAGGGACTGATGAAAGTTTCAACTTGAAATTTTGAGCAGAAGACCTCTAAAAAATCTAGTTAAGAGGACCTAGAAAAACTTGTGAAAAAATATGGAAAAGTTTCAAACATTTGATCAATTTGGATGATCCAATCTTTAACCAAGAAGGATTAGGCAGTTGGAGAGAAGATAAAGATCAAAGATATAGAGGTTGGACACATAAAGTAGAATAGGTTCCTCATCTTATGCAATTGTTAATGACAAGATTCAATGCAAGTGCCTTGAGATTTTAGATTGAAGAAGTAGGAGTTCAAGTTTATGAAAGTTTTTGGCTATAAAGAGGGTCTAAATCATCAAAAAGAGGCAAAGTGTGTACACAAAAAGTGATCTAAAACCCCATTTGAGCATAACCCAGAAATTGTTTTCAAAATTGACAACTTTAATTTTTTGGAGATTTGAACTATCGAGGTGCACAATTCCACAGCTCCACATTTTGGAGGCGCACATTTTTAGGAGGTGTGCATTAGCTCCACATTTTGGAGGTGTGCATTTTTAGGAGGTGGGCATTTTTGAGGTGCATGGCTCCATAGGTTCGCAAGTGCGCATTTTCGAGGTGCACATTTTTAGGAGGTGCACAGCTCTACATGTGCACACTTTCAGAAAAGTTTTGTCGATAGTTAACTGCTAGCTCCCAAAAGAGAGCTTTCCATGCATCAGAAATGCATTTTGATGGCAGTTTAACTCCTACAAATGCCCTGTGAAGGATCAACTTCTATTTTTGGCACTTCCAGACACTTCCGCTTCAACTTGGAGCTTTCTCATTCTTTCTTCTCTCATAATTTCTTTATTTTTTGACATGTAAAGGCTCATGCATCCAATTAATGAATATAAAATGCATGGAGTCCTACTGAGCACCAATTAGATTTGTTAGTTTGTATATAACTAGTTTTTCTTTATTGTTTAAAAAGCATTTTATTGCATGAAGATATCTCTCACTCTCAACACAAATCGAGGAGATGATTTCTTATAAATACCCTATTGTAATATGTAATTAGGGTTGCCATTATTATGCAATAAAATAATTCTTTTGGTGCTCGCATTTATAGTGTAGTGATTCTTTCCTAAATGTGTCATTTTTTTGTGGATTTTGTTCATGGAATTGTGATTGAGCCAAAGGTTTATTGTGTTGTTTCTAGTTGTGCAATCCTTTAGTTCTAGTGTTTGTTACAGATTTACGAATTCCACTGACATAATGAGCTTGAGAAGAGATCATCAAATTGTGTCTACATAGCCTTTTGTCTCACATGAGCACACTTTCCATCGCCTTGTGATTTTATGAAAGGTGAAACATCATACGATTGTTAAAGTTTCTCACCGACGATTGCATCAATGGTTTCTAGGAAGCACTGCTCCTGTTTTCATTGGTTTCGTACCAATTTTTTTGAAAGTTTAACTCACAACATGTTGTTTTCTGTAGCTTATGTCCATTTAGGATTTCAATTTCAAGTTAATTCAATTTCATGTTAGTTGCTGTCAATTTCATTATTTGCTTTGCTAACCCCTTGTTAGAATAGGAACTCATTTTAGTTGCATTGTTAGATTGCATTCATTGAAAAAAATAGAAAATATAAAAAATATTGTTCTTTGTGTGTTATTTTGAGACAAAAAATAGATTTACTTCATTTCAAGATCATATTAGAACTAGGAAAGGCCTCCTCGTGAACGATCATATTTATCTTAAACTGAGTGGATTTTGGTACGTCGCAAGACAAATACTGAACCTTGGAGTTTATCCCAAAAGGATTATCTTTTCAAGAGAGGAATTGTGCAATGGATTCTTGCCATTGACCTTATGTAAAATGACCGCCCAACAGGTACCTGGTAGCAATATGACCAATTTCTTCACATGAAAATTAGATTAAAGGAACTTTACCTTTGTACTTTCCTCTACCTCTAGAATATTTCTTTGCAACTAAAGATTCAACAACTTCAAGATCACTATCTAAACTTTCCTCTATTTTCTCTTCACTTTTTGACTAAATGTCCTTTATTTTCTTTCATTTTTCTTTGAGTGAAAGTTTAGCTTCAAATGCAAACTCAACATTTTTGGAAGCTGGAACATAATTGTCAAAGTTATCTACCTCAAAAGTTGTTAGTCTTCCTACTAGGGCATCCAAATAACTTGTGATTTGGGTCACATCTCTTTTCTTGAATTTAAAATACTCTAATTGAATAGATAGGAAGCAATGTTTTGAGAACTTTACTTACAACAATTTCTTCCTTGATTTCTCCTCCAAAAGCTTTGATTGTATTAGCACTAACTTTGATTCGTTCCACATATTTGGCAACATTTTCATCTTCTCTCATTTTCATCTAATAAAACTATCCTCTAAGGCTTTTTTTTTTGGCTCTCCTTACATTTTCATCACCATCATAGATATCATTTAGCTTGTTCCACATATCAAAAGTATTTTTATAGTCTTTGATCTCATCAAATTCATCATAGCTGAGAGAAGATTCAATGTCAATCATCATGATGTTATGGTTTTTAATGTATTAGTAGGAGTTTTGTATTCTTCATCGAGGTATTTGTAGCATGGATCACTAATGGTGGTCAAATGAAGTCTCATGAGTCCTTGCCATGCTAAAAAGTTGTCTCTATTTAGCTTTGGGATCTCTCTCTTGTAAGATATTCCATCCTAATATTTAGCTTAGGTCCTTGAAACCTTTCTTGTAAGCACCATAAGCTCTAATACCAATTTTTGGAAATATGGAAGGAGTAACTAAGAGGGGGGGTGAATTAGGTACCACTAAAATAAATTCTAGATCCCTTAGATTTTAACAATAAATTTTAGACTGGGAAGACTTATTGTCACTGTTACTTGGTAAGCACATAGAAAATGCTATCACTTGGTAAATGCAGAGTGTGAATTAATTTTAGTAGATCTTAAAAAATTAATAGTAATTAACTTGCAATCATAAGAGAAATAACATGAACACATGAGACATTAGGCTTTAATGTGGAAACCCAATTTGGGAAAAACCACCAATGTAACTAGTTACTATTTTTCACTCCTTTGAAGTGAGCCATGTTAGGAGCCAACCTTGTTAAAGGTTACAAAACACACTATTAGGTGTGACCCTATTGGAGGATTTAATCACCTTTCTAGGAGTGGTCTTGGAAGAGGTCTTAAAATAATTCAATGGAATTGCTGAATCTAGATCTCTTCTCTACTTAAACTTGATCCTTCCTGATCGAATATTACTTTTTTGCTCGACAAGGATACCTGCTTATCCTTCATGTTCACTCCCTCTCATTTTTTTTCAATTCAATCAACATACTTTTACGCACACTAGAAATCTCAACTTGACCTTTTATTTATACCTTCCAAATTGTCAAGTTAGACCAAATAATAACCAATATTCATCATCATAGTTGACTAGAATCAATAAATAAAGTAATCAATCTTCATAAGCCAAAATAAGAAAAATCCTTCTTAAGCTTACCCTTCTTGGTAGAGACTGACTTTAGAATGATTCTCTGTGTTAACCAATAGAAGCTTAGTTAACACTACAAACTTGCAGAAATCCTTAAGCAACCAATTGAACTCAGTGAATACTAATTCTGTCCAACTTTCCCTTTGTTAACCGAGTGAGTTGTGTTAACACTCCTTTCTACCTAAATTCCTTCAATGCCCGAGTGAGCTCCGTAGACATTGTCATCTATTGAGAGTAAACTTGTAAACACTTAGTAGACAAGGAAAACTATCTTTACTAACCAAGTGACCTGAGTAAGCATTGTCTATGAATTGTAACATCAAAGACAACACACAATTAATCAATTGTATCCAACACTATCTTATTTCTTTATAAGGTCTTCCTTCTCTCAATCTCCTTTCCTTAGATCTTCTTCTATCTGCAAGGTAAGTATTTCCAAACATTCTACTATTCCTTCTATCATTATCATATTTAGGTTTCCTACAATCAATTTCTTTATGACCCATACCATGACAATTATGACAATAAAATCCTTAACATTATTAAATGATTTATTTGTACAATATCTTTTCATATGACCTATTTCATTACATGAAAAACACTTACCTCTAAATTCATACCTAGTTTCTTTAGGATATTCCACTTGCTTTGGTTCATCCAATATCTCAATTTCCTTTTCTTGTCCAACTTCTTTAGGTTTATCAAAAGATTAATTGGTTTTAATCTTATCATCAAATTTATCTTTTTCTTTCAGATTTGATCTAATTTTAGGTTTCTTTGTAGAAATGTTAAATAGATAATTAAGACCAATCTTATCATATGTAGGTCTCTATATTGACATTGAGTCATCAAGATTTTCTCTGATAAAGCTTCTCAAGTTGTTTCTTGCACTAAGTTAATTCACCTTTTGAAATAGTGTTGTAATTATGAAGTTCTTCATGATCTTCTTTCAATGTTTGAAACTCAGATGTCTTCTTTGATCGACTTTCTCTAAGATCTAGATTCTCAGTCTTCAAATAAGATTTAACTTTTCTAGGATCACTTTTCAAAGTCAACTTTAGATTCATAATCTTTAATTCATCCTTTAAGATCTTGTACTTTATCTTCATCTTTGAATAATCATCATCACTAGTTTCTAATTCAATAGATTCAGGCGTGGATTTGAGATGTTCAATATTATCCTTCAATTGTCCAATACATACTTTAGAGTCTTCATATCTATCCTTTAGCTTATATCTTTCTTCAGTAAGGAGATCAATTTTTTCAAGTGTCACTTCAAGGTAGTTCATGAACTATTCCATATTCGTAGGGATCTTACTCAAGTTGTTAAACCTCTTCTAAGTAATTGTGCTCTGATACCAAGTAATTTAGAAACCTTAGTCTCCAATTAAATATTATTTATTACTTTGAACCATACATAAGAATTTTTTAAAGTAATGCTGAATAGTAATAGTAACATGCACAAAGATAACTCATAACACCATATTTTGTTAACTAGGGAAACCTTGGCAAAGTGAAAACCCTAGTGGGGATGATACCCACTAGATAATATATTGATATATATGTTTCTTGTTAGAGGATGGACCCTATTAGGATTCAATGAGAAAATTTAGTATAGAGATTCCTTGTTAGAAGACTTTAAATCCATGTTAGGAGACTCCAACCCTATTATGAGTTGTAGTACAGTAGATGCAAGATGAGCCCACTGCCCAAAAATGCACTTCCAATTACAAAAAGAGCTCACTACCCAAACAAGTAATTAGACTTCTAGTATATAGGTTTTGTCACTTCTTTCTTGACTGATCTTTGATCTTCAGCTTGAACTTGGATCACAAAAATAGCTTTACAAAATGTCACATAAAATTGCTCAACACAACATATCAACTTCTACATTTGAATTCACAAGATTTCCTTTGCATAAATACCATGCCTTTAAAAAAATTTCTACTAGGTCATCCAAGACCACAATATAATTTTCCAACCTAGAGTAAAAAGCTAGGATGTTGGCCTTAATTGGTCAAGTAAAAAAAAAATTCCTTTCCTTTAATTCTATTGTCCTATTTTACTGGTAAAAAATGAATATCTATTTTCCATATAGTCCATACTACTGTCTAAGGTTATACATGTCATCATCAACATTTATACTATCTCCATCTAACTTCTCTAGTCATAATATGACATCAGTAACAAGTTACATACAAAACTATACACTGTTATAAAAAAAATTCATACTTGGACAATTTTCTTAGTATCAAAAGCTAAATATCTTTATTTTTGAGGTTTTCTATAAGCATGCACATCATGGGTTGTCATAAATGACAAAAATTACATATCTTCATTCATTAATTGTTAACAAAACTTACCCAGAAACACCTTCAGTACCTCATTCATGATCTACATGAAAGTGGGTGCATTGTTTAGCCCAAAAGGGATGACTAACCACTTGCACAATGCTTCCCTTGTCTTGAAAGAAGTGTACCACTCATCACCTTCTCTAATGTGAATATGATGTTATCCACTCTTTAGATCTAGCTTTGTGAAATACATAGCTTCACTCAAATAGTCCATGATATCATCCATCTTCAGAAATGGAAAATTTTACTTGATTATGATCTTGTTGATAGTGTTAGAATATATGCACATCCTCCATTCTCCATTCTTCTTAGGTTCTAATACTACTAGTATAGTAAATAGAATCAAACTCTCGCAAATCAATTCCTTCTACAATAGCTCATGAATTTGTCTATTCAAATCCACACTTTATGATGGTGTCATTATATGCATTGCATTGTTTGGAATACTAGCTCCTAGAATCAAATCCATCCAGTGAATGATCTTCCTCATTGGGGTAATCCATCAGGTACATTATCTAACATAATATTAGGAAACTCTCCTAAAAAATTTGCAACTTCTATATGTACCTCCTCTACTTCTTCCTTACCATCTTTTGAGATTACAATAAAATACATATTTTCATGCTTCATACCTTGGAGAAAATCCTTTCCATAAATAGAACATATTCTACCAATACTATATACCTTTTCTTCTTTCTCATTTAGTAGTTTCAACTTATGTTTCACTCCATCTTTTGTCAAAGTGTAGGTATTCTCTTTCCCATTGTGTAAAACATACCTTTAAAACTACTATGACCTACCTAGTGTAGTGCCTCCTATGTTTGCATTATGTACCTTGTTATATTTTAGATTCAAGACATACTTTGATACTCATGTTTAAGGACATTCAAGATGACCACATGGTTAGATATTATATTTTGATTGCTAGTATCATAGATGTTAGATGTTATGATGTTTAGTTTTATCATATTTTCATGATGATGCTTATTGATGTGACATGATGGTTTATGATGATATCTAGTTATTTTGTATTCAAACATATAGTCTATTTATGATTATATGACAGACTTATTACATTCCAGATACTTGGATTTGATGCTATAGTTATTTAGTTCATTCTTGATTTGTGATGTTCTATAATGCAGTGAGTGACTTAAATAAATTATTTTAATGTGATAAAATAAATAATTATTTTATGTGATTTAATGCATTTATCACTTTGACTATATGATTATATGTAATTGCACTTGATTGTGTTGTTCAGTGTGTATGATTTGTATCGCTAATAGTGACACATGGAGTTAGTGATTTGGTTCTTCTTACCTAGACAATGTCATCCCTATATGGTGGATGTAATGTATTTAAATTATTAATTAAACTCTTTGATGATTTAATAAATCTAGACTCATCTTCATTATGTGATTAGACTTGTGAGTGTGTCTATACATTTAGAGGTTCACATTTTTCCTGAAAGTTATTAAGTAATTTTCTAATTTAATAGTTTAAGGGAATTTTATATTTGATTTAATTATTTTAATTCCTACTAGCTTCATCATAATTGAATTCCATTTAATTGGAATAGCTTGACTTTGTCTGGGTTAAAAGGGGGTTGTTTTAGTGAGCTAGTTAATTTTCTAATATTATATTCCACTCTTAAAAGTGAATATATATCCTAGAAGGGAATTATTTCCTCACTCCTCACTTGTGAAATAGAAATTTGGAGAGAAAATTCCAAATTCCTCTTTGAAGGAACCATTCTCTTCATTATAGGATCTATGGGTGTGAAATCATTGGGAGGATGAGCTCATTGGATCCTTCTTGAGGAGATCTTAATTTGCCAAGATTTTTGGTGATGACAATGGGGCAATTATTTTATCGTGCACATTCCTATTTCATCCCTTTTGGCTATGAGGTAGGGCTCTCCCATTTTACTTTTTTTTTCTCTATTTTGGAGTTTGTTTCTAGTATTATAATGTTTAGAGGTAGAGAACTAGTGTCCCCCTCTGATTTTCCATGCTAGCTCTACCCAGTTTGATGGGTACGAGCATTTGTAGCTTTTTGGACTTTGGGGTTTGGGGTTTTGAGCTATTATGCTAGTTGTTTTTGATATAGTCCCCAAATCCCAGATTTATTTTATATTTATAACTTTTTTACCCAATGGCATAATTTGTTTTGTTTTTAAGATTTTTCAGTGTTTTTGGTTTCCACCTCAATTTGTGTGCCACCCAATTTTCTTAGGATTTCATTGTACTACAGAGGGTCATGAGTCTAGATTTTGCATAGGGATATCTATCTATCCCTAGATGTATTTTATTACTTTAGGATTTGTGTCAAATCCATACTCTCAGATATAACTCGGTTGAGTGATTTTTTTATACTTGTTATTTTTCTATTTCACATCTAACCCTTGTGGTTTAATATCTTCATATTGTTGGTGTAACCAAACATGAGCACGTGCACATGCATCATGTGATGAGGATGGGTATGTAGGTTAAATGTGTGGAGGGGCTTCTTTTCTTATCCTAGTTACATTCTAACAAGGTAACACATATAAGTGTTCTAAATAAGTGATAAATATATAAATTGTTGGGTAATAAAACTAAGATAATTAAAATGTGAGTACCTAGAAATTGATCTGAGCATATAGGTTTAATAGTATATCCAAGGGTAGGTGCTATATGGTTACCTTCTAAGGACATAGTGTGATGGCCTCCCAAGGGAGATTTTTTACGAGATATTTAGCTTGGGTTGCATGATTCCAAGCAATCTACTCTCCACCAGAGTCACTACATAGTAGTCCCATAGAGTATCTGACTAGGACCTATTATGCTACATTGTCTCATGATCTTAGTTTTTGTCCTTTTTACTATTTCACATGAGTGTTAGCCATGGATGATTATCTTGTGTTATGTTTGAGGTTGAATCACTATCTCCATTAGCACAATGGGAGTGGGCCTATGGGTTCCACATGGTTAGGAGGTGTAGATACCTTTACCACTATTGGGGATTGACATACAGAGTTACCTTTTCTTCATGTTTAGTTCTAGAGCTAGATGCTTACATGGTTTATTATATCTTCCAAAGTATATTTCCATGTGATTTATGTTATTTTAGTTCATATAGATAGTTGATTTATGCACATGTATGTTCACTGCGATGTTGCTTTCTACATTATTACATTAGATGCTTGGCTTAGATTTTATGGTTGAGATGTTCGATTTATGTGATAGTCCTTATACTTTCAAGTGTGTACTCCTTGAATATTTTGGATCTAGTACCCCTTGATGTGGAGATTCTAACTCATTTTCCCTTTTGTTAGTCTGTTAGGTAATTTCTTTGCAAACCTATGTGACAGAAGTTCAGCATTGGGCATACTAAAAAAGTGTCACATGTCTTAGAAAGAAATATTGTGCCATACTTGAAAGTATCACACATCATTAGTAAGTTCTATTGTGTGAAACTAGAAAATTATTGCATGGTAGTAATAAGGTGTATCACATTATACTAGAAAGTATCACATGATAGTTATAAGAAGTATCGTGTGATACTAGAAAAGTATCGCCTAGTTTTATTTTACAATGCCATACAATACTGGAAAATATTACTTGAATTATATGCAAAAATCTACTCAAGAAAATACAAGGTATCTCTAAAATTGTTTCTGGGAGTCAAAGGGTGTTTTGAGTACCCTCAAGGGTTTTTCCCCTTCCTAGGTCTTGATAGCTCAAAGATTATTGGTTTCTTCTTTGCATAAACTTTCATAGTTGGTTTTGGATGCGTTGGCAAGTAGTGATGCTTGGAGATTAGTTGGATGCCTAGATTGCTTGGTTAAGTCTTTTGTTACAATATTTTAATTGATTTCATGTTGAATTTTTTTGAATCCATTATTATTCTCTAATAAAAAAATTATTGGCTTTTATTTATCCTTGTTCCAACGATCTTTGGGAAGGGTATTACATTTGGTATCAAAGCCCATGTTTTACCATTGGGATCTATGTGTTATGCTTCCACTATGATATTGTTTTGATTAGTATAATTATGTCTGATTTAAGCTTATGCTTATCATACTTTTTTTTTGCTATGACTATGACTCTTATCTTGTTTCTCATTTAGTGATGCCTCCTACGTGTAGACCTGGTGGTCAAGGTAACACCCGACAGAATGACAATGAAGAAGAGAACCATGAGGAAGAACATCAGGAAGTTGGGAGAGTACAAGATTATCATCATCTAGGCGATGTTAGTGCATTTTTTTGTTATTGCAAGAGATTACATATCAATTGGGGCCTTGAGTTAAGGAAAACCAACATAATCATGACTAGGAAGAGGGATCTCACCATGGATACTTTCACAAGTCAAAGTACAAAAAGGAACAAGAATTTTCATGTGGGAATTCTTTCACACTACCTAGTGGTAGAGGGAACCATCAAAGAGGTTGAGACCATGATGGTGTGGATTCCATCCATATGGACATGATGAACTCCCTTCAATATTTTAAACTATCATACTTTGATGGTACTTAGGGAGATGCCTTTAAGGCTAAAACTTTGTTACTTGACATGGAACATTGCTTTTCCATGTATCCATATGTAAAACACTTGATAGCCCATTATGTAGTTTTGTAACTAAGAGACCATGCATCTATTTGGTGGACCATCTAGGGGAAAAAGCTCTAGATTAGTATAGTAGATCTCACTTGGGAGATCTTTGAGGAGAGATTCAGAGAGAGGTTCCTATCCTCTTAGTTTAGGGAGGCTCAGGCTAATGAGTTATATGAGATTAAACAAGGGAACATGTTGGTGGATCAGTACAACATGAGATTCCTTACACTTGGGTAGAACTCATGCTATAACCATGATGATTTATACTCCTTAGCATTTTATCTGAGGTGTTAAGGACTCCATCATTGGAGATGTTCAAATACATCAACCTAAGATACTTTCCCTTATTATCCAAAAGGAAAGGATTATGGAGAACAATGTGGTCAAGTTGTTCAATCAAAAATAAGGTTTTTAGGGCCATAATATATGATAAATAGGGAGGGATGTACATTGCCCTTAGACATAGTTCTCAGAAAGGGTCAAACCTAGTAAATACACTCTCAAGGTAGTCATAGTCACCAGAAGTGAAAAAACCATTAGTATTGGCCTAAGGGTGGATAGAGTCTAGGCCCCAAGAGAAAAGGGGCATAAGATAACTAGAAGTTATTATTCCTAGAAGAATCATCCATCTTAGAGTAGTCAACAAAACCCTAGCAAGGGAAGTGCACCTTACTCTAGTGCTTCTTAGGGTTGACATGGATAGGGTTCCAATATTAGAGGAGCATTTTTTTCTTATGGTCAGCTCATCCATAGAGCTTTGGAGTATCCTTAAAAGTCATCTTTAGGGTCTAGCAGAGGAGAAACCATATCATATCCAACCATAGAAGATGTAAGTATAGCCCATAAGGTTTATGTGGCTGTTGATAATTGTCAAGATGAGCACCAGTGTACCATAGTTGAAGCTATAGCTATGTTGCATGGTATTTCTTCTACATTACTAATGGACTGAAGTGCTTCAAATTCATTTATTTTTCCATCCCTTATTTAGGGATGTGGGCTAGTGGCTACATGATTTGAGTTAACTACAAGATCCAAAGTGGTTTTGGATTCTATAGTTAGGGGATGTATCTTGGACTTAAGTACCTTCTCGACCACAGTGATCTTCATATCCTGACATCATTTTGGTAAGGATTGGTTACCTACCCATTAGGAGAATATAGACTACTAATGTAAGTTAGTACAATATGTGGATGACATAAGTGAAAAGGTGGAGCTTGTAGTAGTCTAGAGGCTAATCTCACTTTAGATGATCTCAGGTAATCAACTAAAGCATAGTGAATAACATAGATCTGAGAAGTTTGTGGTCTTTGTCAATAAACTTGAGGAGGCTGTGAGCCATGAGGTGATGTTGGATGATCACCCACACCTTTGTGAGTATGTAGAAATATTCCCTAATGAGATACCAAGAATCCTACTAAAACACGACATTGACTTTCATAGTGATCTCATTCCAGTAGTGGAGCCTATTTCACAAGCTACTTGACGTATGACTACTTAGATGTTGAGTGAGCTCAAATCGTAGTTGGTGGAATTTTGGGACAAGGGCCATATTAATCCTAGTGCATCCCTATGGGGTACACCAATAATCTTGGTGACTAGATCATTGTGGTTATGCATTGACTACATATAGTTTAATAAGGTGATGGTGAAGAACTGGAATCCTTTGCCGAGAATAGATGGCTTGCTTGATCAGATAAAGGGAGACATAGTGTTCACAAAGATTTATCTTAATCTAGGATGCCATCAGCTTCACATTCATGAGGTTGATAGTCATCATAAAACTTTTCATACATGCTATAGGGTTTATGAGTTTACAGTTGCACCTATTGGGTTAACGAAATTGCCATTAGTGTTTATGAGTCGAATGAATGGAGCATTTTGTGTATACCTTGACTAGTGTGTCCTTATTTTTTTGGATGAGATATTATGTTAACAATTGGCTAATAGAGATATGTAATTGTTTTGATTTATGGCAACACATGATGTACATGCTTACAAGAAACCTTGGAAATAAAGATGCTTAGTGTTTGGTAATCAGAAAATTGTCTAAGTATAGAATTTGGTTTATAGCACTATATTGTTTTGTTTATAACTTGTTGGTTACATCATATTATGACTAGAAAAGTTAGATGGAGATAGTATACATGTTTGTGATGATGTGTATAACCTCAAAAGTTAGTACAGATTGTATAAAATAGAGATAATCATGTTTTAGTGAAAGAGGACAACAAAATTGAAAGAATGGATTATTTTGTTTACAAGCTAATTATTTGTCCAATTAGGGCTGACATCCTAGATGTTTACTCTAATTTGGAAAAGTGGATTATGGTCTTAGCCAAACCAAAAACAAATTTTGTAAAGGAATTGGATTCATGCAAAGGATATTTTGTGATAAGAGGTTTTCTATCAAGTAATTGTGATGTTGAGAAATTGTGTGCAAACTTTTATGAAAGCGATATATGCCAAGTTTTGAATAAGCAATTGTGTGATCTGAAATCAAGCTAAAGATCAAAGATCAATCAAGGAAGAATATATAGTACTTATGTTCCAAAATTTTGAATACTTGTTTGAGTAGTGAGCTCTTCTTGTAATTAGAAGTGCATGTTTGGGCAGTGAACTCATCTTGCATTTACTATACTACAACTCCTTACAGGGTTGGAAACTCCTAATAGGGATTCAAAGTCTTCTAATAGGGACTCCTTATACTAAATTTTCTCATTAACTCCTAATAGCATCCATACTCTAACAAGAAACTTATATATTAGTATATTATCTAGAGGGTATCATCCCCATCAGGGTTTTTCCTTGGCCAAGGTTTCCCTAGTTAACAAAATATGGTGTTTTGAGTAATCTCTATGCATTGTTACTATTATTGTTCAACATTACTTCTTCTTTTTTATGCATATTTTAAAGTAAGATATAATATCTAGATGGAAACTAAAGTTTTTATATTATGTTTCCCCCCCCCCCCAAGTAATCCCTATTTCTAACAATTGATATCAAAGCACAGTTACTTTGAAGAGGCTTAACAAGTTGAGTAGGATCTATATGGATATGGAACAATTGATTAAGAACCTTGAAGAGGCTCTTGAACAAATTGATCTCCTTATTGATGAAAGAGATAAGCTAAAGGATAATTATGAAGACTCCAAAGTATACATTGGTCGATTGAAGGAAAAGATTGAACATCTCAAATCCAAGCCTGAATCTACTAAATCTTGAACTAGTGATGATGATTATTTGAAACTAAAGATAGAGTACAAGATCTTGATGCATAAATAGAAGATTAAAAATCAAAATTTGACTTTGAGAAATGATCCTAGCAAAGTTGAACTAATTTGAATATTGAGAATGCAGATCATAGAGCAACTCTAGAAAAGAAAACATCTAAATTTGAAATATTGAAAGAAGATCATAAAGAACATCATAAGTACAATACTATTGTGAAAGGTGAATTAAATTAGTGCAAGAAGTAGCTTGAGAAGCTTTATTTTAGTAGAGAAAATCTCAATGATTAAATGTCAATACAAAGACCTACCTATGATAAGATTGGTCATGGTTATCTAATATATTAACATGTCTATGAAGAAACCTAAGATTAGATAACATCTAAAAGAAAAAGATAAATCTGATAATAAGATTGAATCTAGTTAATCTTCTGATAAATCCAAAGAAGTTGGAAAAGACAAGGAAGTTAAAATTTTGGATAAACCAAAGTGAGTGAAATCTCCTAAGGAAACCAGGCATGAATTTAAAGCTAAGTTTTTTTCATGTAATGAAATAGGTCATATGGAAAGAGATTGTACAAATAAGTCATTCAATCATGTTAAGAATTTTTATTGTCATAATTGTCATGGTATGGGTCATGAACAAATTAATTGTAGGAAACCTAAGTATGATGATGATAGAAGGAATAGTAGAATGTCTAGAAATACTAGCCCTATAGATAGAAGAAGATCTAATGAAAGGGCATCAAGTGAAGGAAGATCTTATGAAGAGAAAAGAAAGATCATGTTTTATAAGTATAATAACCTAGGACACATTGCTCAGAATTGTCATGCACTTGATGATTAGAGGAATCCTAGAAGTAGAGCATTAGTATGTCAATTATGTATTGACTTCAAGCATACAAAAAAAATACTACAGAATGGATAGAAACTTCAGAGATAAAAGGAACAATGGAAGAAACTTTGAGAACAAAATAAATGAGGGAAAGAATGTCAAAAATGACAGAAGGAATCATGAAAGGAACTCGAGAACTAACAGAGACAACGAGGAACAAAGAAGTGGTGTCAATGAACTTCAAGAAGAAATTAATGAGACATTTGTAAAAGGACCAGATATCTCAAAAGAAAAGTTAGATGATGATGAGACAAGAAGATCGAAGTCAATTTTTGAGTTTGATTCAATTAAGTTGAATTAAGCTTGTTCACTTCCTCAAAATTTGAGAACTTCATATTGAGATTGAACTAGAGGTAGCAAAGTTGTAAAAAGATGTATCCAGTTAAGTTTAGATGATACCTAAGCTTTCTTGTAATTTGGAGTTTATCTAAACAAGTTATGAAGGAATTTAGAGTTATTGGTATTATAGAAAAGGTTAATTCTATAGTAGAACATAAAAACTATATTTTGTAAAGAATTTCATGAAGTGAAGTTCAGTAGAGTTTTGTCATAATGGAAAATAGCTGTGAAAAACCTTGGGTTGTATCTAAAGATTGGATAAATGATCTTAAGCATTTATTTGATTGTAAAAATTTAATTGACAACTTTTTCATGTTTGCAAAATATGCAATTAATGCAAGTTTAAGTTCATGAATAAATGGAGTACAAAATTGATTTTTATTTCATTGCAAATACATCCAAAGTAAAGAGTACTCAAAAGTGACTTGTTAGAGCAATTTTGAAGCAAACCCTATTTTCAAAAAGAGGAATTTTATCCTTTTTCCACAATTTTTTTCGATAAAAGTTCATATTTTATAGAATTATGGATAAATTGTTAAAATTCTTTAGAATAACTGAGAGCGGGGTGAATCAGTTATTCAAGGTCCAAACTGCCCTATTAATACCTTTTTTTAATGAATCCATACCCTTTTCATCTGTTCAAACTTAAATCATTCATATAAGCAAATTACTGTAAATCAACATGCAAAGATAAAACATTCAAGATCAACACATGACACAATGATTTACGTGGAAACCCAATTTGGGAAAAACCACCAGTAACATGCTACTTGATTCTCACTCTTCTGAAGTGATGCCCTGTTAAAAGCTTGCCCTGTTAAAGGCTTACAACACACTATTAAATGTGACCTTTTTAGAGGATTTCACCAAACTATTAGGAATGGGCCTAGTTAAAGGTCTTTAGAACATCCACTTGGAATGTCACCCTGTCAAAGGATTTATCTAATGGCTATTAAACCAACCTAATTCCATAGGATTTATCTTACTGGTACAATTGCTAGAAAGTAACTATAATGGTCTTTTGATCTAACATAACTTACAATATACTTTGCAAATTTCAGATCACTCTTTATGCTCAATCCTTATGCTTGGCTTTAATCACTTCAGCTCTGACTGCTTGTCTCCCTCTCAAGCTTTGTCTCTTTGAGTCTTCCTACTCATTCTGCCAATGCATTCATCCTTGTGGTCGTCTATCTAAATAGAGTTCCTGAGTTATCTTCTCCTTAGCTCATTCTTCAACATTTCATGCTTTTATGCTTGACCACGGCTCTCTCTCTCACTATCCCCTCTATTCCACTCTATTTTTCCATTAACTAATGTCTTCTTATATACAAGTCTGATTTTCCTTTTGCCACTCAATTCTCCCTCTCTAATTTTAGGGTTTCAAAATGGATTAGGTAGGATACAATGTATCTACCCCATATCTTGTTTTCTTCTTCAAACTTCACCAGTTGTATCTTAAAAATGTTTTACATGGTGTTCTGTGCCACCAACTCATCATTCTTATCTTCCTTTTAATTCACAGATTCCTAGATAACAACTTTGTTGGCTTAGATCTGACGAATCTTTGATTTCCTAAATAATGCAGCAACTCGGCATTATTGAGTTACTGGTGCTCGGCACCTCTGTGTTACTCGACACCTATACTAGCTCGGCACTTGATTCTTCTCGACACTTGATTTTGCTCAGCACTTGAACTTGCTCGGCACTTGAACTTGCTTGGCACTTGAACGTGCTCGACACTTGAACTTACTCGGCACTTGAACTTGCTCGGCACTTGAACTTACTTGGCACTTGAACTTGCTCGGCACTTGAACTTAGTTTGAGCTTTACAAAAGACTTAGCTAAAACCTTAGATCTTTGATATGTTTCAGTGTGCTCATTCTTTGTATCTTTTAGTATGTCATCCAATACACTATTTCATTAATGGCTTGACTGATCCTTGTACTTCATTACAACATCATAACTTCAACCTTTTCCTAGGTGTTCTAGTTACATCTTATTGATTGCCTCCACCTTGACAATCAACTAATTGATAGTGTTTGGATCACTAAAGCAATTGTCATCCCTGCAAGTAGCAAGTTTGACATCAATGACAAAACAATGATTGAGGACATTCTTTACCAGCTCCATATACTATTCCAACAATTGTTCTTATGATCATTTCAATCATTTCCAACATAAATATCATTAGTTCACAATATTGAGAACAATGATATACCTAATTTGAAGGTTTTTTCTATGAAACCTACTGAACAAAACCCTAACTCAATGCTATCAATCACTCCAAATGACATAGTATATCTTGAAGATATAGGAAGTCATTTGAATAGTAAGTTTGAGTCTATTGGTAGTGAATACATAAACAAGGATATGGAATTAGTTTTTAATCACGAAATGACTATGAATTCTATATTTGAACATTTAAAAGAACTAGACCTACTCAAATATTTTTAAGTAGGATACATGATGGGAAACTATGGATGCAAGATAATGTAATTGATATTTCTTCCAACCTAATTCATGAGGTAACTAGTCTTAGTAAACAAGGAAGTATACTTATAGGTGTGAAAATAGTCAAGAAGAAAGTTGAGATTTATACCAAAGTAGTGTATAATGGAAAGGCTATGGTGATTAGAAACATCAAGCAAGATGATGTAAGATTTCTACATAGAATCATTGCCTACTCTATATGTGCAAGCCCAAAGAATTATGAACTATCAACTAGATTTATCTATGTAGCTTATAAGATATTTGTAGAGAAGGAACAAGTAATTCTTAGTGAAATTTTGAGAATGCAACTCTTTAAAAACCTAGAAAATATCGAGAGGACAAAGAATGGTGAGTTTAGATTTCAGTCATTGATCAATCACATATTCTTTCATATACTTAAAATATTTCTATATTTATTAGTCACTGAGATAATGAACAATGACAAATGTACAATGGAGAAGATCACAGAATTATGTAGAAAGAATCCTATAGATAATATTTTGGATAGTGGAAACCTAATAATGAAAAAAAAATAGAATAAAATGAGATAGATATTCAAAATTGTACCTAAAATTGTAGATAGATTCAAAGAAGACATTTGCATTATGGTTGATACAGATTTTACTTATATACAAGCAATAGAACCTTAGGAAACATTTCTTGATCCCTTGGGTTATGAATTGAATGATGATACAACAATTATTTATATTGATTTATTATTGAAATTAGAGAAAGATAAAGCAAAATACAGATTTGGAACTTATGATGAGATTACCCAGTTAGCTCATCAAGCAACCTTAGAGAAGGAATCACACAAGAATATAGAGTGTACTATGAAGAAAGCCTTATTAGAGGACGATATTACTAAGAGCAAATATGAGGTCGTCAGGCAAACTATGAAACAAGGCATACTAAATATACAATCTTTGTCAGTATTTATTGTAGAGACATCTTTAGTGAAAAGTATTCCATATGTAGCAATAGCTGATGTGTAGCCTAGTGAGCCAAAGAGAAAATCTAAGAGATTGGTGGAAATTGTGACCACTAAGACAAAAAGGTTTAAGAAACAAGCCATCAAACTAGGGAAAAGATAAAATTCATTGTTGACAATTGTTAAGTCCAGTAATGATGAAGAAGAAGAGCAAGAGGTTAAGCAAATAGATAAGGCAACATCATTCAAGAAATCAATAGGAAAAGCTTGGTAACCTTGGAAGTCAAAGATAGAAAACATTACCATAGCTATTGCTAATGAAAGTAATTTTGTTCAGATGAACAAATTTTATGATTTGTGAAACAGTTTTGAAAAGGATCAAATCAATATCTCTATTGTAAGATACATCACAAAAAATAATTTGAAATTAAAGGATATTGAGGGAATATTAAATCAAAAAGTATATGATAGGCTTATTCAAAAGAAGGCTCCAGCAAGAGAAGAAGATCTCCAACTTTAGAAGTATATGCTTAGAACTATTTGCAAGACTAATGATGAAGAAGAGATTAAGAGATTTTCGAATAATCTCACACCTTACTTAAGAAATAAATTAAGACCATTTCTATTTATGGTGGGTTAAAAAGATAAATTAAGAAGTGAGACTATGATAGCTATCAGTTAGATGTTGGTAAAATCAAAGGCAACATCTCCTCCAACACTTAGAACTTTAGAAGTGTCAGTGAGAGGTGACACTATGCAGATTGATCAAACCACCATTAACATTGATGATACTAATCCATTTGAATATTCCAAACCTAATGAACCTAAAAACAAGGATATTGAAGACAAACTCAAGTAAATTGAAGAGGAGAAGATGTTACTTTAAGAAGAGAAGAAGAAAATAAAAGAGGCCAAGTAAAAATTTCTTGAGGATGAGAAGAAGAGAAAGGAAGAGGAAGAAAAGAAAAGATTAGCAAAAGAATAAATGAGAAGTAAAATGGAGGAAAATGAGAAGAAGAGATTAGAAGAGAAGAAAGAAAAGGAAAGAAAGGAAAGAGAAAAGAAAGAGGAAGAAGAGAGAAGAGTAAAAGAAGTAGGCAAGAAGCAAAGGGAGGATGACACTAAACCTTCTAGTTCATCTACTTTTCTTTCACTTACAAGCTTAACAACTGATGATGATGATCAAATTCATTTGATATCATCCCTATCAAAGCTTATTCAAAAGAATAGAATGGTAAAAAGCCTACAGAAAAACTTGATGGAGGTTATTGATAGACTACATAGTACTTTGGTAGTACTACACACAAAATCAAATCCTAAATAGAGGGCACAAGCAGTGCTTAAATAATTTGATGAAGAATTTACTAACTTTTTGAATGTTGTAGAATAAAACACACAGATTTCGCATGATGCTAACTTGTTTTGCACCATTTGTCAGAACATTAAGAATGATTTTGTTAGTCTTGATACTTGTATCAAGGAACTTCAGAAATGTCAATAAGATGGGAAAATATTGTATATTAAGTATACTTTATCATACAAGCTGACCAAGGAAATTAATAGTCGGATAGAAGAAAAGATGAGTGAGCTAGAGGCTCTATCTAGCCAAATCCAACATCCATCTTGCAAAAATTGATGATTTTGAAGCACAAGTGGCCAGTGTCCACAATGATATTAGGAAATTGGAACTTCAAAAGGAACAAATTTTGAAGAGATTATTGGATTTTAGAGAGTCTATTTCTCTTAGAGTATCTTTTGTTGAGAAACAGTTGGAGGAATGTATCAAGGCTAAGGACACCTATTCCAACTTTTTGTATTTAGATCTTAATGCAGTTGAGATTACATCATATGCTTTGTGTACAATTCTCACCTTTGCTAAATCCACCAAGGAGGCATGAACTAAAGGTATGGATAGTCTTCAAAAAAAAATTGATGATTGCATGAAGATTCTACTAGCCTAAGGAGCAACAACGCTTTTGACAATTTTGAATAGCTTTTTTTGACATTTTGACCTTTGTCATTAATGTCAAAGGGGCAAAGAAGTACACATGAAAATTGTTAAAATTGTTAAGGGTAGATGTAAATCTAAGGAAGATAAATATTTTAAAGTATATTATAAGGGGGAGCATATGTCAAAATGGACAAATGTAATAGATGCAATATTATTATACTATTTATGTAGTTTTTGTTACTTAGCCAATTTTCCCTATTTTGTTGCCATCATTGCCAAAGGGGGAGATTGTTGACAATTGGCTAATAGAGATATGTAATTTTTAAATTTATGGAAATATATGATGTACATTCCTATAGGAAACCTTAAAAATAAAGATGCTTAGTGTTTGGTAATTAGAAAATTGTCTAACTATAGAATTTGGTTTACAACAGTGTATTATTTTAATTATAACTTGTTGTTGACATCATATTATGAATAAAAAGGTTAGATGGAGATAGTATACATGTTTTTGATGATGCATATAACCTTGGAAGTCATTACAAACTATAAAAAACAAAGATAATCATGTTTTAATGAAAGAGGACAGTGAAATTGAAGGAAATGATTTTTTTTTTACAAGATAATTACTTGTCCAATTAGGGCCAACATCCTAGATTTTTACTCTAACTTGGAAAAGTGGATTATGTTCTTAGCTGATCCAACAAAAATTTTCATAAAGGAATGGTATTTATCCAAAGAACATTTTTCAATAAGAGGCATGCTATCATGTAATTGAAATGTTGAGCAATTGCATGCAAACTTTTGTGAAAGTGATATATGAAAAGTTTTGTATAAGTGATTTTGTGATGCAAGATGAAGCTAAAGATTAGAGGTTAGTCAAGGAAGAAGATACAATACTTATATTCAAAATTTTTGATTACGTGTTTGAGTAGTGAGCTTTTCTTGTAATTAGAAGCACATGTTTTGGCAGTGAGCTCATCTTGCATTTACTTTACAACAACTCTTAACAAGATTGGAATCTCCTAACAAGGATTCAAAGTCTCCTAACAAGGATTCCTTATACTCAGTTTTCTCATTGACTCCTAATAGGGTCCATCCTCTAACAAGAAACTTATATATTAGTATATTAACTAGTGGGTATCATCCCCACCAAGGTTTTCCCTTGGCCAAGGTTTCCCTAGTTAACAATATATGGTGTTAGGAGTTATCTTTATGCATTGTTACTATTACTGTTCAACATTACTTTATTGCTTTGTTATGCATAGTTTAAAGTAAGAAATAATATCTAGTTGGTGACTAAAGTTTGTAAATAATTGATTCACACCCCCATCTTACTAATCCCTATTTCTAACATATTAATCTATTCTAAGACTCTTAAGGAGCACAAGGTCCATTTACACTAGTTTTTGTAGTGTTTATGAGACTATTAGTTATATGGAAACTTGGGTAAATGTGAATTCTTCTAGTATGAGGTGAAGTATTTGGGGAACATCATCATAGGTGATGTTATTGGAATGGACTAGAGAAAATGTGAGCTATCATGGATTGGCTAACACTAAAAATTTTTCTTGAGGTTTATAGTTTCATGGGATTAGCAGATTATTGCCATCAATTTGTGAAGGATTTCTCACATGTGGCTCAACCCATCACTTATTTTTAGTAGAAAAGGAAGAAATTTTTTTGGTCAGATCTATATGAATCATCTTTTAAAGCTCTTAAGGAGTGATTGACAATTGCACCAATCCTTGCAATGCCTAATTCTATAGGTGATCTTATGGTCTACATAGATGCTTCATTAGAAGGTGTGGGTGGAATTTTGATGCAGGATAGTCATGTTATTGCATATGAGTCTAGTAAACTCAAGGGACATAAGCTTATCTATACCACCCTTGATTTGAGACTTGTGGCCATTGTGCACATGCTTGTGTTCTAGAGACATTTCCTTTTGGGACACAAGTTTGATTTGTATAGTGATCATCATAGCTTAAAGTATATCTTTACTTAGCCAAATTTGAATACACAAAAATATTGTTGGATGGAGTTCCTATGTGAATATGATTTTGATGTTTACTACAACAAAGGGAAAAAGAATGTTTTTGTAGATGCCTTGAGTGGGAGACAACATGAGATATCAATTTTGTCATTGGGAGTAGAATTGCAAGGCCATATCTTGGACGCCTTGCCTAGTGACACATGGTATCAAGAGGAGAGAGAAGAGATTGAGTCTAGCCATACCCTTGAATGGAGTTTTTTAGTATGATGGATTGTTGCAATACTTGTGGCACATTTATGTGCTAGTGTCTAGTGATTTTCATACCTTGATTTTGTCAAAAGCACATTGTGGAACATATTTCACACATCCGTACATCAAGAAGATGCATGCCAACCTTAGATAGTTGTACTTTTGGGTAGGGATGAGGTATAATGTTTTTTATTTTGTTGTTTTATGTCTTCAATGTGAGAGAGTGAAGGTAGAACATCAACATATGATAGGCCTTTTGCAATTACATACCATTCCAAAGTGGAAGTGGACACTAAATCCATCAATTTTATCATAGGGTTGCCTATGTCATCATGATGACATGATTATATCATGTTGACAGTGGACAAGTAGGCCAAGGTAGCACATTTTCACCCATGAGGGCATCCTAAACAACCTCTTAAGTCGCACATGTTGTCTTGGAGGACAGTATTTGATTGCATGGAATCGCTCATTGGATTATATTGGATAGATATCTAGTTTTTACTCATCACTTTGGACATCTCTCTAACATACTTTTGGCATTAAAATCAATTTTTGTTTGGCTTACCACCCAGAGATTGATGGTTAGATAGAAAGAGTGAACTAGGATCTAGAATACATGCTTTGCATATATGTGATGGATAGGAAAGTGAAGTGAGAGGACTATATGTACCTTGTTAAATTTTCCTATAGTAATGGGTACCATGGTTCTCTTGGCATGTCACCTTTTTAGGCCTTGTATGGTAGACCATGTCATACACATTTGATTTAGGATCATTTGGACAATAGAGTGATTTTAGGCCCAAACATTATATGTTGTTCATATTAGAGAGCATTTGGTTACCACTCAAGCTAGGTTGAAGAAGTATGCAAATGCCCATAGGTTGGATCATCACCTTTTAGTGGGTGACTAGGTTTTTTTGAGAGTGTATCCACAGAAGATCCCTATTCGTTATGGGAAAGGCTCTAAGTTGGCATCAAATTTTTGTAAGACTATTTGAGATCCTTGATAGAATTGGTCCTATTTCTTATCGACTAACATTTCCACCAAGCTTATCACCCATTCATGAAGTTTTATAAGTTTATTTTTTGAGGTAGTATATTCTCAATGTGACCAATGTACTTGATTGGGATGCTTTGCAAGTGGAGGATGGGAAACTTTCCTTCGAGCCCATTCATATCCTTCAACATTGGAGGCTGACCCATAGAGGTTGGAATATAGAGAAGGTAAGGGTCCAATGGGACCCAAGGCATAGATTTTTAGCACTTAGGAATATGCTACAAGGTTGAGAGATTTATGACCTTATCTTTTTGTAGGCTTCTATGAGTAAGCCTATGCCTAGAGGGAGAGGATGTAGTGCCTCACGTATTTGCATTATGTACCTTTTTATATTTTGGATTCAAGATATACTTTGATACTCATGTTTGAGGACATTCAAAATGACTTAATGGTTAGATTTTATATTTTGATTGCTAGTATCATAGATGTCAAATGCTATGTTGTTCAGTTTGATCATATTTGCATGATGATGGTTATTGAAGTGACATGATGGTTTATGATGATATCTAGTTATTTTGTATTCAAACATATACTCATTTTATGATTATATGATGGACTTATTGGATTATGGATACTTGGATTTGATGCTATGGTTATTTACATCATTCTTGCTTTGTGATATTTTATGATGTTAGGAACATTCAAGTTCTCTATGCCTTTCTTCTCCATAGTGAAAACATTTGCCATGGAAACCCCCTCTTCTAGATCCTTTCCCTCTTGGTCCTTTTCCTCCCTAATATTTTTTTTTTTGAACATGGAAATAATTTTAATTATTTTCCCTTTGGTTTTGACTACTGCTTCTTTCCTCATCCTTATTCTTTTGATCATAATTTGGCCTCCATAAGACCATCTGCCAGATTTTCCACCACTACCTCATCTACTATTCATGTTAGTTAGCTTCTCCTCAACTCTTAGGGAAAAATGGTATGCCTCCTCAATATTGGTCATTTAAACTAGACTTGGCTTGTCCTGAATGCTCAACCTTAACCCATTAAGATAATAGGAAACTTTGTCATTTTTAGCTTGAGTTAGGCTTGTTCTAATGAGAACATGGTAGAACTCTTCGGTATACTCTTGAACATCTTTTCTCACCTACTTCAACCCTTGCATTTTATTTAGTAAAGAAAGATCATATTCCATGGGAATGAATTTTCTCTTCATCTTAGTTGTCATTTGATCCCATCTACTGATTTTTTCCATCCCTATTCTATTTCTCTCCAACTAGATCTCCTACTACCAGATCTTTGTGTTACTGTATTGTTTGGCCTTCGCAAACTTGACCCTATCTAGATCTTCAATATCTTCATATTCAAAGTACTATTCCAATTCATTAATCCAATTGATCAATTCCGCTATGTTAAGATTTCCTAAAAATGTGGAACATAAAACTTAGGTTTTTTTCCAATCTTAGAAATGGCTTTAAAAATATTTTCCTCCTATGGGTTCAAAACTTCATCTTCTATGGCTTGATCAACATTTTCTTCTTCTCTCTTAACTTCAATTTTGTCATCTCCTATGGATAGATTCATTTCTCTACACATTTTTTCTTGCAATGGTTGCATTTTACTCTAGAGGGTGCAAAAACCCTTAGGTGTAACACCTACGACTCTTTCACTATTCTCTCTTCATGGAGGCATCTTTGTGGTTCTGTTGAAACCTATTGAAAATTGTCTAAAAGTTAGTGATCTATGTACACATTCATCCCAACCTATAGTTAATGATCTCTACACACACTCAAGAACTCTAGCTTTGGTACCACTTGATGAAGGGTGCTTCCCTTAGTACCATAAATACATAACAAAAACAAAGAAACAACAACAATTTGCGAGAACAAAATATGGGTTTCTTATTATCACCATATATATGGAATTATAGAATTTAGAATTACAATATGCTAACCCACATGGGCACCTTTAGTAAAGTAATTTACAAGAAAAAACTATGAACTATCACCTAGAGTTGTCCTACTTAATGTTTGGGCATTTCTTATATAGACAATTTTATGCAACTCGGGAAGGTTCTAGACACTCAAACTTAATACCTAGGCCAATAGACCCTAATAATACATATAGATTGGGCCAAATACACCTCTGAATTTTATTTTGGATATTTTGGTCAGTCCAAATTTAGAAGGCCATAACTCTTGAATCATTTTTTAAATTGGCTATAGCCACTTTTTCAAAACCTTAATGCCTAATCTATAGAATCAAATTCACACAACTGCCCATCCATCAAGTTCACATTTATAAAAATATTAGCATGTGGAGAGATAGTATATTTCTTCCTTTCCCATGCTTAATGATTTTTATGCACAATAATGATCCATATTTCTTAGTAAAAAAAGTATATTTCATAAAGATTTGACTATAAAGGGGTTCACAATAGAGATTAACTCACTACTCCAGGAGATTAAAGTAAGTTTATTTATTTGGAGTTGCAAGATGTGATGGTAGTAGGCTTAATATTAGTTCCAAGACTATTGATCCTTCTAATTAAATGTAAATCCAATAGTTATGTCATTAGATGTGAGTTATTTCATTCCAATGGTACCAAAGTTCAAATTCTCAAATCTATATGATTGGATTTTAGCCTAACAGAGTTCCTCACTTCTTAACGACTATTTTATGCAAATATTCTAAGGCTTTGATATTTTTGTGTAAAATAGAAGAAAATGGTAGTCAGACCAGCTAGGAATTATCATCCAGTTGGGCTAGAAAGTGAACTAAAAAACTACACTAATACATCTATCAAATTCTTTGATTTTGGTGACTTACATAGAAGATTGAATGCTCAACCCATTCATCTAATCACTTAGAAGGTAAAGGAGAGTAGATTAGTTGAAGTGTTCAAGTTTCCCATGGCTATGCAAGCAATAGGATTGGTAAAGGAATGCATTGAAAGGTACAATCTAGAGAGAAAGCATATTTTATTTCCTAATCACTCCATTATGCTTTTAGTGAATAGAGAGTTGTTGTAGTCTGCATTCAAAATTTTAGTAAAGGAGGAATATTGTGATATTGATTTTGGATCCTTTGCATCAATGTTTAATGAAAATAAGATGTATAGGAGAGGAGATATTAAAAGATCATGGTTCAAGACTCCTTGAAGTAAGAAAAATAAATGCCAAGGCTTCTTTTTGGAACTGATCTAAAGAGGTAAATTGTGGATATATTGGCTCTATTTCTAAGATTCAAGGTAAAGGAAAAGGTCTTGGATTTAATAGAGAACCTCTTTTTCTTGGTTCAAGTCATTTGTGCTAATTAATTACAAATTAGCTAGGTTCATATAATCTAGGATGAGCTTGCCTCATGGCTTAATTTGGGTAAGTCATTTAAATAGTTCTATATGTCTTCCTATCTAATATATGCCCTTTCCTCACATCATTTATGGCCTATTTTTCCTTTTATTGAATATTTTGATGAGAATACCAAAGTGTATGAATTATATCCATCTATGCAGATGGAGAAGATATTTGAGGAATATGTGAAGGTGAATGATGCCTTCACCATGAGGCTATGCTAGGAATTAAAAGGATTCCCTAAGCAGAGGTTTTTAGCTGAAGCCATATTTGTAGTAAGCCAATTAATATGTTATTTAATTCAATTTCCATATTTCTCCTACATAAAGATTGGTGCTTTCAATTGATTTTTGAAGACACATCCCAAGTATCCAGAGGATAAGGTAGTACTTATTGAATTATGTAGACAAACATTAGAGGATAATACCTTATGCTCTAATGTAAAAGGATAGTTGATATTTATTTTCCACTTATAGTAGGGCTCTATTCTTGTGCTTCTAGGTCTGATGCCTAAAATCTAATTGAGGTCTTTATGAATAAAATTCAATTAATAAACTATGAAGTTATAAGACCCCAGTATGACCCTATTAGTTTAGTAAAAGACCATCTTAAGCTTAGCTATACTCATAGACACATTCTAAATATAGAAGATTAATGGGCAAGAATTCATAATGAATATCAAACTAGAGAGAAATATTTGTCTAGACTGATAATTAATTAGATTAAATTGTATAATGACAAGGTTGATGTTAGTGATATTATAGATGATGGTTCTTACATGAGTCCCACTACCTATGACAAGATCAAGAAAACTCCCACGGTGTCAATTCTACCTAAAGTTCTTGTGATTTATACAATGGAATTCGTGATGGATGGCATCATCGAGAGAATAGATGAATGGGTAGAATGGGACAAAGAATGGAAAAAGAGAACTAGAGCCTCAAGTTTATCTATTGAAGTAGCATCTAGAGTAGCTTAGTTCCCATCAGTAGCCACTTCCACCACTACAACAACATCAACATCAACTAGACCAATGCAAGCTAATGGTGGAGAAGGAGAGAAACCTCTTGAAATGAAAATTCAAGTCCTTCCAACCCATGGAGGAGGATATCTACCAGACACCAAAAACTTTGGAGATGAAGATGTAGAGAAAGATAAGGAGAAAAAGAAGGAGATATCGATAGTAATGGTTACCTCCCTAGCACCAATCTTTAATATCAATGGTGAAAACAATCCTTTGGATATTCAAGAGAAAGGAAAATCTAAGAAAGGTAAGACATTAGCCTTATATTTTACTAAGAAAACTACCCTTCCATTTACTAGCAGGAGCAAGGTGACACCCCCAGTTGCAAGGAAACTCTTTGATCAATCATCCTTGCAATCTACACTCAATGTCCTTTCAAATAAAGCTTGGTTGGAAGAGAATTTTGATAGAAAGAAAAGGGGATGCTAGGAAAGTTCTCCATCTAAGGATCTAATTGCATAAGTGATGCAGGAGCATCTTGGGCTTGCTTGCAATCATGCATGTTTGGAGGGATTTTGGTTAAGTGTTGAGGAGCACCAAGCTTGGATCTTGGTGGAGCTATATTTTCATGGTTATGGATGTGTTAGAGGAACATTAGATAACCTTTCCTCATTATTTCATTGAGTTTGGATGGATTGAGTTGAAGTTTGAATTGTTTTTACCTTGCTACTAGAACTGTGTTTTCTGGTTTCTAGGTGCCTATTGCATACCATATAAACATTTATCCTTAATGAATGAGAGGCTTCACACTTAACGGGTTGTAGAGGACCTAAATTAACACCTATAATTCAAAGCATGAGTTCTAAATAAATTAGAGCTAGGAGATATCATGATTTTACTCAAAGATCAATTTTGGGCATATAATTTCTATTGGAGGCCTGCGTCTTTTATTCATTCATTCATTCAAAGGAGGAGTGAATGTGGGAGTAGCTGAAGGCCAAGTTTTCTTGAGTCAATAGACAGAGCAATGAATGTGAGGTAGTTTACAACAAGATTGTGATGAAGTTGCAAGCGTGTGGACAAAGTGTTGAATGTGAGGTAGTCTACACTTGGATCTTGATGAAGAGATAGGGTTGTTGCTAGAAAACAAGGAGATTTCTTGGTGGGCTTGTGAGCACAATTTTATATTTCCTTGGTGGTTTCTTCCATATTGTTGTTATATTATAGATCTAGGCTAGTTGAGATTAGTTGTAAGTTAGATCTTATTTTTTGTAGAACTAATTTTGTAATTGTTGTTTGTATTTGGCCCTAACCTGAAAGGCCTTATAGTTGGGCATATTGCATGTAATTAGTTATATTTTATGAAAAATTATTGTAATTTGGTATCAGATCATTCATTGTTGTTTCTTTCTATTCTGTTTCCATTGTGTGGTTATATTACTAGGGGCTAGGACATCTCCTTTAGGGATACTCTTGCCTTGTGTTGCATCAGGTGCTCATACCCACATCTCCATCAAAGTGCCAAATGTGAGGTAGTTGACACTTGGATTTTGGAGAAGAGCTATGGCTATGGCTAGAAAATGAGGAGATTACTTGGTGGGGTTGTGAGCACAAGTTTATATTTCCTTGGTGGTTTCTTCTAGATTGCTATTATATTACAAATCTAGGCTAGCTGAGATTGGTTGTAAGTTGAATCTTGTTGGATCTTGCAAAAATATTTTTTAAATTATTGTTTGTAGTTGACCCTAACCCAAAAGGCCTTACAACTAGGCATATTGCATGTAATCAATTATATTTTATGAACAATTACTAAAATTTGGTATTAGATCTTGCATTATTGTTTCTTGTTATTGTCTTTCTGCTATGTGGTTATATTGTTGGGGGATCAGACATCTCCTTTGGGGATACTCCTACCTTGCACTACATTAGGTGGTATCAAAGTGCAATTGTTTCTAAGTGTGTAGATAAATAGCCAAAGCTGAGGTAGTTTGCACCAGGACTTGGGTTGGAGAAGTAGATCTGATTTGATCTTGATCTATTAATGGATTGTCTTTCTAGAGTACTAGATCTCTTGGTTGCGAGGTGGAAGATTGTAGTTTTGAATTGCAATTACAAAGGGCTTATAGATGGACTGATGGATGCAAAGATGGAAGACTGATCTTGTTGAGGCATGATTGTAGAGAGTTTTTGGATTGCAAATCCATGGTCTTGGACTTGTGATGTGGTTCTTGATTAGTCATGTGAGGTGGCAGGTTGCAATCTGACTTGCAAACAATTCAAGGCTGTCACAAGGAGCATGGGAAGGATTTATTGCAGAAGGTTTACAAAGATCTTGGTAGATGGCTCCAAGAGGATTAGACCTTGAGACAAGTTAAAATCTCCTTGATGTGGTGGAGAGGAATGTTTCTAAGATGTCTACTTGGTTTGAAGCTAGTTTGGTTGATCAATTAGAAACTAGTTTAGCTGATCAAGATAAGGATAGGATGAGGAAGGCATTTTGTAGATGTTTGTGAAGCTGGAGTCTACTGATCCAAAAGAGATTTGTTTGGCTGGTTAAGAGACTTGTTCATGAGAGACAATGGAAAGAACACAATGGAATGACAAGGTCAAGGAGGAAGAGGTTGGTTATGTTGATTAGTTTGTGAAGTCTAAAACAAAACTTGCAAAGTAGCTAGAGGTTGTTACTAGAGATATTTTTGACCTTGTTGGTACTAGGATAGACATTTTATTTCATGGTTAGTTGATTGGATCTAACATGGAACTTGTAGAGCACTTGGTTGTAGATGATCTAGTTGTTTTTGGTGATGAGTTGTGTGTTGCAGAGCATCTTGTTGTGAGAAATGAGGTTGTTGGTGTTAAGAGTTTGGAATGTGTTGATGGAGATCTACATATTTTTGTTAATATGTATTTTTTTTCTAATAGTGTTGATTCACTAGTGGTTGATGTGGATGATAATTTGGTGATGAAGCATTATGTTCAATTTGTTCCTGAGATTGAGCATGATGATTGGGTGGTTGATATTTTCATGTTTGACAAAAAGATATAGATGTGGATGATGTGCAGATTGGTTTTCTCATCCCTATTGGAGTGGAATCCCTTGGTGAAGATGAAGATGTTTGTTTCTCTTTCTTTGGGTATCAAAGTGTGGGACACACTTTTCTATTTACCTGGGGAGCCTAATGCAGGAGATTCTTGGGTTTGCTTGCAATCCTACATGTTTGGAGGGATTTTGGTTAAGCATTGAGGAGAATTGATCTTGGATTTTTGTAGAGATATTTTTTCATGGTTGGGGATGTGTTGGAGACACATTGGATAATCTTTCCTCATGATTGTATAGAGTTTGAATGGATTAAGTTGAGGTTTGAACTTTTTTACCTTTTTGTTGGAATTGTGTTTTCTGGTTTCTGGGTGCCTATTGTAGGCTATATGACTAATTATCCTTAATGAATGAGAGGCTTCACATTTAATTGGTTTTGGAGGACCTAAAATAATACCTATAGTTCAAAGTGTAATTTATAATTCAATCAAAGCTAGGAGATATCATGATTTTACTCAAATATCGATTTTAGGCATTTAATTTCTATTGGAGGCCAACTTGTGGCATTTAATTTATGTATGGGAATTTAATTTGTGTTATAGGCCAGCTTGTGGCTTAGTTGGGTATAATTAGGGGGTCTTTTGGAGTCTTTCATTCATTCATTTTGAGGAGAAGTGAATGTGGGAGCAATTGAAGGGTGAGTTCTGCTTAGTCTGTGGACTGAGTGCCAAATGTGAGGTAGTTTACAATAGGATTATGATGAAGTTGTCAATGTGTGAATAGGGTGCTGAATGTGAGGTCATTTATACTTGGATCTTGGATAAGAGCTAGGGCTATGGCTAGAAAACAAGGAGATTGCCTTATAGGCTTGTGAGTACAAGTTTAGATTTCCTTGGTGGTTTCTTTCATATTGTTGTTATGTTACAAATATGGGCTAGCTGAGATTGGTTGTAAGTTTAATCTTGTTGGATCTTGTAGAAATAATTTTGTAATTTTTGTTTGTATTTAGCCCTAATTCAAAAGGCCTTATAGTTGGGCATATTGAATGTAATCAGTTATATTTTATAAATAATTATTGTAATTTGCTATCAGATCTTGCATTGTTATTTCTTGTTGTTGTTTTTCCATCGTGTGGATATATTTTTGGGGGCTAGGAAATCTCCTTTGGGGATAATCCTACCTTGAATTACATCAAAAATAAATTCAACACCAAATAGTGTTAAAGAATGTAAAGAAATAGAAGAAATTAGCAGCACTATCAATTGATGCAACTAGTGGACACATGCTTGTGGAGATTGTAGAACCTCAAAAGGAGGGTAGGTTTCATGAGTTAACTCCAATTTATTTCCAAATCAAAACTATTAATATGAGTATTCTAGTTCATGATTCTATGGTCAACATCTAGAAATCAAAAAATGTGAAGACTAAAGATATGTTATAGGAGTTAAGGATAGAGAAAAAGGTATTGAAGGCCTCAAACAAAGAATTAATGGATTACATTAGAGCAACACTTGGTGATACATCTAGTAGTACTTTTAACCCAAGTGTAGAGGAATAAAAAAATCTATTGACTTAGCTACAACATGGGAGGAAATTTGGTTAGCTTGGTCATGAATGGATTGAAGAATTGAATTCCCAAGGTCCCCCACTCTAAGTAAACCTTGAAAATCTATTCTTAGACACAGATAAATTGAGAGAGATAGTGCTAAGTCACCAAGTGTGAATGAGGAGTGAATCAACAGGCTTATCAAAAAAATTGGCCTTATTACAAGAGGTCATTGATATGAAGACTAATGTTTTTGTGAGACATGGAATCCTTATATCAAGTCAAGAACCATTGCTTCATTGGAAGCATCCTATAGAATTTGAAGTTGAAAACTTTGTGAACTTAGAAAAGTAATTAAAGGGTGTTTATGATTAAATAAAAATAGTTATGGAAAAATACTTGGATATATGAAGGTTCTACATACCAAATCATATGCCACTAATGATATCTAGCTAGTAGGCATTGAGAGGATGAAGACTAAGTTCCTAGCATTCATTGAAGAAACTAGTAACCTAGAAAATTTCAAGGTGGTGAAGATTTTAGAGGTCATAGAAGTTTATTGTGTCCTTATGTGTGGAATAAAGAAGCTCCAATCAAAGGTCTTTAGATTTGAAGAATTGACAAAAATGCATGAACATTGGGTTGTCGGAGATAACAACATCATTATCCCAAGTGTCAAGGAGTTAAAATATATAACTAGCATTGTGAAAGAAAATAGAGATAAAGCTATAGCTCCAAAGAAGAATTGATACTCTACCTGAGGTGTTACATTCATCCCATAATGAATCTATAGCAATATATGATAAGTGTTTCCCCATGTTGATTCCTCTCTCTCTCTCTCTCTCTCTCTCTCTCTCTCTCTCTCTCTCTCTCTCTCTCTCTCTCTCACACACACACACACACACACACACACAGAAGTTATGCAATCCAACTTCAAAGATTTCCAAGAATACTTGCATGCAAATAACCTATACTGAAGAGAAACTAGAGAAGGAAAAAGTAGAGCTTGGAAAATATCAATGGTGTGAGAGTAAAATTGTATTCCAAGTTATGAAAACTCAACCTTAAAGGTGAACAAAACCCTAAAGGGAAAAAAACTAGGTTTGTGCATTATAATTAATATAAAATATTAATTATATGTAACTAAGAGTAAGCTTAAGTAGACTAGAGTAATACATGACTTAATTAATTAAATCAACATGATTTAAATAATAGGTGTAAAGAAATAATTACTCTAACACCCCCACTTAATTGAAGCTCAAGAGGAAAGTTAACCTAGCAAAGCTATGAAAGTAGGAAAATGGGTCCCAATAACAAGGCCTAATAAAGTACCCAAAACAAGGAAATCTCTATAAACCAGAGAGAAACGAGAAAACCTAGTGGGAAAAAACCCTCTCCAAAAAGAGATAGAATAAATATGCTAAAAAATCATGAAGGAAGGAAGGCCTCAACAAGACCTTCCAAGGATAACTTCCATAACCCCAAACATAGACTACAATTGAAGATAGTGAGGCGATGCAAATGACTTGATGAAGATGTCAACAACTTGGACATTAGTGGGAATATAATCTAAAGAGAGAACACCATCTTGGATCAACTGATAAATGAAATGAATATGAATCTCAATGTGTTTAGTGTGCTAATATTCCCATGAGTTATGAGAAATATTAATAGCACTATGATTATCACACCACAAAACAATGGGATGATCATAAGGAAAACCAAACTCAGTCATCAACTACCGAAGCCATAAAATCTCCTAACTAGCAAGCATTGCTACTCTATACTCAACATCTATAGATGAAAGTGTGTGAGAATTTTTCTTCTTGCATCACCATGTGATAGGACCAAAGTCAACACAAAAAACAAATCCAAAAGTAGACTTCTAATCATCAACATCACCGACCCAATCTGAGTCAGTGTAGCCAATAGTTTGAGGACTAACTGATGTGTAATGAATTCCATACATAAGGGTGCCCTAAATGTATCTTGAAATATTATTGGTAGCTTTCCAATGACTCTCATGAGGCTCATGTGAAAACTGAGAGACAAGACCAACTACAAAGGAGAGATCAAGACTTGTGTGGGTCGGGTACAACAAGCTACCAACTAACTGCCAATACAATGTGGGCTCTACTAAAGGAAAAGTATAGGAGGTAGAAAAAGTGACACCTAACTGAAAAGTTTTGGGAGAAAACTTGTAGTCAAACATGTCAAAGTGTCGAAGCATCTCAAGAGCATACTTCTACTAATAAACAAAGATTCCAATAGAAGACTGAATAATCTATAGACCAAGAAAATAGTGTAGCAAACCAAGATCAGTCATCTCAAACTAGTCAATCAATACTCATTGAACATCCCGAATCATACAAGATGAGCTACCTATGAGAAGAAGGTCATCAATATATAGTACAAGGATCAAAACCTTAGCCTCAAGATGCTGAATGTAGACTATAGGATTGAAATGGCAGTGTGCGAAGGTTGTAGAAAGTAGAAAGGAGTCCATCTTCTCATACCAAGCCTAAGGGGTCTATTTGAGACCATGAAATGAGCACCAAAGTTTTCAAACCAAGGAGGAATCCTACACAAATCCTTAAGGCTACTCCATGTAAATCTCCTCAATGAGATAATCATGAAAGAATGCACTCTTCACATCCATTTGAAAAATGAGTTATCCCTGTGAAGCTATGAGGGATAAGACAAGATGAATAGAGTTCATCTTGGAAACAAGGGAAAATGTCTCAATGTAATCAATACCCTCAACTTATGAAAAACCCTTTGTAACAAGATGTGAGTTGTGCTTATCAATACAACTATTAGCAACAAACTTAGTATGATACAACCATTTGCATCACACTAACTTTCTTCCCTTAGGAAGAGAATAAAGATCCCAAGTATAATTCTTTATCAGAGAAGAATACTCCTCCATTGCACTTTCCCACTCAGAATGTCCTATCACTACTACAAATGTTTGAGGATCATCAAAAATAGCATAACTAAGAAGATTAGAACCCATAGTATGAGATTGGGTGTAATGAGAAGTGGAAGGGTCACCAACTAGAGATCCTCTAGCCTCAACTTTAGCTCAAGCCCATTTAGGTATCTAGGGAGGATCCTATGGTAGAGGTAAATGGGGATTAGCAAGATCATCATCCTCATCATCCAAAAAAGAGACTAGAAAGGATAAGGGAGTAGTGGTAAGTGAAGTAGACTCTAGAGATAGGGTATCTACTGCAAAAAGCTGCTCATCAAACTTGATATCCCATCAAAATAGGACCTCTCTAAAATCAAGATCAAACAACCTATAGGCCTTAAAATCCTTGTAGTATCAAACAAAAATGAGATATCAACTCTTCTACACTATTGCTCTCCTCTAAGAATCTAGTACAAATGTATGTGCTTCACTACCAAAAACTTAGAATGAAGATACAATAGGCTTGATATGAGACCAAGCCTCCTCATGAGTCATTTGTCAAATAGCCTTGTGAGGCATTCAATTCTAAATATAGTTAGCATAATTAACTACCTCTACCCAAAAAGACAAATCCATCGACCTGGACTGGATCATATAAGTAGCCATCTCCTAAAGTGTTATATTCTCTCTCTACCACACTATTCTATTGAGGGGTGTAAAGCACTAAAAGCTAATGTTGAAGACCATATTTAGGGGAAAAGTCCTTGAAATCTTGGTTCACATACTCCCCCCATTATCTATTCATATTTTTCAAATAGAAAGACTAGACTGCTTCTCTACAAATGTCTCAAAGAATTGAAATGAATCAAAGACATCAAATTTATACTTCAAAATGTACACCCATGTACATCTGGAGAAGTCACCAATAAAAGTAAGCACATATCTGGCACCAAAAAAGAAGTGGGAAATGACATGAGGTCACTATGAATCAACTCTAATGGTGACAAAGAACGAGTGGCTTGTCCATGTGGAAAAGGATACCTATGTTATTTTCCAAGAGCACAACCTAGATAAACACCATCTGTGCAAGAAATTCGGGAAAACCTAAGAACAAGTTCCTGTGTGCTCATATGCTGAAGATATTTGTAATTGACATGGCCCAAATGCTCATATCAAAGTCTTCTTTCTAATTCTACATGTGCTACAAGATAAGAACCTATGTCATCCAAAGACTCAAATCGATCAAATCTATAGAGATGAGATGTAGAGTCAACACTCCCAGTAGCCACAATCAACACAAAATCAAGTCCCAAATAACCACTTCATGTGGTAAGAACACAACTGTCTTACCAGAGCCAGAGTGGCAAATCTAATAAATAGACAATAGGTTCATCTAGATGTTAGGGACAAAAAGAACATCCTAAAGAGAACCCCTAGCTAATGCAATAGAACCAAAACCCATGATTGAAAGATGTGATGAGTTCCCAAAAACAATCTATGAAGTAGCACAAGGAGCAGGTGACGTGACCAACTGCTAAGTGTTTTTCATATGGTGAGAGGCACTAAAATCAAGATTCTAGGTAGGCCTAGAAGTCATAGCTTGTCTAGTAAGAGCATGACCTTTCCCTGTAGAGGATGAAGACTTAGGAGCTAAAATGTGATGCTCCTGCATGGCTTCCTCTAAAGCCTCCAAATGTCTCCAACACATAGAAATGAGATGTGCATCCTTTCCACAAAAACTGTAGGTCTTAGCTAATTTCTTCTTAGTTTTGGAGGTAGACTTAGTAGACTTTGAAGTAGATTTACCCTTGGAGGGGTTAGCTAGAGGCTTGGAATTAGTTTCCAATGTATCTTTCTTCATTTTGGCTTTCTATTTGGTTTCCCTTGAGAAGTTTGAGCAACCAATGCTTGGCTAGAAGAGCTAGAGGCATCTACTTGTTGGATCTTAACCTGTTCCCTTGTCAACCAATGAAAAAATGTCTCAAAAGAAGGCATCTGATGTTTGTTACCCAAGGCATCCATAATGGAGTAGAAAGTAGAAGAAAATATCTAATACTATCCTCACAATTTTTAGAGTATCAAAAAAATACACTCATCATTTGTTTTGTTTTGCCCACAGCCTTGAAAAACTATACAAAAAAGTTTGAACTTTATCAAGAAGTCCTCAATGGGGGGAAAGCTGGTAGGTGTCAAAGAAGTCAATGTTGCATTAAGTTGTAGTGCTTGGAACTTATTCACTATGCCAAACAAGTTGTGAAACTTGGTCCAAATAGCCCGAGGAGTGGTCAAACCATCTAGGTAAAATAGTAGACTATCAGAGATGTTCAGTGCAATCAATCACATGGCTTCATCCATTTTGTTCCTATGTCAAATAATCTCAAAAGGGTGTTATAGGATAGGTTGATTCTCATCCAAACATGACCATAAGCCACGTAACATAAGAAGCTAAGTCATGTGTGCTTTCCAATTGTGATAGTTGTGTGGTATTAGCTAGGCCACAGAAGGGTCTGACATTAAGAGAAGAAGATGAAAGAAGAAGGGTTGATTCTAAAGTAAATTATAGAAAATAAAATGCTCCCCCCACAATGTATAAATATATCCCTCAAAAACCAAAGAAACAAGTACTAGAAGCGCAAAAACTAAGAAAAAGACCTAGATGCTAGATGTAGAGATGGAGGAAACTGAAGCCTCTACTTCAATGCCAAAAACGGGAGCTCAAATTGAATTCTAATGCAATAAAACCTACATCATTATCTCCATCTCATATCCAACTTTTTTATTCTTCTTTCAGATTGAAGAAAAACCTCTGTATGCTCAAATTATGCCCAAAAAGAAATTGTTGCACCAAAATCAAGCTCTCTAGAAAAATTAAGTCACGAGAAAAATTTAACTACCATATGGTCATCAACAACCCATCGCCAAAAAATATCTAGCAGCTAAAAAGATGATGTTAGTAGCCAGAAAGGCAATGTTAGCTCATCAAAAAATGACATCAGCAAGAGAAAAATATGGTAGTCAAAATTATGATGTCAACAACTAGAATGCTGACATTCCATGCGAAAAAATTGCATCAAAAAAAAAAATGGCCAAGTGCCATCGATAGTGGTCATCGACTAGTGATGTGCTGGCAGAGGTGGCTAGAGGGTGGCATTGCACTAGCAAAGGTGGTCAGGGGGTGGCACTATCAGTGGCAGTAAGGTGCAAGCCACACTATGGCAGTGCGCCGGCTACGATGGAGCACTAGTTGGGCATGCACAGTACTCCAATAGTGATGGGGTGGCACCCAAGTGGCCACTTGGCAAAGTGGCCAAAAATAATTTTTTTTATTTTTTCAAAAAACATGTTTGTACGGCCTTCTATGGGGCTAGATTTTTTTTCCAGAAGCTACAATGACCAAAAATAAAATTTTATATTATTTTTTACTATACCAGGCCTTCTGAGCATGATGACAATGTCTATTTTTTCCCAAAGTGCCCCAAAAAAAATGTACCTCCTCTTGATTGAAGAAAATACCTCAAAAAATTTGGGGTTTTTGTCTCTAAATTATGGCTTCATAATCTCTAAACCAAAAATCAATAGGGATGCTCTGATACCACGTAGAATTTTTGAAATCCAACTTCATAGATCGCCAAGAATGCTTACATGCAAATAACCTATACTAAAGAGAAACTAGAGAAGGAAAAATTAGAGCTTAGAAAATTTCAACGGTGTGAGAGAAATTTTTTATTCCAAGTTATGAAAAAAAAGTACAAAAGTTCAACCTTAAAAGTGAATGAAACCCTTAAGGAAAAGAAAACTAGGCTTGCACATTATAATTAATATAAAATATTAATTATATGCATCTAAGACTAAGCTTAAGTAGACTAGAGTAATACGTGACTTAATTAATTAAATCAATGTGATTAAATTAATAGGTGTAAATAAATAATTGCTCTGACATCTCTCTCTCTCTCTCTCTCTCTCTCTCTCTCTCTCTCTCTCTCTCTCTCTCTCTCTCTCTCTCTCTCTCTCTCTCTCTCTCTCTCTCTCTCTCTCTCACACACACACACACACACACACACACACACACATTTTGTAGTCAAATTTGTCATTCTCCTTGTAGGTATGTTTTGTAAATGGATGGCTAACTAGTCAATCATATTTTTAGATACATCTCTTAGAGATGCTTAGTATTGTAATCATGAAACATAACTAGATAGAATTTAAGGGCCCCTAAATATAACTCTTAAAGAAGTGAATAAAATTAGCAAATTATTGACTATTGTATGAGAATTTGTGTCTACATTTTAATTTTTTTGGTCATGTTAGCATAGTTTATCTCTTTATAGTTCTTTGGAATGAATTATGATGTTATTGAAAATTTTGGGACTTAGAATAAACTGTGTCTTATTTCTTTTTCTATAGTGATTTCACTCTCATTTTTGGTATATTCCATTTTATTAGTCATATAAAAATTAGTTTCATGTGCATTTTCATTTCTATGCAATAAGCTATGGGATATGAATGATTTGATTTATTGAGTTAGAAGCAATCTATTGTTGTAGAATCTCAAAAATTTGGGAAATCTATGGGTTATTTAGTTAATCACATGCTCTTTTATCATGCATTATGCATTAGTATTTAAGCTTCCATTGTTGTATCTTGCATTCAATATTTAGATTAGATTGCATTATTAGGAATTAGAAATACTTCAAAGTGACTCATATACATTTATGGTTGTGAAGGTTGTGAGATATAATCATAAATTATTTTGGGTTTCTTGAATATTTGGAAAATCTAGTCATACCCTCTTCTGCTCTATGGTTAAGAGAATACGCCTAAATTATTTGATTCACTAAAACCATTATTCATTGCAAATATTCTGATAAAAGGGAGTCATACATTTCAATTCAGGGGTCCTTGATAGAATACCCATATTGACCAATTCTTCTAGTTTCATCTGAATCCTCCACAACATTGGGCATGTTAAGACTCAAGGAATAAAAAATTTAGGAAAGACAAACTATTCACCCATAGTTTTTTGCGACTCTACTAGGGATCTTAAACCAAAATCTCTAGTGTTTTTCTCTCTACTCGTTTGATATCTCATTATAGTTTTTATTTCTCTTAAAGGTCATGAGCTAGAATGGTTCTCCCGTGTGAAGGCCTTGTCCCATTAGTATAACCCAACCTTGGTTTCCAAGACAGAAAAGAAGATATTATCAATCAATTGAATACAATCACCTAGAAAAACATAAAATATTTCAATGAGTATAGACAAGTCGGCTTTGTGCTTGAATGAGAAGAAGCTAATGTTGTGTATTGGGAAGGTCTACTTGAGAAACAAAGGTTGAGACATGCATGAAAGAACACTAATCTTTCAAGAACCTAGTTCATCCTAGATCCCAAATTCACCCAAAGTATTTGTGATCATGGTCAAATTGATATAGCATTCAAAGAGCTCAGTAAATCTAATTTTTTCATATTAAAAAATACTCTAAGGAGTGGAAGAGCTTATTCAATGGACCCAATGTTGGAAGGTATCTATGGATCTCTATTTCAAGCACCTTGTCCTATTTTTTGGAGACATGGAATATCCTCTTATCCCCCCATTTTCAGACACAAACTCCATCATTGTGTAATGCCCTCACCTTACATAGACTTGTAGCTCTAGCCAATGTTACTTTCCAACTAGTACCTATTATTTTTCTTGCATAAATAGTAGTACCTTGGGGCAACGTTATTGGTCATTTTTTCCATGCTATTAAAAATAATTTACAAAGAGTTTCTTGGGATATTTTTCCTAGGTTACATGGTAATGGAAAGGTCTCTACAGATGAACATGTTGCTCATTTCTTTTCAGCTTGTAGTATTTTTCCCCACGAACATAAAGATGTGGTAGTAAGTGGTGCAAGAGCACCTAATCCTAGAGGACACTATGAGATGTTTAAAGTTTTTGAGTAATTTAAAGTCAATTATATGATGTATTGATTCATTTTGAATCCATTTGTAAATGTATTGACAGGAAATGTAAGCATGTGCACAATATTGCTCAAGTTGTCAAATAGGTCATGTTTAGGTGTACATGGTCAAATTGTATAAAAGGCCTATGAAATGGTAAATTAATTATAAGAGGTATTAAATATTATATATTTAGGTATTTATAGAGAAGTTTGATAAATTTTTTAATTCATTTTGTCAAAAATGTAAAAAGTTGCATAAAAAAGTTGTAAAATGCAACATTGAGAAAGCTGCTAACATTTCAAAAAAAGATGTAAAAGGGCAGATGGTTGGTGTAGGAGATGGTTATGAAGTTAAAAACTACCAAATACTTTATAAATACCATTTTATGGTCGAACCAAATGATAGATTTTGAAGGAGGAAATATTTTGATACATTTCTGGTGCATTCTATTATTGTTATTTTGATTGGTTTTTTAGTTTTAGTGTTGGTTCTAGGCCTTGTACGGACATGTACAGCCTAGAAACCATGTAATATAGTAATGGATAGATATAAGGATAAATCCTCTTTCTCATTCTTTTAGTTCAGTTCATTTTTATAAAGAAATGAATAAGTTATGCACATTTTGGTGAAAGTTAGTTTTTGCAGATTTTAGGATTTCGGGAATAGTCATGTTGCAGCATTTGGTATGGACATATTTTGATAAATAAAGACCTCTAAGAGTATTAATTTGAAAGAGACATGAATTAAATTTCATCTCATTTGGGTTTGGATTGTCTTTATACAGATTTGTGAAAGTTATGGGCATTTGAGTGAAAATTGGTTTTTAACAATCTACACTAGAGTTGTAGGCAATGATTTATGCTTGGAAAATGATTTATGAAGGGTAAAAATAAATGGCTTACATATTTGGAAACTAGATTCATTAATATATAATTTGAATTTTTTTTAGTGTCATTTAGACTTGTCTTGAGGAAGATATGAGATCCCTAGGAAGGGTTTGGTGTTTTAAATCTAGTTTATGACAGAAAAATGATAGTCTGAAATAGTTATTGGTTGAGGAACCAAATGGAATTATAAGACCTTCTAATTTTTGGAAATGGTAGTTCTTGATGTTGGCTGAAAACTTCATTCTTTCTAGAAAATTTAATATTGTGATTTTATGGGTCAAATAAATCAATCTTTAAAGACTTTCTTGAAGATAGCAATGTTGTGGTTTTCCTCATAAGTTGCCTTTGTTCAAAGATATTATTGAATGGGTGTTGAAAGGATCATAAAGTTTCCTATTTATTGTAGGTTTTGTATGATGATCTGCATCAGTAAGTCTATGAGTTAAAATACTAGTTCAAAATGCAGTAGATTGGTTTCAACAAATTCCTATTGGATACATCATGGGTTGGGATGACATGCAGAATCAATTTAAGGCTCATTTCAAGAGTATAGAGGATGAACACACATTAATATCTCAACTCACTCGGTCAAGAAGGAACCAAATGTTCCCATGAGGGATTTCATAGAAAATTTTAATAAGATGATCAATAAAACTCTTGCTACAAGTAGGCTTACAGAAGATAATCAAATGATGTTCTTTATTATCTCTATGCCTTAAATCTTAGATATAAAATAATAAGAGAACATATGATGAATTTGCCAGTTGCACATAATCTAGCTATAGAACTAGAAGATGAGTTCATTACTACCAAAAAATGGAAAACATAGATTCACAGCAAAGCTGGCACAAGCACTACTACTAGTGCTACCAATAGTGCAAAAGTAATGCTTCAAAAACTATCAAATGAGATGATTTCAATGAAAAGGAAAATAGTTAGTCTCGGTGCTTCATTCCAGCAACCTTATCAATATTTTTTTTGAAGATGACATGAGATAAAAAGCTTGCAATTGAGGTAGTCCCAAAGAAGAAGAGCATGTTTATTTTCTACTTAAGGGTAAACCATGATGGTGATTCCTGCCCAATGATGAAAAAATGCAAGCATATGAATGAAAAAAAAGAACTAACAATGTAGTACCCTAGAAGCGGAGATGATTCTACCCCCCAAGGTGACTCTAGAAAATATTACTTAGAGTACAAAATAGATTCAAGGATAGGAGGTAATTTTTTTCCCATTCTGGATAGATTATAAATGATTATAACAATGAGAAGCCAAAAGAATAAAGGCCCAAAAAACTCTGGACCCATTCGGATTAATGCTCTTGCAAATTCACAAGCCACAGTGAGTATCTACATTCCCTCCACTTCAAAGAATGAGAAATCAAAAGAAGAATCAAATGGTAAATCTAATCCCTCATTTGATATTAATCAATTTTATAGAAAATCTCGCATTCAAATTTTTCCTCTAGATTATTTGAAGCCTAATCTATCTAAATTACAAAAATTAGTTAATTATTGCAAAAGAGATACCTATGATCCCTTTAATGTGTCCTTATACATCAATGGTCACAAATCGACTAATTGCATAATTAACTTTGGTGCATCAAATAATGTCATGCCATCCACTATTTCCCACCTTAGGTTTTCCCTTAACAAAGAACTTTGGGTGATGTTATTCTATGCATGCTAAACAATCTCCCCTTTTAGATGAAGTGAAAAATGTCCAAGTAGTCTTAGTTGCATACCCAACAAAAAGAATGAAATTGACTATCCTCATAGTTAACATCCCTACCATTTCTAGCATGTTGTTGAGTAGAAGTTTCTACAAGGATACGTGAGGTGAAATTAAATTAGATTGGTATCATAACATTATTCCTATTGGTAATAACAAGATCAAACTTGAACTGAAAGAGAAAGACAAATTCATAGTGATAAAATCTGATGACCCCAAAGTGCAAATCTTATGTCAAGAAATGGAGTGTGGAAACTATATGATGTTTGCCAATTTTGGTATTTTAGAAGAGGAGTCAGATCCTCTTGATAATCAAAGAATCTAGACATCACATTTTTATGGGAGTTTTGTAATTGTCAGATTAGGAGTAGGTGTGGTACTTATTTCTCCTCAATGGGAAATAGCACAGTTAGTTTACATGCTGAAATTTAAGAATACTAAAAATACTACACAATATGAGGCATTATTGTAGCAAAGAAGAAAGAAGAACATTTTAAAGGACCAATGTGATGTTGAACTTATAGTGTTGCAAGTTTGAAATTAGTATAGTGTATAAAACCCTAGACTTTGGAATTATATGAATGGATTTTGTGATGAAATAGAAGACCTTGATGCTTTCTTAATAGAAGTTTTTCCAAGAGAGAAAAATATGAGGGAAGATTTGTTAGCTACCACTTCATCCCTTCTCTTACATCACTGAGAATTCAAAGACAAATAATATAGGAATGAAGTTTTTTTAGACCTAACGTGCCTTATAATGTGGAGTTATGGTAATTTTTTAGTGATGAAAAATATATCTATTGTTTTATAGAAGGAACTGAGCCTTTTTCTGACCAATACTTTGAGGGAAGTGAAAAATGATGCTGAAAATATTCTCCTAATAGAAACAAGGATTTAGAGCGAGGTGCTATACAATTTAAAGTTAAAAAAATTCTTAAGCACCTAATCTCTTTAGAAAATTTCTTCAATAGACATGATGCATATATCAGAAGAGAAAGAGGTAGGAAAGGGGGAGCTTGTACAGATCTCGAGGGAATAAATATAGGCATTGAGTTTAAACCTAAAATGATTAATATAGGAAGTGATTGTACTAATGAAGAAAGAACTAGAGCAAGAGGGTTTCTTATTGAATACCAAGACTTATTTTCTTAGGGGTATGGAGAGTTGAAGAACTTCAAGAATGGTGAGTTCAACTGTAAGATTCCCCTTAAGCCTAATGCAGTCCCTTTTAGGAAACAATAACACAACTACAATCCAATGAAGTAAGTAAAACTAAAGTTGAATAGTTATTCAATTAGGTAAACCAATTGAGGCACTTTAACCTTAATTTCTCTAAAATAATTAAGTGCTTAATTGAAATGATGAAATAAAATCAACACTTTAAGTGGATTGACTCTAGGAAAAATTCCTTTGAAGAAATTAAGACTATCATAGCTAATACACCTATTCTAGTTCACCCAGACTATATGAAAGAATTCATTTTATATAATTTCTATGCATAATATTAGACATTGTCTTCCATAGTTATGCAAGAGAACATGGAAAGTGTCCAAGCACTTATTGCATTCATAAGCACCCCTCTTAAATAACATGAATTGAAGTATTACCAAATAGAAAAACATGCCTATGTTGTAGTGAGAGAGCTAAAGAACATCATATTTTATGTCCTACACTCACATTCAATTGTTTACATTTCTTATTTAGTAGTCAAATTACTTTGACTCCACAAGAAATTGGATGTAATACTAGAGGAGCCTAGATAAACAAACTCTAGGAGTATGATATTGAGCTTAAACCTATCAAATTTTTCCATGGTAATTGTTCGTGTAGAACATTACAAAAAATGAGGCAAGTGAAGAAGAACAAACTACAAGAGCATTAATAATAAGCCTCTAAGATCCCTTATTCTCAAATATTGCTTATTTCCTTACATATGGAGAATGTTTGGATGGATTAGCCTATGAGGAGAAAAGAGATCTTAGGACCAAATCAACCATGAAAGTTATTTGGAATGACTAGTTATGAATGAGGGAAATCAATGGCACATTTCTAAAATGTGTAGATAAGCCCTAGTAGGAGAGATTACTCAGATCATTTCATGATGAAGCTTTTTGAGGGTATTACTCTTCTATAGTCACAACATTTAAAATTTTGAGGCAATGTTTTTACTAGTTAGGTATGTTCAAAGATACTTATAAATGGGTATCCCAATGTGAAAAATGAAAGATGTTTACTAGTAAGCCTCAATTGGCTTCTTTGCCATTAAAACTAGTAGTTATTGAAGGCCCTTTTTATTAGTGGGGAATAGACTTTGTTGGTCCAATTAATCCTTCCTCTACTATTGGACATTCATATATAAGAGAACTACTTTTGAAGTTGTTTACAAGTTTATAAAAGGAAATATCTTAATCAAATTTGGCATCCCACTAAAGCTAGTTATGGATAATGCTACATATTTTTCTTTAGTAGAGCTGATCAAATTTTTCTATGATAATAGAATCCACTTAAGTCATTCTTTAGACTATTTCATGTAAGGAAATAATCAAGAAGAATCAAGTAACAAAAATATGATCAGCATTATAAAAAATTTGGTCTTTGACAACCAAAATAATTGGCATAAGAAGCTATATAAAGATATTTGGGTAGAAAGAGTAAAACCTAAGAGATAAATTGGTATCTCTCCATTTAAGTTAGTATATGGAGATGAAGATAGTCTATAAGTTGCAACAAACAATTGAGGACCCAATTTTCTAAGATGGTCTAGAGAAACAAATTATGTACATTACCAAGATGGAAGAGGAGTGTGAAAGTTTACTTGACCATATCATAGAGCATCAATAGCATGTGGAAAGCCTCTTTGATAAAATATCAAGGCCATGAAATTTCATGAAAAATGATCTAGTCTTACTATGGAATAAGATACGTGAACCTAAAGACATGCATCATAAGTTTGACTCTTTTTGGAAAGGTCCTTTCAAAATCATCCATGTAAATTAGAATAATTTATTTATATTGGCCTACCCCATTGGTGGTGGTCTATCATTCTCTTACAATGGTCAAGACATGAAGTAATAATAGTTGATCGATTGAAAGCATGTAACTTCTATAATTAGCTAGTTTTGGTGGGTTTTTTTTCTTTCTATTGTACTTTCCTTGTTTTGTTCTCCTACTTTCCTAGTTTAGTTTACTTTCTATTGTGTACTCACTTTAGTGTTTCCCTAAAGTTTTATGTTCCATCTATATGAAACCAGAGATACTAGGTCCCTTCTTAGGCATTCACATGACCAAGTCCCCAGTTAGAGCCAATAGTTTCTAGACTTTCAATCTATTCCTTGTGAGCTTACAAGTTTTCGATATAATTGTGTTTAAGCCCTAGCCTAGCTAACCCCTACATAAATTTCTTCTCATCAAACATTGTAAGAGATTTCCATTTTTGAATATTACTAAGAATTCCTTTCTTTTTTTCCTACCTAGACCTCTAGAGGAGATTCTTGTGATTCTTGTTCATCTTTGGTCTTAGGTGATCTAGGTTTGGGTGGGTTTCTATTTAAGTATTTTCTTGATGAGAAAAAGTTATTTTTGGTTATGTGGCATTTTCCTTTCTCCAAGGAGTATTATTCTCAATTTTTATCTCATTCTATTATCTTTTCCATCACTTGTGGAATTCATCATAGTGGATTCTAAAGATCAAAATGATAAAAGCATCCTTATATATGTTCTTAGTTGGACAATGTGAGATGAGCAAGAAAGTAAGGTTATGGAATTCGTAGAGTGAAGTTTTGAATTCCAAATCTTGAGTCTATTTGTTTGATTGTTCCTTCTTTTGGAGTGGGACCCTTCAAATATCTTCTTGAAGAATTAAAAATTAAGTGTTAGCATGAATGTTAATGATACTACATTGGAGAAGTATCTTAAGTATTGGAGTGTATTGACATGTTGCATTCATGATTATGTTTGTTATTGATGTCAACATAGTAGCAAGTTTGTGAAGAGTGCTAGAGTAGCAAAAAAAAATCCTTTTGGTAAGCACGATGGTTTTATTAGTGGGTGATGTGCAATTGAGGACATTTTCTAAACTATATCTTCATGACATGGTTGAGCACATGGATTCTATGTCAAATATGTATACTACTTTTACTTGATTTACTAAGAGAAGTAGAGAACAAGAGAATTAGAAAATAATATTTTGATATTTGATTTCTACTTTACATCTAAGATGGAATGAAGAGTTGCATAGTTAACTAGTGATAAAGGATAGCTAGGTGGTGATGTGAGAAAGTGCGCAAGTTCTGAAGTCACATGTGTGAAGTTTTGTATAGAGTGTGAGCCAATAGTTCTATTGTAATTGAAATTAGTTAGTTTTCTTATTATAATTAATTGGGAAAGTCTCAAGGCTAAATCAAGGAATCGTTATGAAGATATAGTATAAAGGAAAGATATTTTCCATGGTTTTAAAGTGTATCCGTTGTATTGTATTTGTGAAGTGCAAAAAGGAGAAGAGTGTTTGGTAAATGCATATAAAAGATTCAAGTGATTATTGGATGCAAGATTAGTGATCTGGTTACAAGATTAGAAGGAATAGAAGTATGGTTGATAGGATGGAGATAGAGGAATTACATTTCACATCTATTATTCTTCAAGGAATAATACAAAGATCATTTAGATAGTGGGTTCATTGGTCTTTCCCTAAAGTTGTTTGGACAATGGGTCCAACTATATTCCACAACTCCTAACATGGTTGGAATCTCCTAAAAGGTATTCAAAGTCTCCTAATAGGGATTCATGTGTATTGAATGTATTCATTAACTCCTAAAAGGGTCCATCCTCTAACAAGGAACATTTATATTAGTACATCATCTTGTGGGTACCATCCCCGCCAGGGTTTTCCCTCTTATCAAAGGTTTCACCAGTTAACATATCTTGTGTTATTGTGCATGAGTTTATTGCTATGGTTTAATATTTATGTTATTCACATGGTTAAGGGTTATTGAGGTTAATAATTATGATAATAGTTGGATAAAAAATTCACCCCCCTCCCCCCCTCTTAGTTATATTGGTGGACTATATATTCTAACAAGAAGAATTCAAAGTTAGCAGTTGATTTGATGTTACAAAAAGGTAAATCTATAGTCAATAGTCCACCTTAAAGATCAAAGGGAAAAGAAACCAAAATGATGAAAATCTTTCTGATCTATGTCATACAAAAAGTATAGGTTCCTATGGTGTTTTTCTTGTTAGGATTAAACCATGGATAGAAATAACAATTACATGCAAATATAACCAATATCAAAAAATAATAAATCACACAAAAAGAACACAAGAAATCAAGATTTAATGTGGTTCTCCCAATCCCTGGGATACATCCACCAAACACCAAGTCTGATATTGTTATAATCTAGTGATTACAACTTGATTACAATCTATAATCCCTTACAACTCAATACCACCACAAGAACCAATTTTACATCACCATATAATGAAAATACCTAACCCTAAGGCACCACTTTCGAGTTACAACATGTCATCCATATGTCAACCACAACGTCAACCATAGTCCAAAAAAAAATTGGGCCAATGCCCTGAACCCTGAAGAATTTATGAAGTATGTGCAACACTTTTTTGATCAATGACCACAAACTAACAATCTCCCACTTGGGGACTAATCAAACGCCACACTAGACAAAAATCTCCCACTTGGAGACTGATCCTATAGCAATACTGCTACCACATGGGGCTCCCACTAGATCAAAGCACCATGGACTATGTTGTTCTTTTATGCATGTTCAATCTAGAAGACCAACCAAATCTAAAGAGGAGTACAACTTCTCCCTCATTACTACCTTTGTAAAAATGTCTACTAGATTTTCATCTATATGTATCTTGTCCAGCTTTACTTGTCAATCCTCCAAAACTAATCAAATGAAATGGTATCACAACTGTATGTGTTTAGTCTTTGAATGTAGAGCTAGATTCTTGACAAGATGAATGGCACTCTGACTATATATAAAAATAATAATTATCCTTTTGAGGAAGTACCAATTCTTCCAAGAAGAATTGAAGTCATATCATCTCCTTAGATACCTCTATAGCAGCAATATCATCTACCTCCATAGTGGATAAAGCACTAACCTTTTGTAACCTAGAAACCCATCTCATGGCTAGCCTAGCAATAGTAAGGACATAATCTGTAGTACTCCACCTGGTATCAATATCCCCTACCAAATTTGAGCCAACATAGCCCTATAATTCAATAGTAGAGCCTCCAAAGTGTAAACACTTATTGGATGTTCCTATCAAATTTTTTAGAATCCAATTAACTGCATTCCAATGCTCAATTCCTAGATGACTTATATACCTGCTAATGGCTTCCACTACATGTGCAAGATCTGGCATAGTACATACCATAGCATACATCAAGCTTCTTACAACTGAAGCATAGCATACCTTGGACAACTTATCCTCCTCTTCTTGTGTCTTGGGGCACATCCCCTTAGTCAACTTCAAATGACCAGGTAAAGATGTGTTGACAACTTTAGCATTCTCCATAGAGAAATGTTGCAAAACCTTCTCAACATAATCAGCCTAAGATAGCATCAATTTTTTTCTCTTCCTATCTCTGCAAATCTTTATACCAAGGTTTTTTTTTCTACCCCAAAATCCTTCATAACAAATGCATGTGTTAACTTGTGTTTCAAACCCTTAATATGATCCATGTTAGACCTAGCTACAAGCATATCATCAACATATAAACATAAAATAATGTAGCTATCATCATCCAACCTCTTAAAGTAAACACAATGATCTAAATGACACCTATTCTATCCATTCTCATGCATAAAACTATCAAATTTGAGATACCATTACCGAGTTGCTTGCTTCAAGCCATATAAACTTTTCTTCAATTTGCACACTATGTTCTCCTTACCTTTGACCTCAAATCTTTATGGCTAAGACATATATATCTCTTCATCTAGATCACCATCAAGGAAGGCTATTTTAAATTTAGGTTGTTCTAAATGCAAATCTTCAGTAGCCACAATACTTAAAACAATACGAATAGAAATCATTTTAACAAAAGGAGAAAATATCTCATCAAAATTGATTCCTTTTTTCTATGCAAATCCTTTTACAACTAATGTGGCTTTAAATCTTTTCATATCACCTTCCTCTTCTTTAAACTTGTAAACCCACTTATTTTGTAAAGCCTTTTTACCTGCAGGCAACTTGCATAAATCTCAAGTCTTATTTTTCAGCAAAGAGTCCATTTCTTCTTTCATTGCAGACTCCCACTGAATCTTAGTATCCACTTGCATAGCTTTGTCATAACATTCAGGTTCACCAGCATCTACTAATAAAATAGAATACAAAGAGGGAGAAAAAAATTCTAGAGGTCTAATTTGCCTTGTTGACTATCTAATATTGACTAGTGAGTGTGGTATTTGTTGTTTCAGTTGTTGCACATCATGAGGAATGGCTGGAACATCATCTTTTGGAGTATCATCCAGCACTACATAATCATCTTCTTTCTTCTAATTTTGCTGCAATAGATTTTGTACAACACTTTCTCATTGAATATGACATCCTTGTTTCTTACAATTTTATGATTTTCAAAATTCCAAAGCCCATAACCAAAATTATTAATGCCATATCCAACAAATACACATTTCTTTGACCTAGCTTCTAGCTTGGTTCTATTTTTAGAATCTATATGAATAAATGCTTCACAACTAAAGGTTTTGAGAAAAGAATAACTCACCTTCTTACCAGTCCATGCTTCCTCTAGAATACCACAATCCAAAGGAGTAGAGGGACCTCTATTAATCAAATATACATCAATGTTGATAGCCTCCACCCACATGTATAAGGGCAACCCAGCATGCAACCTCATGCTCCATTATTGTCAAGTTCATGCATCCAGCCACTCCATTTTCCTATGGAGTCCTTGGAAAATTTTTCTATCTAAGAATACCATTAGTGGAGAAATAATCTTCAAATTCATGACTACAACACTCACCAACATTATTAGATCTGAAACATTTTAATTTCTTACCAGTCTTATTTTCAACCAAGCATTTCCATTTCTTAAAAGTTTGAAATACATTAGATTTTTGTCTAATGAAATAAATTCATACATTTCTAGTTGCATCATTAATAAATGTAACATAATAATGAGAGCCTCCAAGGGAAGATACCTGAGCCGGTCCCCATACATCGGTATGCACAAGATCTAATTTCTCCTTTTTGTTTTCCTTCCTAGTATTCACAAAACTCACTCTCTTTTTTTTTCCATACACACAAATTTCACTTAAACTTATATTAACACATTTTAGACCTAGTAAAACATTCTTTGAATGAAGTACTTTCATACCTTTCTCACTCATGTGTCCAAGTCTATTTTGCCATGGTGTTGTATCAAAATTTACAGTAGCTATTTGTTCTCCCTACTCAACTTTAGCAACTATTCCTGAACATTCATTTTTCTCTGAAATAATTAAAGTAGAAGGAACAATATAACCTATACAAAGATATAAGGTGCCTACTTTCACACCTTTTTCTACTACAAGGGAACCCTTTGTAACTGTCCAATTTTTATCATTAAAAGTAACTACACAACCCTCATCACCGAGTTGCCCTGCTAAAATTAAATTTCTACTTAGCCTTGGAACATGTCTTATCTCATGTAGTAGCCAATGATTCCCATTTTAGAACTTAATCTTAACTTTTCCCTTTCCAACAATCTAACAGGGTTCATTTTCCCCCAAATAAACAAGCCCAAAATCCTCTTAGACATAATCAATGAAATAACCTCTATGAGGTGTAGCATGAAATGAAGCACCAAAATCTAAAACCCATGAATCATCAACACTTTCTAAAGATAGAAGCAAAGAATCCTCTTTAGATTTGTTACTTACCACACTTGCCTCCTTGTCTCCATCTAGTTTATCTCTTTCATTTTTCTTTCAAGTCCAACAATCTTTCTTTTTATGCCCTAGTTTCCCATAGTACCAGTAGTTGTTTAGTCCTCTCAATTGAGACCTCATCCCCTTTGACTTTCCTCTTAATTTCCCACAATTTCTAGAATTACTTCCTCTCTCAGTCATTCTACCTCAACTTTGTGTGTTCAAAGCACCTCTAGATATAGATATGCCTAAGGATTTCCTATGATTTTCCTGACTCAAAATAAGACCGATCATATCATCATATTTTGGGGTACTAGATTTGGGAATAGAATTACTTGTAGCCATTACCAAGCCATTCTAGCTTTTAGGAAAAGAAGACAAAATCAAGAGAGCCCTAATTTCTCAATCAAAATTGATACCCATAGAAGATAACTGACTAGTAATAGTATTAAACTCATTTAAACAATCTATAATAGATACACCTTCTGCCATTTTCATATTAAATAAACACTTCATGAGAAATACCTTGTTTGAAGCAGAGGGCTTTTCATACAATGTCACTAGGGTTTTCATCAACTCTGCTATTGTCTTCAAATTTGTAATATTAAATGCCACCAATGGTCCTAGGCATAATCAAATGCTTCCAATTTTCTTTTTGTCCAAAAGATCCCAGTCCTCATTTGACATAGATCCCTAACTCTTGGTTTTTCCTTCTAATGGTTTCCATATATCCTTCTGATAAAGATAGTCTTCCATTTGCATCTTTCATAACTGAAAGTTTTTCCCATTGAACCTATGAACCCTCAGCTTACCCTCATCTTCCATCACTCTCACTTGACCGTGAGACTCCCACTCAACCAAGAGACTTTCCTACAGATGATAATTTAAAAAAAAACTCACTATGATACCACTTGTTAGGATTAAACCATAGACAGAAATAAAAATTACATGCAAATATAACCAATATTAGAAAATAATAGATAGCATAGAAAAGAACACAAGACCCCAAGATTTAATGTGGTTCACTCAATCCTTGGGCTACATCCACCAAACAACAAGTCTGATATTATTACAATCCAGTGATTACAACTTGATTACAATCTGCAATCCCTGACAGTTCAATACTACCACAAGAACTAATTTTGCATCACCACATAATGAAAATACCCAACCCTAAGCCCTTTTATACAAGTAATTTTATGAATTATGTGTAGTACTTTCCTTATCATTTACCACAAACTAACATTTTTTCCTAAAGAGGTATTCACAAAGATTTCCTTCCAGAGGATAAGAAAAAGGAGGTTTTCAAATCCATTTCATCTCAGATATGAAGGATATACATTAGAGATTCTAATTTGATGCCACTTGTCGAAATATTTGGCCAAGCCTGAACCTAGTCCAAAGGAAATGTTTCGCTTAAATATAAAGAGGAAATTTTTTATCATAGCTTCTCCAAGACATTTAATAAAGTGTGAGGAAAGCCTTCCATCGAAAAGAAACAAATGAAGTCTCCTAGGTACTAAAGGAGAAGCCTACATAATGCTCAACCGAATTGAAGAAAATCCATAGCAAAGCCTAGCTAGTGGAGAGATAATATATTGCTTCCTTTCCCATTCTCAATGAGTTTAATGCATAATATTGATATAGATTTCTTAGTAAAACAAGTATCTTTCAAAAAGCTTAACTATAAAGAGGTTCAAAAAAGAGATTAACTTGCTACCCTAGGAGATTAAAGTAAGTTTATTTTCAAAGTTGTGAGATGTGATGTGGTTAGGCTTAATATCACTTTCAAAACTATTGATCCTCCTAATTTCATGCAAATCTAACCATTATGTTGTTATATGTGAGTTATTTCATTCATGTGGTGCCAATGTTTGAATTTAGCTAAGGCATTTAAACAATTCTATATGTCTTCCTATCTAATATAGGTCTTATCCATGCATCATTTATGGCCTAGTTTTCCTTGTATTGAAGATTACAATGAGAATACCAAGGTGTATGAATTATATCCATCTCTATAGCTAGAGAAGATCTTTGAGGAATATGTGAAGGTGAATGATTCCTTTCCCATAAGGCTATGCCAAGAATTACAAGGATACCCTGAGAAGAGGTTTTCACTTGAATCCATATTTGTTGTAAGCTAGTTCGAATGTTGTTTTATTCAATTTCCATCTTCCTCCTACATTAGGATTGGTGCATTTGACCAATTTCTTAAGAGACTTCCCAAGTATATAGATGATAAGGTAGTACTTGTTGAATTATGTAGACATATATTAGATGTTAACACTTTATGCTCTAATGTGAAGAAGATAGAAAACATTTCTTTTCCAATTATAGTAGTGCCCTATTATTTTGCTTCTAGGTCTGATGCCCAAAACCTAATCCAGGTTTTTGAAAATAGAATTAAATTGATAGACTATGAAGATATAAGACCCCCATATGATCATGTTAATTTTGTAAAAGACCATCTTAAGCTTGGGTATGCTCATAGGCATGTTCTAGATATATAAGATTACTCATGTGTATGTCATAATGAATATCAAAGTAGAGAGAAATATTGGTCTAGGCTGCTAATTAATGAGATTAAATTATATAATGATAAGGTTGATCTTAGTGACATTACACATGATGGTTCCTACATGAGGCCCACTACAGTGCCTACCCTTAGTTTACATTTTTAATGTTGTATTTCTAGATTCTTTTAGGCTAGCTTGATGGTTATGTCTTACAATTAATAGTACTTGGTTACTAGATTCATTAAATCTTATTTCATAGTGAGTTGATTTATTTGATGAGCTACTTAAGTTACTTAGTTATTTCATGTATTCGTGATTATTTAGTGATGATATATGTATGTTCATATAGTGATTTCAGTTATCTTATGATGATAGTTAGATGTGTGATCTATATGTAGTTCTATGGATACTTACCCCATACGTACATTTGTATGGTGTACTTGTATGTTTTACTTCATGTTTGACGTTCTTAATGTGGTTGAGGGAGGGAGTCGTAGTCACCTTCTAGTTGGGATCTACATGATGCATGACATCCCACCATTTCCTATTTAGTTTATATTATATGTGCATCCACATGCATGGATTTTATGCAAATTGTAGGTACTGAGCATCAACTTCCCTGAATTACCAAGATGAGCATGCCCTATCATAGTATCTCAATAGTATAAGTGGGGAGATATTTCTTGAGTCCAAATCCCAACCTAAACCAATTGTCTAAGAAAGTAGGACAAGCATCTGAGTTTGATACCATTTCAAATTTGTGAATTAGAGTGAATTCCTTTTGACCCTTGAGTTTGATTATTTTCCTTGTATCTAGTTGAGTTGTCATATTTAGTCTTATTAGTCTATTGTGATTTTTATTTATAATTAAATCAAATAAAAAAGATAATTTAATGATTTTTAAAAAAAGAAATTCAATATTTAATTAATTAAAAATTAATTAAATAAAATTATTAACTTTAAAAGATTTGATTAAGGTTTCAATTTTTGCATATTTATATTTATTTTATTTAATAATAATCTATTTAGGAGTTTTATTTAAATAATTAACTCCAAATAATATTATTATTTAAGTTAATAAATATATTATTTAAAATGTCTCATGATATAATAAGAGAGAGAAAGTTTTAATTTAATAAAGTTTATTTTAATAAATTGAATAAAATTCATGCATGAAATTAAAATAATAAAATAATAAAAGAAAAGGGGTTTTACACAATTACACAATCAAAGCCTTAACTTCGGGGGAAAACTCTTTATTACAAAATTAGAGTTTATTTCTCCATACTGAGATTTGGCGGAGCCAATTTCTAAGAAGAGGGTTTTCAAAGAAAGAGGAAATTGCTCTATGCATCATTGATAAGGATCAAGTTCAGGTAGGATCTTGTGAGTTTTATGCAGTAGATTCACTCTTACAAAAAATATTTGTCTTCTCTGTGTCTGTTGTCTTTCTATTTTAAAAATTCAATTGGATTGAAACCCTTATATGTGAATTTATCATTCTTTAGTTGAGAAATATCTCTAATTGAATTGAAAATTAGAAACTGTCATTTTGTAAATGTTGAGAATTGTATTTTATTTTGGGCTGGGATTTGAATAATAAGAATACTAGATATTAAAATAATTAGATTTGATTGTTTCTATTTCATTGTCCTATCAAATCTATTATGCAAATTTATACTAAAAATATATATATAATAAAGAAAATAACAATAGTAAAAATTCTTGCTATGATAATTCTTTATCAGATATGTTTCTTTTGGAAATCACTAATTTTCGAGCTTTAATGGAAAAGGGGTTTCTATTTTTTTTTGGATGTTTATTATAGTTGCGAAGTCCCCCTCCACTATGGCTGGGATGGCATGACACTGCTAAGGAAACATATGTTGCTGATGTCATGGGCTACCAAAGCAGTTGGGCCGTAAGCAGTGACCCCTTAGTTAGGAGTTGTGATATTAAAATTACATGGTAAGTTGTCTTTTTTTTTTACTTTATTATTATTATTATTCATTATTTTTATTAAATAAAGTTTATGAGTATAGATTTTAATATATATTATAATAAATATTAATAATAATATTAATAATAATTTAATAATTATATTACTCAATTTAACATTTATTACTATTAATTATTTAATATATAAATAATATTTTATTAATAAATTAGTAAATATTATAATTAATAATTATTATTAAATTTTGATGATAATATTTAATTAAATAGATTATTTTATTTATTTATTTTAATATATAAATGGTTATATATTAAAATAAATGAATAGATATTGTTTGTTTGTAATTAAGAATATTTCAGCTATGAAGAATGTTATTTTTAGAAAGGATTCGGTTGTTATGGAATAATTGTATACAAAATAAATCTTATCATATTTATAAACTCAAGAAAATCCAAACAAAAAGAATGCTTTGAAAAAAATGAAAACTAAAACCCTACTTGTATATGGAATCTTGTATTTTGAAAATGAATTGAACTATGAAAAATGAATTTTTATGATTTATTGAATGTTGAGACTCGCATGGACTCAAGAACTTTAGTGAATCTATAATACCTAAAAATGAAAATGAAAACTTGAAACCATAGTGAAAATTGAACTTCTATATTTCAAAACCTAATGAGTTATGAAAGTTACATTGTCTTGTACTTTATATGGGGTGTGGTTTACTATTGTGGGTTTCAGGTTTAACTTGGTTCTTTGACCAAACTACGACATTTACCAAAGGCTTGGGGACTTTTTTTGGTGGTTTCATGATGATGTTTTGTATACGATCTTTTATACTTGACCATTTTGATGTAGTCATATGTCTTCTATGATGAAATTGATCTGTTGGTTGTTATTGCTTTCTAGTTTTCTTGTGTAGAACTGAAGTGAATGGTGTGACTTTTCTAGTGTAACCTTTGAGTCTTTGATCAATTATATTTGGATGCTTTCTAGTTGCTTATATAGGACTGAGGTGATTATTCTATTTTATATTTTGGTGCTTTCCTATTTCTTGTAAAGGACTGAGGTGAATATTGTGTTTTATCTATTGCTGCTTTTCAATCACTTGTAAAGGGATAAAGTGAAAACTATGATTCTATGATTTGTACTTTTTATGAGCCTAGGGTAAGTAATTTGTGTGTACATTGGGAAGTGGCTTCCAATGGAGGTTGGATCCCTAAGTGTCTTCTTGGGTAACCCATTGTAGTTTTTTTAATAAGTCATAACATTTCATTAAATGGGTTTTTTAAATGAACTAATAAGAATCAGTGATTTTCCTTGCCCATGCCTTGAGTGTTTATATAGGCTAGGATGGGAGTAGAGAGGATGCTTGGTTTCAACCTTTCTTTATTAGTATGCCTTGTCTATATGAAAGAATACTGATGCAACATAGAGACACTAGGGGGTCAGAGTCTAGAGAGAATGCCAAGGGAACCTTAGAGTTGGATCATACAATGACACTTTCCTACTTACATAGTAGATTTCCTATGTGTCTTTTTTTCCTTTGGGGTTAGTTGATACTTGTATCTTAGTACCCTTTGAGATATATTGCTTCTAGGTGTTTCCTTGATGTAGATTTTGGTTATGACATTGGAGACTGATATTCATATGGGACTTCAATTTATCTCCTTATCACGGTGGGAGTGGGTCATTTAGGTTCCACAAGACCAGGTGGTAGTGCATTTTTCTTATACCTTTGAGATCTGATACGTCATGTTGTTGTTGAATATGTTTATGTAGATGTTTCTTTTATCCGATCTTGTATTTCTATTGGATGATTATACTCTAGTGTATGTATTTGATTATCAGAGATCTTATGAGATGACGTATTATATTGATGATATATATTATTTGAGCTTTTCATACCTTATGACTTGTATAATAGATGATAAAGCATTCTGATTATGCCAAGGGGCATCCTATAATTGTATATTATTTAAATGGATTCATACTTGTAGTTATTATTTGATGTTTATTTTTTATGTATGGATTTAGTACTAATTAAATTTAAATGTGATTCAATGTTATGGGACCCTTAAGAGATGTAATTTATTTTGATGGTTGTATGTGAGTAAATACTTTCGCTATATTTTTATCTATTTTTGTTTAATTGTTATCTTTTAAAAAAATGTTTAACAAATTTAGTGAAACTTTAGGTTAGTTTCTGTTGGGTTCCCTAGTGGGGTGTTACACCCACTACCTATGACCAAATCAAGGGCAGCCCCATTGTGTCAATTTAGTCTAAGGGTGTTGTGATTGATACAATGAATGTCTTGATGGATGGTACCATCAAGATAATATATAAATGGGTAGAATGGACCAGAGAAAGGAAAAAGAGAATTAGAGCCTCAAGTTCATCTAGCAGAGTAGCATCTTGAGAATCTTAACCCCCATCAGTAGCCACTTCCACTACTTTAACAACATCAACATCAAGTGGACTAGTACAATCTATTAAGAACATTCAAGTCCCTCCAATGTGTGGAATAGGATCTTTTTTAGACAATGAAAAAGATGGAGATGAAGATGTAGAGAAAGGTAAAGAGAAGAAGGAGGAGACATTAAGAGTAATGGTTTCCTCCGTAGTGCTAGTCATCAATCTCAATGGTGATAGAAATCCTTTGGATGGTCAAGAGCAAGGAACATCTAAGAAAGGTAAGACAATAGACTTTACTATTACTAAGACAATTTTCCTTCCATTTTCTATCAGTAGCAAGGTGATACCCCCTATTGAAAGGAAACTCTTTGATCCATCATTCCTATAATTTGCATTCAATGTCCTTTCAACTAAATCTTGGTTGGAAGAGACTATTGGTAGAAATAAAAAGATATGTGAAGTGTTATGCCCTTAATATTGGTGTATATAGGATTATGAATAGTCAACTTGTGGCTATCTTAATCCTTAATCAAGTCATGTTATCATTATTATATTATTATTTAGGTAGGTAGGTCATCCTAGGTGTTATGTAGAGTTGTGTCTATTCAACCTAAGCATAATTAGGTATATATAGGAGATAGTGAGTCTTAGTTTAACATCATAATGTGACATGTGTTATTTTTTAAGATATTTGGAGGTTGCCTCCTCAAAGTGGCCTTTTGTTCTCAGTTATTATCAAGTATTTATATAATGTTTCATATTATTTCATCTATTGTGTAAGTTATTTCATTACAAGTGGTATCAAAGCATGATTTTGGCACCATAGAGGCAAGATTTTTTCTCAACATTGGAATGATTATGGGAAGAGCATAACTTTCACATTTTAGAAAAAATTTCAAAGATTTTTAAAGGGTTTTTGAAGGCCATACTAAAGAAGCTATAGTCCAAAATTTAGAGCAATTGGAGTAAATTTGAGTAAATTATTGCAGAATTATTGTTTCTATACAATTTATTGAGATCTTCATATCTCTCACATCCTGCTAAATTGGAATATAACGTGTATTTGGTTTTTGAATACATATTAGAGGAGCCTCAATTTCAAAGCATGGAAAAATTGAAGAAAAAATAAGTAAGATAATACAAAATTAGGAAAATTCTCTCTCAAAGGAGGAAAATTTCTTTTTAAAAATTGATTTTTTTTCCTAGTAATGGTGTCTTGGCCCTAGTGAGTTACAATAAAAAAATAATAATAAATCAAAGAATTTATATTTCATTTATGTGATTTATTTCATAAATATTGGTTTTGATCATGGCAAGGCCTCCACCAAGAGGCAAAAGGAATGCTACTACACCATGGAAATCTTCTAATCAAGATTGGGAAACAATAGAGGATAGTAATCCCAATGAGGAAATAAGTAAGTTCAAGGAAGAGGTTAAGAGGGATATGTGTGACCTATGAGGAGATATATTAGATATGCAAAGCATGTTAAACACCTAGATGAATGAAACAAGGAAGGAATTGTCAAGCAATCAAGGTGAAACCTTCAAGTTGACTAAAAATGACACAAATTTTGTTAATCCTATGAGATCTAGGAATTTTTTTCCAAAGGTAGATATGCACAAATTTGATGACAATTATTCTCTAAAATAGATAAATCAAATAGATAATTTTTTTGAAGTACATCAAATCCCATATGAATACAAGGTCATGATGGCTTCCTTATATCTAGAATTAGATCAATTCATATGATATCATTGTCTTTGTACTCATAGGAGGAAAAAGGGTCTCATTATATCATGGTCAATTTTTATAGAAGAACTCCAAGGACAATATAGAAATAGTGTGATAGAAAACTTCTTTAGCCCACTTTCTAAGCTTCAAAAAATAGGATCAGTTAAGGATTATATTCAAAAATTCCAAAATCTATCCTTAAGAGTGGATACAATTATAGAGGAGAACTTGAATGATTTATTCTTGGGTGGTCTCAAGGATCACATTCAACATGAGGTATGCATGTTTTATCCCAACTTAGTAAATGAGTCTTTTATATTGGCACGTAGGGTAGAGGAGAAGTTCTTGATTCCTAGAAAGTAAGGGGATAATGTGACAAGAGAAAAAGGATATTCAACACCTTCTCTTCCTCAACCTACTAGGTTGACTTCACAACAAATTGAGGAGAAAAGAGCAAAAGGGTTATGTTTCAATTGTGATAGTAAATATAATCAAGGACATAAATGTAGTGAAAAGAAATTGTTCCATATTGAAGGTCCGAGTGAGGAAGAAAATGATGAGCCCATATCAAAGGAGGATAAGGATTTTTGTGAGGAATCACATGATTCTCAACTAATCATTTCTTGTTATGCACTTTTAGGTTTCAGTGCACCATAAACTTTCAAAGTAGTGGTAACAATGTTAATCGACTCGACTAGTACTCATAATTTCATCAATAAAAAGTTCGTAACTCTTCTAAATTATTTTATATATCTAGCCCCAATTTTTTAGGTTTTGATTATAGAAGGGGGCACAGTTAGTTTAGGAAAGTTTTATAGCGTCAAATTTTCCATGGGAGATTATCAAATTGATACCCCAATGTATGTGATATACATGGGTGCAACAAATATTTTTTTGGGAGTACAATGGCTTACTACATTGGGAATAATTGAAATGAAGTTCCAAGAACTATTCATGTGATTTCAATTGAAAGGAAAGGTAGTGGAGCTAAGGGGATTGAACACAAAATATCCATAGATGGTAAGCTCTCATCAAATGAAAAAACTTCTTAAGAAAGGTGTGGATGGATTTCTGGCCCAGATATGTTCATTAGAACTCTCTCAATCTAATGCTCTTACTCATCCAGATTTACAAGCAATAAATGTTTGTCACTCAATGATTCTTGGAGATATGCCTAAAGGACTTCCTCCTAAGAGGGATCATGACCATTCCATACAACTAGTTCCAGGGAGAAAGCCTTCAAACATCAAGCCTTATAGGTACCCACACATACAAAAAGGTGAGATAGAAAAAATGTTGAAGAAATGCCAAAGCTAGGAATTATCAGGCACAGCTAAAGTGCTTACTCCTCACCTGTTGTGATGGTGCATAAGAACGATGAAACTTGGCTCATGTGTCCAAAATATAGAGTGCTCAATGAGTACCCCATTAAAGATAAGTTTCCTATTCCAATCATCAATGATCTTCTAGATGAATTAAATGGAGCTATGTATTTTACCACATTAAATCTTAGATCAGGTTATCACAAAATTTAGATTAAGTGCGAAGATATTTGTAAGAAAACATTTCAAAATCATGAGGGTCATCATGAATTTTTGGTTATGGCATTCGATCTTACCAATGCACCATCTACTTTCTAAAGTTTGATGAATTCCATTTTTAAGAAGTTCTTGAGAAAGTTTGTGTTAATTTTTTTCAATGATATATTAATTTATAGCAAGACTTGGGAAGAACATTTGCAACATGTAGTTCAAGAATTAAAATTACTCAAAGATCATCAACTCTATGCTAAGCCATCCAAGTGTGATTTTGGTCTTAAGGAGGTGGATTATTTGGGACACATAGTTTCACATGAAGGATTAAAGGTGGAACCTAACAAAATTAAGTCTATCATGGAATGGCTTATTCAAAAAACTATTGAGAAGCTTAAGGGTTTCTTGGGATTGATACGATACTATAGAATATTTATGAAGAATTATGGTCATATAGAAACACCCCTTAACACTCTATTGAAGAAGGATTCTTTTCGTTGGAATGAATTTGCTAATGTATCTTTTGAGCAATTGAAGAAGGCTATGTGTACAACTCCAGTGATTGTCACTCGAGACTTCACCAAGGAATTCATTGTGGAATGTGATGATTCTGGAAATGGGATAGGAGCACTTTTCACACAAGAAGTTCGACCAATTTATTTTGAGAGTCCTCAATTAGAAGGTAAAAATCAACTCAAACCTATTTATGAGAAGGAAATGCTAGAAATTCTTCCTATAGTTAAAAAATGGAGGCTTTGATCATGATAGCCTAAAATAATTTTTGGAAAAAAGACTACCATTGGAAGAGAAATAAAAATGGGTCACTAAGATGTTGGGATATGAATTTGAAATTGTATATAAGAAAGGGAAGGAAAATATTGTGGCTGATGCACTTTCTAGGAAGGATGAAAAAGATGAAGCCTTATTGTGTGCCTTTTCAATATTACAAGAAAACTAGGTGGTAGAAGCCAAAGAAGAGTGGCAAAATAATGTTGCAATAATTAATCTCATCCAACAAATAAAAAGTGACCCTAGTAGTTCAAATAAATTTTTTTTAAAGGGCGATATTCTTTGGTATAAAGAGTGCTTGTATCTCTACAAGAATTCCACTCTTAAACACAAGATTATCAAAAAACTACATGAGTCCCCAATTGGTGGTCATTCAAGATTTTTGAAGACATATGATCAAGTTAAGCAAGATTTTTTTGGGAAGGGCTAAAAGGTGATGTTCAAAAATTTGTGCTTGAATGTTTGTCAAAGAAATAAAGGGGGAACAACTAAGACACCAAACATCTTGCAACATTTATCTATTCCTAGCCAATGTTCAGAAGAGGTATCCTTGGACTTCATAATAGGACTTCCGAAATCTAAAGGTCATAATGTCATCATGGTAGTATTTTATCACCTCACTAAATATAAACATTTTATTGCATTATCACATCCTTTTACAACAAGTATAGTGGCAAAAGTTATCATAGAGAATATCAAAAAACTACATGGTACACCAAAGGTTATTATTAATGATCATGATCCTATCTTTACTAGTCACTTTTGGAATGATTTATTCTCTTGTTTGGGTACTCAATTAGCTCATAGTTCTTCATACTATCCTCAATCAGATGGACAAACTGAGGTTATTAACAAATGTTTGGAATGATATCTAAGTTATTTCAATTCAAAAAATAATCTCAATGGGAAGATTGGCTACCTCTTGGAGAATGGTGGCACAATACATCTTTTTGTAGCTCATCAAAAATGTCTCCATTTTAGGCACTTTATGGATATCATCCTCCTTCCATCACATCATCATTAAAGGTGTCACCAAGAGTTCAAGAAGTAGAGGACCACTTTCTTTATCAACAATAGGTACTTTTAGGACTCAAGGAGAATTTAGCTATGGCACAAAATCAAATGAAACAACAAGTGGACCAACATCATTGTGAAAGAAATTTTGAAGTTGGGGTTTGGGTCTTCTTGATATTGTAGCCTTATAAAAAAATCTTAGTGAAACAACAAAAAAAGAATAATAAGTTTTCTACAAGATATTATGCACCATACCAAATCATGAAAAAGATTTTTAGTGTTTCCTAGAAGCTTGAGTTGCCATCAATAAAAAAAATACATCTAGTTTTTCATGTTTATTGTTTGAAGAAGGTTATTGAGTAGAAAATTCCTACTCAAATAGTACTACCAAAAATTGATGAAGAAGGAAGAATAATTTTAGAACCATAGTGCATTCTTCAAAGATGCACAAAGTAGCTAAGGAACATAACCCTAACTCAATATCTTATCTAATGGAAGAACTTACTAGTTGAAGAGGCCACATGGGAGGATGAAGAGTTTATTTAAAAGAATCCACACTTGGTTAGCATTAAGTACAATGCTTCTTTCAAGAGAGCGGGTGTGCTACACCCTTAATATTAGTGTATATAGGGTTATGAATACTCAACTTGTGGCTACTCAATCCTTAATTAAATCATTTTATCATTATTATATTATTATTTAGGTAGATAGGTCAGCCTAGGTTTTATGTAGGGTTGTGTCTATTCAACCTAAGCATAATTAGGTATATATAGGAGATTGTGAGTCTTATTTCAACATCATATTGTGAAGTGTGTTCTCATTGGAGATATTTGGAGGTTTCCCCCTCAAAGTGGCCTATTATTTTGAGTTATTATCAAGTATTTATATAATAATTCATATTATTTCTTCTATTGTGCAAGTTATTTCATTACATAAAGAAAGGGCTCTATCTAAGGATCTAATTGTACAAGAAAATCATCCCTAGCCAATGTTAGAGAAGGTAAATAATGAGAAGACCTTAGTAGCATTGTCATCTGATGTAACCAATCAACACATGCTTATAGAGATTGTAGAACCTCAAAAGGATGGTAGGTTTCATGAGTTAACTCCAAATGATTTCCAAATTAGAACTATTGATATGGGTATTCATGTACATGATTCTATGCTCAACATCTATAAATCAACAAATGTGAAGATTGAAGACAAGTTAGAGGAGTTAAGGATAGAGAAAGAAGTATTAAAGGCCTCAAACAAAGAATTAATAAACTACATTAGAGAAGTACCTTATGATGCATGTGTTAGTAATTTTGACCCAAGTGTAGAGGAGAAAAAAAATCTATTGACTAAGCTACAATAGGAGAGGTAATTTTCTCAACTTGGTCATGCCTAGATAGAAGAATTTAAGTCCCAAGGTCCCCCTCTCATAGTGAACCTTGGAAATCTATTCTTAGACATAGATAAATTGAAAGAGGTAGTTGTAAGTCACCATACCTCAATAAGGAGTGAATCTACAAGCTTAATAGAAAAATTAGCCCTATTACAAGAGGTCATTAATATGAAGAATTATGTTACTATGACACATAGAATCCTTAAATTAGATCAAGGACCATTGCTTCATCAGAAGAAATCTATAGAATTTAAATTGAAAACTTAGTGAAATTAGAAGAAGAATTAATGGTTGTCTATGATTCAATAAAAAGTGTTATAAACAAAATATTTAGATATCTGAACATTCTACATACTAAACATATTCCACTAATAATAACTAGCTAGTAGACATTGAGTGGATGAAGAATAAGTTTCTAGCATTCATTGAAGAAACTACTAACCCAACAAACTTCCAAGTGGTGAATATTCTAGAGCTCATAGCAGTTGATTTCATCCTCAAGCATACATCAGAGAAACTCCATTGAAAGGTCTCCAGAGTTGAAAAATTGACAAAAATGCATGGTCAGTTTGTTGTCAGAGCTAACACCATCCTTATCCAAAGTGTCAAGGACATAAAAAATGTAACTAATTCTATAAAGGCACACAAAGCTGTAACTCCAAAGAAGAATTTATGTGATGTTTGTTAGTGTAAATAATTAATTATTATTTACACTTTACTTAAGTTTACTTAGGATAAATGTATTATTTTATTATTTATTAGGTTAGACACCTAGGAGTGTGTGTACTAATATGAGTTGTCATGTTGACAACACAAGAGTTAGCAACTCTATTTTAGCACATGGTTTCTACAACACAGGAGTTAGCAACTTATTAGAGCACATGGTATCTACAACATATCCTTATGAGATACACCTATGTAAACTTATCCTCTCATCATCACACAAACTCCTATGGTCAATGGAGGATAATCCACCTTTTTTGGACATGTGCTAAGTTTTAATCATTATCTCTTTGTTGACTCCTACTCATTCTAGTTGCCTTTATATACAAGGCACTTCTAGTGTCTATTCATCCAATATCCAATCATCATATAGCAATTATCATTTTTATCATTATTGAGATTCTCATTTGATCATCATTAGTCTCTCTTGTGTTATCTATTGAGCTTCTTGATTTTGGTGTTGAATTATTGCCTTAGGCAAATTCTTACATGGTATCATAGCTAGAGGAGCTTCATTGCATAGCCATTGGAGAGTTTTCTATTTTTTAATAAGTCAAGATTGGATCTTGTTGGTGCAAATCAGATTTTGGTATCACATTTATATTGTCAAAAAACATTCAAATCAACTTTTTTTCCATCAAAATTAGACATCTGAGGTGAAATCTAGAGTCATTTGATTTTTGGAGGTTGGATGGTGGTGATTTAGGAAAAATAATTGCAGAGGTGATTTTCAAATAGCAATATCTCCCTCATACATACTCCTTTTTTCAAGCAATGTTTTTTTGTTTTGGGGTAGAATTTTGTGATCTACACATTGGTGCAAGATGTTTGAGACCACTATTCATGAATCTTTTTGCAAATTGCAAATCCCAATTTTTGCAACTTCAAAGGCCTAGTTTGGGCTCATCTGGACACATATTCAGGTGCTATTTTTTTTGAGAGTGCATGATTTTTTGTCTACTTTCAAAATCTGGTATTAGTTTGGAGTAATTTTGAGTATACATAGTACTTTCAAATTTTGGTCTCAGTTTAGCCTATTGGCACTTGTAGTTAATTAGATCCTTGAGAGGTCTTGTGTCTTACCTTTTTGAGTCTGATATAGTTTCATATTTGTTGTTGTAACTATAAAAATTAGAAGTCCACTTACACCATGAATTGGAAAGTGGCCATTGTAATCACACTAAATATAAAGTGCTAAATCATGTATTAAGGGGGGGTTTCTATGATTTTATTTTTTTCATTTTGGGGGTGCATACATTATTTGATCTCATGGAGTCATATCAAAAGTGTCCCCTTGGTTTGAGTTTCAAATTGACATAAAGGAACTATTAGAAATTGGTGATTTATCATCTAAGAGAACATAAGGAAGTGTTTCCTTATTTATATTCAAAGATATTTCCACCTAATATTAATTGGGGACATCTTTCTCTTCTTCTTCTTCACTTTATGTGTAACAGTATGAGTAAGGAATATTTTTCTCCTCTTAGTAAGGCAAGTAGTCCTCATGACATTTGGATGTGTCTTTGGGAAGCATATGGAGATACATGGGTCTCTCCATTACCAAAGGATATTCTACCTCTAGTCACTCTAGTTGTGGTACCTACAACTCCAATTGAGATCATACCTCTTGATGCTACTGTTGCTTCTACTGATCCAGTTCTAGCCATAGATGCTCCTAATTTAGTGTAGTAAGAAACACCATGTCTTCCTATTTCAACTTCATGGGATGACTTCCTTCTAGACATTATAGTGTTGTTTGTGGAGTCTTAGATTGAAGATGTGGGAGACATTATTGATGACATCCATCTTCCCTTTTTTGAGGAGAATTCTTCTTCACTTGTTGCAAGGGAACCCTCTAACCCTCAACCACTTGATCTTTCTTTTGAGACTGACATGATTGTGGACACTTCTTTTTAGTAGTTGGAGGAGGAATCTTTTACTTCAAAGGAGACATATCAATCTTTTTAGATTGTATTCTAGGTTCCTTAGACATCATATCTTTTGAGGATTCTTCCTACTAGTTGGAGAGCATTCTCTACTACACCTACGGCACCACTTCTTCCTAAAAGGAGGAACATCATTCAATTTTCATAGTGCACCTTCTTCAGTCATCAAGGAACTTCTTTCATGGTTGTGCATTCATCATTGAGGGGAGGCTACATTTCTTCTCTTTCCATATCCTCCTATAAGGATGATTCCTTGTCTTTGGAGTTTGATTCACTTTCATACATGGACATGTTACCTTGCTTTCAACCTTCATTTGGGCATCCACCAGATTGTCTTGTGGCATCTACATTCATCAAGGACTTGTGAACATATGAGCAGACTTCAGAGGTAGCATCCATAGCATACTACATATGGATTTCTCATCCATCTTCCTATCCACAATGGGAAGTATACTTGTACCTATACTTGGTGCATCTTCTTCCTAAAGGGAGAAATGTCATTTGTAGGCATTGGATACTTTTTTTTCTTCATGACACCCTTGCAGGATATTATTCAATATGGGGGGATACCATCATGCATTTTTTCTTATGGGGGATATATGCTTGTACATGCATGATGTATGTCATACTAGGTGGGTCTTGATTGCTCCATCCTTGCATGCATCTTGTATTTATTCATCCCTCTTTTTGGAGGAGGTTTTTCCCATGATGTTTTCCCTCTTTCTCTATTTTTAGAGAGATTGCATTGCATAGCATTGTATATAGAGCATTGTATTTGTACATGGGTACCTAACATGGCCTAGTAGCCTGGACCCACATTGTATCTTGAATTTAGTTTTGCGAGTTTAAGTTTATTTCCCTAAGTTGCACTTAAAGAGGGGTGTTAGTGTAAATAATTAATTATTATTTACACTTTACTTAAGTTTACTTAGCATAAATGCATTATTTTATTATTTATTAAGTTAGACACCTAGGAGTATGCATACTCATATGAGTTGTCATATTGACAACACAAGAGTTAGAAACTCTATTTTAGCACATGGTGTCTACAACATATCTTTATGAGATACAACTATGTAAACTTATCTTCTCATCATTGCACAAACTCCTATTCCCAATGGAGGATAATCTACCTTTGGTGGATATGTACTAATTTCTAATCCTTATCTCTTTGCCGACTCCTAGTCATTCTAGTTGCCTTTATATACAAGGAACTTCTAGTGTGTATTCATCCAATATCCAACCATCTAATAAAAATTATCACTTTGATCATTATTGAGATTCTCATTTGATCATCATCAGTCTCTCTTGTGCTATCTATTGAGCTTCTTAATATTGGTGTTGAATTATTGTCTTAGGTAAATTCTTACATGGTATCAGAGCTATAACAAATTCTTACAATGTTGGAGGCATTAGATTCTCCCTTGAATGAATCTACTACAATTTATGAGAAGTGTTTCTATTGTTTACTCTCTCTCTCTTTATGATTTTGTAGCCACATATGGCATTCTCCTCGTAGGTATGTTTTGTAAATGGATGATTGACTAATCAATCTTATTTTTAGATACATCTACCAGATATTCTTGGCATTGTAATCATGAAATATAATTGGCCAAAATTTTAGGGCCTATAAATGTAACTCTTGAAGAAGTGAATAAGATCAAAAAAAATTGGGTATGGACAAACCCCTATAGATTTGACTATTGTGTGAGAATCTATGTCTACATTTTAATCTTGTTGTTCACATTGATATATTTTAGCTCTATATAGTTCTTTGGAACAAATTATGTTGTTAATGAAAAATTTTGGATTGAGAATAAACTTTTTGTTATTTCTTTCCCTATAGTAATTTCACTATCATTTTTAGAATTATTCCATTTTCTTAGTCCTATACAAGTTAGTTATATGTGCATTTTCATTGCTATGCAAGAAGTTGTGGGATATGATTGATGTGGGTTATTGAGTTAGAAGAAGTCTATTGTTGTGAAATCTCAACAATTTGGGAAATATGTATGTTGTTTAGTTAATAACATGCTCTTTTCTCATGCAATATGCATTAGTATTTAAGCTTTCATAGTTGCATCCTGTATTTAGTAGTTAGATTAGATTGTATGATTAGGATATCAAAGTAATTCAAAGTGACTCACATAAATTCATGGCCGTGAAGGTTGTGATTTATAATCATAAATTTTCTTGGGTCCCTTGAAAGTTTGGGTCATATAGTCATACCCTCTTCTTGTCCCTAGTTAAGAGCATATCTATAAATTTTGTGATCCACTAAAAAGATTATTCATTGAAAATCTTTGCATACAAGAGAGTTGTACCTTTCAGCTCAGGGGTCCTTTATAGAATACCTATATTGACCCATTCTACTAGTTTTAGCTTAATCTTCCACCACATTGAGCATGTTAAGAGTCAAGGTATAAAGAAATTTATGGAAGAAAAACTATTAACAAATAAAAACTAATGCAGTTTTCTCATCTTCATCAAAATCTTCTTTCATAGCAACATAGACAACTTCTTTATAATTTCTATCAAACTCATTGTTAGTTTCTTCTTTAACAATATAACAATATTTCTTACCTTTGTCTTTGTAGTCCTTATTTCTTCTATTTTCTTTGTCATCTCTTTTTCCTTTATATTTTATTTCCCTTTTTTCATCCTTGTCTTCTTTTGTAGGACATCTTTCAAAGATATGACCAACCTTGTTACATGAAAAACATATTATAGGAAGTTTACCTTTGAATTTTCCTTTTCCTCTTAGAAGTCTTCTATCTATTAATGCTTCAATCTCATTAAGTTTATCATCTAAGGTATCACTATCACCATTCACACACTTTCTTTTCCTTTCTTATTAAGAATTAGTTAAGACTTTAAAGTTGTTTCAATAGTAGTAGGAGTAAAACTACCAAAGTTTGAAAATTAAAAAGTCATGAGCCTACCAACTAATCCTTTGAAAGTCAAATTGTTACCAAGAGTACATCTCAATTCTTGTTAAGTAGAAACTCTAATAGGACAAATTAGAAGTAAGGTTCTTAGTTCCTTGTTGATCATAGTTTCATCATCAATCTTTCCATTTTATCCTCTTATAGCATTTACCACCTCTTTGAATCATCCATAGTATTGAGAAATGGTTTCACCTTCTATCATTCTCATCTCATCAAAATTGCCTCTCAAAATTTTTGCCTTTTCTCTTAAAACTTTGGTGTCTCCTCCATAAATAGTTTGTAGTGCATGCAATATCTTCTTTACATTAGTGCATGTTAGGATTAAACCACAAAACAAAATAACACTTACATGTAAATATAAACAATTTCAAAAAATAATATATCACACAAAAAAGAACACAAGACACCAAGATTTAACATTTTTCACCAAATCCTTGGGCTACATCCATGAAACAACAAGTCTAGTATTATTATGATCTAGTGATTACAACTTGATTACAATATGTAATCCCTTACAGCTCAATACCACCGCAAAAACCAATTTTTGCATCACCAATAATGAAACAATCCCTAACCCTAAGCCCTTTTATACAAGTATTTTATGCCACTTTATGGCTACAACATGTTAGCCATATGTCAGCCACAACATCGGCCACAACCCAAAAAAAAATTGGGATGATGCCCCAAACCTGAAATAATTTATGAAGTATGTACAGTACTTCCCTAATCATTCACCACAAACTAAAAACCTCCCACTTGGGCACTAATTAGACTCCACACTAGACAACAATCTCCCACTTGGAGACTAATCCTATAGCAATACCGCTACCACATGGGGCTCCCATTGGATCAAACCACCCTGGACTCTATTGTTCATTTGTCCATGTTCAGTCTAGAAGACCAACTGAAGCTGAAGAGGAGTTTAGCTTCTCCCTTTTTACTATCTTTGTAAACATATCTACTAGATTATCATATGTATGTATCTTGTCCAGCTTTAACTATCCATCATCCAAAACTAACTGAATGAAATGGTACCACAATTGAATGTATTTTGTCTTTGAATGTAGAGCAAAATTTTTGGCAAGATATATGGAACTCTAGCTATCTGTAAACAAATAATTATCCCTCTGAGGTGTCCCAATTATTTCAAGAATAATTGAAGCCATATCATCTCCTTGGATGCCTTGGTAGTAGCAACATACTTTTCTTCTATAGTGGATTAAGAATTAACCTTTTGTAACCTAGAAACCTAGCTCACAACTGTCTTGCCAATAGCAAATACATAACTTGTAGTACTCTGCCTGGTATCAATATCCCCTACCAAATCTAAGTCAACATAGCCCTATAAATTAGTATTAGAGCCCCCAAAGTGTAAACACTTATTAGATGTTCCTCTAAAATATCTTAGAATCCATTTGACTACATTCCAATGCTCAATTCCTAGATAACTCATATACCTGCTAACAACTACCATTGCATGTGCAATATCTCGCCTTGTACATATTGTAGCATACATCAAGCTTCCTATAGCTAAATCATAGGGTACCTTTGACATCTTATCATCCTCTTCTTGTTTCTTGGGACACATCGTTTTAGTTAGCTTCAAATGACTAGGTAAAGGTGTGCTGATAGCTTTAGCATTCTCCATAGAAAAATGTTGCAACACCTTCTCAACATAATCAGCTTGAGATAGCATCAATTTTTTTTTCTTCCTATCTCTAGACAAATCTTCATACCAAGGATTTTTTTCTACCCCCAAATCTTTCATAGCAAATGCATGTGCTAACTATCTCCCCTTAATGTGATCCATGTTAGACCCAGCTACAAGCATATCATCAACATATAAACAAAAAATAATGTTGTTGTCATCATCCAACCTCTTAAAATAAACACAATGATTTGAATGAAATCTACTATATCCATGCTCATACATAAAATTGCCAAATTTTAGATACCATTGTTGAGGTGCTTGCTTCAAGCCATATAAACTTTTCTTCAATCTACACACTAAGTTCTCCTTACCTTTGACCTCAAATCTCTATGGCTGAGCCATATATATCTCTTCATCCAAATCACCATGAAGGAAAGTTGTTTTAACATCAAGCTGATCCAAGTGAAAATATTTAGTAGCCACAATACTTAAAATAGTATAGATAGAAGTCATTTTAACAATAGGAGAGAATATCTCATCAAAATCAATGCCTTGTTTCTATACAAATCCTTTTACAACCAACCTAGCTTTAAATATTTTCTTACCTCCATCCTCTTCTTTTAACCTATAAACCTATTTATTCTATAAATCCCTTTTACTTGTAGGCAACTTGCATAAATCTCAAGTCTTATTTTTCAGCAAAGAGTTCATTTCATCTTTCATTGTAGCCTCCCACTAAATCTTAGTATCCACCTACACAACTTCATCACTGCATTCAGGTTCACCAACATTTATTAATAAAATAGAATTTAAAGAGGGAGAAAATCTTTCTAGAAATCTAGTTTGCCTTATTGACCATCTAAGATTCACTAGTGTATGTCATATTTGTTTTTTTGGTTGTTGCACATTTTGAGGAATTGTTGGAACATCATCTTTTGGAGTATCATCCAGCACTACATAATCATCTTCTTTCTTCTAATTTTTCTGCAATAGATTTTGTACAACACTTTCTCATTGAATATGACATCCTTGTTTCTTACAATTTTATGATTTTCAAAATTCCAAAGCCCATAACCAAAATTATTAATGCCATATCCAACAAATACACATTTCTTTGACCTAGCTTCTAGCTTGGTTCTATTTTTAGAATCTATATGAATAAATGCTTCACAACTAAAAGTTTTGAGAAAAGAATAACTCACCTTCTTACCAATCCATGCTTCCTCTAGAATACCACAGCCTAAAGGAGTAGAGGGACCTCTATTAATCAAATATATAGTAGTATTGATAGCCTCCACATACATGTGTAAGGGCAAGCCAACATGCAACCTCATGCTCCTTGCACGCTCCATTATAGTCATGTTCATGTGTTCAACTACTCCATTTTCTTGTGGAGTCCTTGGAATAGTTTTTTTTCTATGAATACCATTAGTGGAGAAATAATCTTCAAATTCATGAGTGCAATACTCACCACCATTATCATATTTGAAACATTTTAACATTTTACCATTCTCATTTTCAACTAAGCATTTCCATTTCTTCAAGGTTTGAAATACATCAAATTTTTGTCTAAGGAAATAAATCCATACTTTTCTAGTTTTGTGATCAATAAATATAACATAATAATTAGAGCCACCAAGGGAAGATACTTGAGCTGGTCCCCATACATCTGTATGCACAAGCTAATATTTTTTTCTTTTATTTTCTTTCCCAGTCTTCACAAAACTCACTCTATTTTTTGTCCATACACACAACTTTCACAAAAATCCATATTAAAACATTTCAAACCTAGTAGAACTTTCTTTGAATGAAGTACTTTCATACCATTCTCACTCATGTGCCTAAGTCTATTTTGCCACTGCACTATATCAGAATTTATAGCAGCTATTTGTTCTTCGTACTCAACTATAGCAATTGTTCCTGAACATTCATTTTTCTCTAAAAAAATTAAACTAGAATGAACAATATGACCTGTACAAAGATATAAGGTACTTACTTTTACACCTTTTGCTACTACAAGGGAATATTTTGAAACTTTCCAATTTTTATCATTAAAAGTAACTACACAACCCTAATCACCAAGTTGCCCTACTGAAATTAAATTCCTACTCAACCTTGGAACATGTCTTACCTCATGTACTAGCCAATGATTCCCATTTTGCAACTTTGTCTTAAATTTTCCCTTTTCAAAAAATTGATAGGGTTCATTATACCCCAAATAAACAAGCCCAAAATCCCCTTGGACATAATCAATGAAGTAAACTCTATGAGGTTTAGCATGAAATGAAGCACAAGAATCTAAAACCCATAAATCATCAGCACTTTCTAAAGGTAGAAGCAAAGCATCCTCTTCATATTTGTTACTTACCACATTTTCCTCCTTGTCTCCATCTGGTTTATCTCGTTCATTTTTCTTTCGAGTCCAACAATCTTTCTTTTTATGCCTTGGTTTCCCATAGTATTAGTAGTCATTTAGTCCTATCAATCAAGATCTCCTCCCCTTTGACTTTCCTCTTGATTTCCCATGATTTCCAAAATTACTTACTCTCTTAGTCATTTTGCCTCAACTTTGTGCATTCAAAGCACTTCCAGATGTAGATCTGCATAAGGATTTCCTATGAGTTTCCTCACTCAAAATAACACCAATCACATCATCATATTTTAGGGTACTAGATCCAAGAACAAAATTACTCATAGTCATTACCAAGTCATTCCAGCTTGTAGGCAAAGAACACAAAATCAAGAGAGCCCTAATTTTTTCATCAAAATTGATACCCACAGAAGATAACTAACAAGTAATAGTATTAAACTCATTTGAATGATCTACAATAGATCCACCTTCTACCATTTTCATATTAAATCAACACTTCATGAGAAATATGTTGTTTGAAGAGGAGGGTTTTTCATACAATTTTGCTAGGGTTTGCATCAACTCTTTTTTTGTCTTTGCTTTTGTAATATTAAATGCCACTGATGGTGCCAAGCATAATCGAATGCTTCCAAGTTCTTTTCTATCCAAAAGATCCCAGTTATCATTTGACATAGATCCATAATTCTTGGTTTTGCCTTCCAATGACTTCCATAAATCCTTCTGATAAAGATAGTCTTCCATTTGCATCTTCCATAACTAAAAGTTCTACCCATTAAACCTATCAACCCTCAGCTTACCCTCATCTGCCATCACTCCCACTCAACCATGAGACTTTCCTATAGAGGATAACTAGAAAACAACCTCACTCTGATACCACTTGTAGGATTAAACCACAAATAGAAATAAAAATTACATGTAAAGATAAACATTATCAAAAAATAATAGATCACATAGAAAAGAACACAAGACACCAAGATTTAACATGGTTCAACCAATCCCTAGGCAACATCCACCAAATAGTGAGTCTTATATTATTATCATCCAGTGATTACAACCTAATTACAATTTGTAATCCCTTACAACTCAATACCGCCACAAGAACCAATTTTTGCATCACCTAAAATGAAACAATCCCTAACTCTAAGCCCTTTTATAAAAGTACTTCCCTAATTAGTCACCACAAACTAATAGTACACTCATTTATGTCATCATACTTGGTATAGATTAGGGTTGATGTAATCTCCAACATTTCCTGGTTGTGTTCTTTCTTCTCTTTCATTTGCTAAGTTGTCAGAGGTCATGGTATCTCTACATAAGAATGTTCAATATAGTGTATTGATCCTTTTCCAATTCCTACTAGATACAACTTCATCAAATTCTACCATGTAGGGAAGTTCTTTTTTAGCCTTGGTAATTCCTTTTTGTACATCTTGATCTTTAACTTCAAGTATGTTCAAAAAAAATTTGTATAATCATCATTTATCTGATACTAATTTTTAGAATGATATAAAATAACTAAGAGTGGGGTGGACATGTTATCCTTAGGTCCCAATGTACCAATTCAACTTTTAATCACTTCAAATACTTTAGATATCAACATTTCTTAACTCCATCTTTACAACAAATAATCAACAACATAAAACTTGCAGTCCCCTATCCAAATAGTAACAAACTTGAAAAATTTAAAACATTAATAGTAAAACATCTTAGATAATATCCACACAAGTATGAAATCAAAATTTTATATGGAAATCCAATTTGAGAAAAAGAACTATTAATATGTTACCAATTTTCACTCTTTAGAAGTGATTTATGTTAGGAGCCAATCTTATTAAAGGTTACAAATTGCACTGGTAAATGTGACCTTATTAAAATATTTAATCACCCAATTAGGATTGGCCTTGTTACAAGTCTCTAGAAAATCCTATTAGTATGTCACCTTGATTATATTGTTTACATATAAATTATAGGTCAGCTTTGATTAAAGTATTTCAAACTTATACAATGGTTAGAAAGTAATAGCATGTTGATTTAATAAATACAACTCACTTTGTAAATATAGATCACAATGTAGCTTATATGTTGATCCACTGAGTAACCTCCATTATCATCTTTTTATTTGATATGCTTGGCACTCCTTAGAGAGATCACACTTTACCTCTTCATAACTCTACTTTGTCTCTAGTTAAGTTCACCAATCAATAGTATTAACAAAAATTCTACTTGTTCACCTTGATTAGGTCACCTTTCTGCCTCCTTAAATAGGTAGTTTGGATATTTTTTCATTTAAACATCACTACAGTTCTTTGGGTATGCTAAAATTCATTGACTCCTTCCATCTTTTAATTTCCTTGTTTCTCTTCTAGAAAATTCTTCAAACTTCTCTTTGAATCCATGCATGGAAATGCTCAAATATGATCTCCCTTGAATTAATGTTAATCTCAAATTGGTTTTGACTAATGAGTGTCTACACACTTAAGTCATTTACTTAGTTCATGCCAAATAAGTAGTACATGCCAAGCACATCATGTATATAATAGTACATGTCGAGTCCATAGTGAGTGTCGAGTCACTCATGTGCTGAGTCACTCAAGTGCCAAGCAGACAGTGTATGTCGAGTGATTCAAGAAATGAGGAAGAAGAACATGTTGATTGATGCAAATACTAAGTCACAATATCGAAAACAATATATGCCAAGCATCAGAGACTTCAGATGCCGAGTAAAATAGTTTTGTCATAGTTATTTATAATGACATAAACAACTATGTAAACCATTTTTGAGCCAACTTAAAGATTGAATTATGATATTTTTTAGATAATAATGAATCATAATTTGGATTACCAATGCATTGCATGTAGCTAATCAGAAAAAGAGAGGGTTTAAGCATCAAAACTGGATGAATCATAGTTGTTGATTCATACTTAACCCTAAGTCACCTAAGTCTTCTTAAGGAAGACAAACCCTAAACTTTCTAAGGAGTATGAAGGAGTGAAGAGAGAAGTTTGCATGTAGAAAATAGAACATTCGTAGTTTTTGAGTTATGATCTGAGATTACATTGCAGAATCAGTTAAAGGAGAACAAAGGAAGGAAATAGTATATAACCAAAAGACATTTGATCAAGAAGGATTGAGAATACATCAGTTTAGAGGTGATCTATCATCAAGGAACCAAGTGGTAACTATTGGATCAATGTTGAGTACTTCTAGTAGGGTGAGACCTAATAGTCTTTGTAAGCCTTTAACAAGGTGGACCTTTCATAGGGTAGATCATGTCTTATGATCAAACATTGTAACCTCCATTAGATACACTTTATTAGTACAGTAGTGAAGATTTGTGGGTTTTATCCCTGCCTCAGTTTCACCTTCTCATTAGAGAGTTTCATTGAAATCATATCTAGTGTCTTATATTTGTGAATGTTTACTTATTTACATGTTTTAGATATTCATGCTTTGCATGGTATTTCAGTTTACTTATTTAATGTATGATATGGATGTGTGGTGAATGTTAAATGGGTCAAAGTTTAAACTACTAATTCACCTCCCCACACAAGAAGTATACATTTCCTATTGTAATTCTTACAATTGGTATCAGAGCTTAGTTCTCTAAAAGAGAAGCTTTGCAGCTTTGAGGAAAGATCTTGAAAATGGAAGTCTACAAATTGGGAAAGATCATTGAGAACCAAGGAAATCAAATACAACTCATTCTACATCAACTAAATGAAGCAAGAGAAGAACTAAAGAAATATTTGAAGAGAAGGAAGGAAATTTCTATTGAGGAAAATGACACAAAATATAGAGAAATGGACACTACTAAGCTATTTACTAATGGGGACTCTAATGAATTTGATGTAAAAGTTACAAATCTAATGGAAAAGAAAAGAGTCCAAGCTGAAGAAATTGGAAATCTCAAGTTGGAGCAAGAATCATAAGCCATACTACTCTATGACGTAACTAAATAGAAGAAGAAAGCTATGGAAGATAAAGCCATGATTGAAGATGACAAAAGAAGTTTCATCAACAAATTGGAACAGAAATCAACAAAGCTAACCAAACTTTCCAACATGCAATTGGATACTTTGAGTCAAATGATGAATGCCAACTATGAATTGAATCTCAAGGACATTGAGATAAAAACATTAAAAATGTAGAATGAGCAATTGAAGAGTGACCTAAAAAGGGAAAAGGAATTTTTTGAAAGTTTCAATAAACCTAATGAAGCCATCAAATACTTTGAGTAATTATTGAGATCCCCAAGATCCAATAATGTACATTTGGACTAGGACACACAAGTACTAAAGAAGAAGAAGCATCCAAAAGTGCTAAAGAAAGGAGGTAAGAACTCTAAAAGTACTTGTCATAATTATGGTAACAAATGACATACTGCTAATGTGTGTAGAAGTATAATTGAAAATTAGAATGTTAAGCATAAAAGCATGGTTCACTACCATAAGTACAACAAACAAGGCCATTAGGCACATGAATGAACAACTATGACAATTCACACACAAAGATTTGAAGGATATTGTTACAACTATTAGAAGTATGGACATAGAGCTTTTGAGTGCAAATTCAAACCCATGTGGTCATCAAACAAGCAACCAAAAGTAAGGGAAAATGGTAACTCTTATAATTGGGATAATAATACAAGATATAGCTATCATTATTGTCAAGAATATCAACATGTTCCTAAAAATTGTATAAGAACACATTTCAGAGGTGACTACAAAAAGTGGTTGAGTCAAACCACATGTTTGAGTTGTTTAAAGATTGGTCACATCAATTAATATCATCCAACAAATTCAAAGGCACCAAGTTGTGAGTTTGATAAAGGAAAAGGAAAGGTAGATGTTGAAAATGTTAAAAATGAAATGAACAAGACATGGAAGAAAAAGGGTGATTACAACACATCAAATGGAGAAGAAATCACTTCACCCGATGGGTCAGGTGATCACACCTCATTAAGCTAAGCAATCAAGAGGTATGAGGGACTAATATTCATAACTTATATCATACATTAGTTTCAAAAGAATTTAGTACTAAAAAATGTACATAAGCATGAATAAAGATGCAAGATGTTATTATGAATCAAAGAAAAATCTTTAAGTTTTTCATGTTATTGTCGAGCATGAAAAGTTTCCTATGAGTACCAAGTGAAATAATAGAGGATACCGATAACATAATGGTTTCAAAATGAATAAAATGCTAATGGATGTTGAGTGAGCCTGAAATTGGTTGATTTTGGGCTTAAAGTTGTGGAAGCACTCAGCATTTATTGCAATATTTTAAAAAGATATTTGATCAATTTTCAGCTCATTTTATATCATTTAAAAATTGAAAAAGAGAAAGGAGGGCAAGAGGTAATCATAAAATTCATCTAAAACAATTGCAGAAGATTTGAGTAGTGATTCAACACCATTTTGTTAAATCTTGCAAGGTATTTAGCAAGTTCCAAGTTACACTATTTCTATTTTTGTAAACCCTAGTTTTGCATAATGGCATTTAGTTTAGAGAATTTTGAGGGAAAGGAGGTTTAGAATGTTCAACTAGTTAGTAATGAGGTTAAACAACTAATATTCAAGGCCATACCTAATATTAAATACAAATAAGACCCCTCTAGTGCATTATCCATGATACCACTGAAAGTTTTAATGCTGCAAGATGTCATAAAATGTTACAAATGGAAGATTAGAAGTATTGGAGATATAGAGATCAGGAAAGCATATGATAGACTTTGTGAGAATGGTATGTTAAGGGAAGAATATAAAATTGTAGAAAAGAAAGGGTTAACTTGTGCCCTAGATTTCTCGAATATGTTCAAAACCAAATGGATTAGGATTTTTCTAAGAAAAATTCATGATAGTTCTCTATGGTTAGAAAATGGACCTATCAAAATAATCAAAAAGAATAATACATAGGGTAATAGGGTATCCAACCCTAGATTGGCCTAAGACTCTAACAAGTGATTCAAAAGAGGTTATTGAGAAGAATATAAGATCCATGTGGAATAAGAGAGGAATGACTATTGATACCATCACAAGTCTATTAATAGACTTTGTAGTAAGGGTTATTGTGCAAAAATTTTACCAATCAAGTAGATTGAATAGTGTGCCCTATATTGTAGTAGATGTAGGATATAAGATTGTAAAGAAAGATTATTGTTACCATTTTTTGCCTCCCACCAAAAATTTGAATTCGAATGCTTGAGCCCACCTAGCGGTCATCTTCCATATTTAAGTATTATTTAAATGGCAATCTAAATATGAACTTTGGGTAACAATAATGCTTTCCTACGGTGGGTGCTTTCCTGCATTCTCAAGATGAACTACCTTTACATAATGCAAGGAAGCCCCTTTGTGATGCATGGCAAGTAAGGTGAATATTCTTGCATGGGCCGAAGAAAGGAAGAAGGTCAGTCCAGCTAGCAATTTTCTTGGCGCCCACTATCCCACATTCGATGTTTTGTCAGACTTCCTGACAATGCAGGCAAGTGCTAGGTCACCACGTGTTCTCACAGGCCCAAAGGAATAAAAGCTAAAGTTGTAGTGATGTCACATCTTCTCATTTGTACCTTCCACAGTCAAATTCAAATAGATCAAGGGCTGGCATTTCCTCCCATCATGAAAGTGCAAGGATGTTAAGTAATGCAGGAAAGTGCCTCGCTACCACATGTCTTTGTGGGGTCTGGTTAGTTTCATATGCTGCAGGGTGACGCCAGATGGGGCTAGGTTAGGCCGAGTCAAATGCTGAGTGGTTCATGGGCCCAAGAATTTTGAGGGGCAAGCATAGTATGATAAGATCTTTCATGATTATTGATCTCTGGAGATCAATGATCAGCACTTTCTCACATTCTGGAGATGTGAGGAAGTCAAACATTAAGGGAAAGTGCCTGAAGGACACATGTCCTTGCAGGCCCAGGGAGATAACACTACAATTGGCATTGGCAGTTAAGGATGGCAGTTGGGAGACATCGCAGTCAGGATTTTGAAAAGGTGGCTCAGTTTGTCAGTTGGATGTGGTCAACTACGTGGAGACTTTGCAAGGTGGTAGAAAATTGAAATACTATTGTCCCACATGGCTCATCTTGGTGGTAGAGTTTAGCTGACTTGCTGACTTTGCTGATTCATGAGGGGGATCAAGTTTTGTTGCACAATTTGATCCTCATGATCAATTCCAAACACTCTCGAATGAATGTTGAACCTAGTAAATAGTAGGAAAATACTCCACCACCCCAGTTTATCCATCTTTTTGGTCAGAATGGTTTAATGGAACCATTTCCTATCTTCTTGAGGCACTATTTCGATAGAATATCATATTTCATTGTATTTGAATCTGTGTCTGAATCAAATTTTCTTCAGATCTTTACCAAGACTTAATGGAAGTGGTTGTGGAGTAACTTTAGTTAGAAAATATCTCAATTATGCATGAGCTATAAAGGCAATTTTTGTAGATTTTGTTATAGTTGACTCTTCTCTGTTTCTCTAATATTGCTCTACAACTTCAGTGTAAATTTCCTTTGCCTCTGAATTGTATGGCATTCTACCTTATCTCCTCTAGCCATTGATGTAAAGTGCAAGAACTATTTGCCTCTCATTGGTGTATTGTAGAGATCTGCAATCTTACATGACTATATCTCTTTTGGCCTATGAATGGTATATAAGTGAATCCCCTCTTTCCTTGTGTCATTCATTTGGGTTTTCTGATCTACATGTGATTTTTAGATTAAAGAAAGTCTGGATGAGTATATCTTTTGGTGTCATGATGGTTCAATAGTGTATGTATGGGCAAAGACTGGTTTGAACACTCTATTTTGGTGCATCACCCCCTTAGGTTAGAGTAGGTAGATTTGCTTCTATGCATTCCTTCTCCCTTTTTCTCTCCAAGAGTAGTTAGGTGCACCTTGATAGTAAAGAAATCCAGCCTTCTTCAAAGACTCGACCTCACAGTTCAAGTTCCACAACTTGGAGGTTGTTTCCATGTTTCACAAGGTTGTCCTTAGGTAAAAACTTTGGACATGGGTGCAAAATTTTGTGACAACAAGTACACATATGATCTTGCAGAGCTACAATTATTTTTAAAAAAAGGAATTTTCTTAAAGTTTCAATAAACCTAATAAATCCATCAAATACTTTGGTTAATTATTGAGATCACCAAGATCCAACAATGATACTTTTGGACTAGGATACACAAGTACTAAAGAAGGAGAAGTATCCAAAAGTGCTAAAGAAAGGAGCAACAAAGGTAAGAACTCTAAAACTACTTGTCATAATTGTCATTACAAAGGACATACTACTAATGTGTGTATAAGTAGGACTGAAAATCTGAATATCAAGCATAAAAGCATGGTTTACTGCCATAAGTGCAACCAACAAGGTCATCAAGCACATGAATAAACAACTATGATTATGCACACACAAAGATTTGAAGGATATTATTAATCTTATTAGAAGTATGGACATAGAGCTTTTGAGTACAAATTCAAACCCATGTGTTTATCAAATAGGTAACAAAGGTAAGGAACAATGGCAACTCTTATAACTAGGATAATAATACAAGATGTAGCTATCATTATTGTCAAGAATATGGACATGTTCCTAAAAATTATATTAGAACATATTTCAAAGGTGACTACAAAAGGTGGTTGAGTAAAACCACATGTTTTAGTTATTTAAAGATTGTTCACATCAATCGATATTGTCCAAAAAAGTCAAAGGCACCAAATTCTGAGTTTGATAAAGGCAAACAAAAGGGAGATGTTGAAAATGTAAAAAATGAAATGAACAAGACATGGAAGAAAAAGGGTGATTACAACACATCAAATGGAGAAGGGATCACTTCACCCAATGGGTCAGGTGATCACACCTCATCAAACTAAGCAATCAAGAGGTATGTGGGACTAATATACATAACTTATATCATACATTAGTTCCAAAAGAATTTAGTACTAAAAAGTCTAGATAAGCATGAATAAACATGCAAGATCTTATTAGGAATCAAAGAAAAATATTTAAGTTTTTCATGTTATTGTCAAGCATGAAAAATTTTCTATGAGTGCTTAGTGAAGTAATAGAGGACACCAAGCTAACAGACTAGCTAGTTGATACTGATCTCGTAATGGTTTCCAAATGAATAAAATGATCATGGATGTTGAGTGACCCTAAAATTGGTTGATGTTCAGCTTACAACTGTGTAAGAACTCAACATTTATTGTAGGATTTTAAAAGGATATTTGATCAATTTTTAGCTCATTTTACATCATTTCAAAATCAAGAAAGAGAAAGGAGAGCAAAAGGTGATCATAAAATTCATCTAAAGAAATTGAAAAATCTTTGGGTAGTGATTCAACACCATTTTGTCAAATCTTGAAATTTATCGAGTTCTGAGTTATGTTGTTTCTATTTTCATAAACCCTAGTTTAGCACAATGGCATCTAATTCAAAGAATTTTGAGGGAATGGAGGTTTTGAATGTTCAACTGGTTAGTAATGAGGTTAAACAACTAATATTCAAGGCCATACCTAATATTGCATATAAACATGACCCCTCTAGTGTGTTATTTATGATACCACTGAGCATATGATAGACTCTATGAGAATGGTATGTTAAGGGAAGAATATAAAATCATAGAAAAGAAAGGGTTAACTCATGCCCTAGATTTCCCAAATGTGTTCAAAACCAAATGGATTAGGATTGTGCTATGCAAAATTCATGATAGTTCTCTATGGTTAGACAATGGACCTATCAAAATAACCAAAAGAATAATACATAAGGTAATAGGGTATCCAACCCTATATTGGCCTAAGACTCTAAGAAGTGATTCAAAAGAGGTTATTGAGAAGAATATAAGATTTGTGTGGAATAAGAGAGGAATGACTATTAATACCATCACAGGTCCATTGATAGACTTTGCAATAAGGGTTATTGCACACAAATTTTACCAATCCAACAGATTAAATAGTGTGTCCTATATTGTAGTAGATTTTGGCTATAAGATTGTAAAGAAAGATCACACATATAATCTTGCAGAGCTATAATTTAAACAACTAATTGAAAACCTAGGAGCAATAAGAAAGACAAAGAGTGCTCAATGCAAATTTGGTTTTATTTTGATATGTATTTTCTTTTATGTTCAAAACACTTTTCCTACATTTGGCACAGTTGTGTGGAAGTCAAACAGGTCAGTGGCAGTACAAATTGGTGAGTTCATTGAACAATTGGGTGAGAACTTTGATTCTATAGTGACAAGCTACTTTGAGGACTTTAAGAAATCAATGAAGAAAAGATTGAGAATTCTAGCATCACTAGTGGAAAAGTATTATGATGATGTTTATTTCTTAGTGGATGTTGATTACACTTTTTTTCAAGCAACAACTCCAAGGGTAAGATGGTTGAGGCCATTAGGATATGAAGTCAATATAGATGAGTCCTTTGTAGCTATTGCAACCTTATTTGTAGAAGAAATAGACAAAAATGCTATTACATGTGGAAACTATGAGATGGAAAAATATAAAATTACCATGGAACTCAAGACTACCTTGTTCATAAAGAAGAAGGACAAGTTGGTGAAGAAAATGAAAGCTAAATTTGGTGAAGGTTTATAGCAAGAAGAGGAATAAGACATCCAGACACAAGCACCACTTCCAGTAACACAAGGAATGGGAGAAGAATAGCTAGAGCAAGGGACATGTGAGGCCCACATTAGTACCTCACTATGGATCATGATGAAATAAATATGAATAGGAGCTAATTAAGTTATGCTTGGCATTTTTATTACTAACAATGACTTATGAGATCCTATTAGAGACTAAGGTAGATTTTGATTATCATAAGGTTGATACCCTATCCAATAGCACTAGGTTGATAAGATAAGACCACATGGAAAACAAGACTCAATGAACGTAGGTTATGATGACAACAAGACAAATGATTACATTTTTTTAAAAATAGTTTTAAATTATGATGATATCATTATGGAAACATTTTAACAATTTGAGGAATTTACCCTAGAAATTCACACACAAACCCCTCGTAATGTGATAAAGGTATATTGTTAGGATTGTCGATATGTTTAACTTGATTGAAGGATACTAGTTAATAAGTTTGCATATTAGTGATTTTCACTTAAGACATATATACTAAAATCCATTTCATATGTTTTAATGGTTTAATGATTATAAGAATGGTGATAGTACTTAGAATGGTAATTTCATTATGATAAGAAAGATAAATGTGATACCCATATGATTGATATTGCAATTTTTTGAATATGTACTTAGATGAAAGATAATTGAATTTGATATTGCAATGTTTTGTTGATAGTACTTAGAACAGAAATGATTAGATGGAAGTTAATTGTATATGTTAATGTGAAGTATGGGATATTGGATTTATTTTGCACTTATCTATATGTATTTTTATATTATTTTATTGGGCTACTGATGTTTAAGTTGGGTGTGTAGGAAAGTTGAACCATGCAGATTATTGGGGGAAACAAGGTTCAATCCTATGTGAACACGGTAAAGCCAAGGTGAATCTTTGGAAGATTCAAAACCTCGTTGTATTGTGTTTATTTCGTCATGTGACTAAACATGGGTGTTGTAAGTTAAAGATCATAATTAATTAGAGATATGTCATCATGATGTGTAAGTGTTTTAATGTGTGTGTCATTTGACACTTGTGTTGTCCATGTGTAAATGACATGTCATATAAGATTTTGGGCATGAAGTCACTCAACCTAAATTCAACCCCATTATGAAATTAAGTTAGCCACCTTGGAGAGTGTTAGGATGAGTCACTTTCATGATGTAATTCAAATTAAAACTTGAAAGGTACTTTAGAGAGCCTAAAAGTGATTCCCAAGTGTTATTTTGGTGAAAATAAGTCACCCACATGGTAGTAGTATAGGTTAGGGGTCTAAATATAACCATAAGCTGGCCTAGGGGACTTAGGAGACCCTCTAAACTAGTCATTTTCAAACCAATTCGAAAATTTGAGTATCACATGACTTCTTTCCTCATCCCACCACTTGGTTAAGGTCTTATTGGTAGAAAGGTACAAGGGTGTAAGAGGGGTAGGTGGGGATGGACGTGGAAGTCTTTTTTAGGGAGCTTGTGCCAAACTTAGGGGTTGTTCACCCACTCTCTAATTGTAGAGACAGATAGGTTCATGGAAGAGAAGCTTGGAAGCCAAGGAAGGAGAGAGATCTTCATCACCATTTCATAGCCTTATCTTGTAAGGAGGTTAGTGCTTCATTCCATATTTTCTCTCATCTCATGAAGTTGAAAGATGGAAATTTGTAAGAGTACTCTTGTAAGTTTTATGCGTTGCATATGGTGTGAAATTGTAAATGTTTGGGTATGTGAGTGTGTATGATTGAATCTATTTGCATTTGGTCTTGTTTCTTGGATTTTTTGTTGTGGATTGAATGATGTATTGGGTGTGAAGGCTTCACTCACCCTTGGGAGGGAAGAGAAGTGTAGTGCCTGCCCCTAGGTCGCATTTTTGTTATTGTTGTCGAACTCTTTTAGGACAATTTTATGTTGATGATTATTACTGACATTATTTTGAGATTATCTGATATTGTCTCAGATTCAGCTTATTATATGATGAGATTACTTGGTACTTTATATTTCATGTATGCATGATGAATATTATAGTGTTTTTAGATATTGATGATGAACAGTTAGATGATTTATTATCATATGTATTTTCTTATGGATACTTACCTCATACTTGCATGTGTATGGTGCGTATGTTTCTTTGCTTTCTGTATGCCATTTATGATGTGGTTAAGGAAGGGAGTCATAGTCACTTGCTAGTTAGGATCTACATGATGCACCACTTCTTGCCATTACATGTTTAGCTTAGTATATATATTGTGCTTGTACATGCATGGGTTTTATGCAGGTTGCAAGTACTAGGTATCAACTTCCCTGAATTGCCAGGATGAGCGTACCCTATCGCATTATCTCAATGGTAAGAGAGGGGAGATAAATTCTCAAGTCCAAATCCCAACCCTTTAAGCCATTTGTTCTAATTGAAAATTAGGACAAGTATCTAAGTCGAGAACCCTCTAAATGCGTCAGATGACGTAATTCATGATATTAACCCTTTTGGTTTGATTTTGTATGTGTTTTGCTATGATGGGTTTTCATATTTTATTTTATGAGTCTTTAGTGTATTTTCTATTAATTAAGTCTAATTAAAAAGATTTAATTAATGGTTTAATTTAATGGAAAATTATTATGATATTTTAATATTTATTTTATTTAATTAATTGGAAAATTATTTAAATAAAATAATTAAATTTGAAGATAAAATTTATAAGTTTAAATTTGGAACGTAATCATATTTATTTAATTTAATAATAATATATTTAGAGTTCATGCTAAATATTATTATTATTTAAGTTAATATATATTTTATCAATTAAGTTTCAAAAATAAATTTAAGAGTGGAAAAGATATTAAAATTATTAAAAGATTCCAGATCACGTGATGTGTGCATGTGATTAAAATATATTAAGATAAAACAAGTGGATTTAATAAAGAGAGTGCATGAGATTTAAAATTAATAAATTAAATTGAGAAGAGTAAAGTGATTATTAAATAAATTAATGTGCATTATTTTAATATTTATTCACATAGGAGTATGTGAACTCTCGGGAGTTGTCATGTTGACAACATAAGAATTTTCACTCTAATTATGCACGTGTTGTCTACACTTAGGAGTTAGTGCATTATTTGAGCACATGGTGTCTACAACATTCTAGACACCTCATTATCTTTATCTTCCTATCATGAAAGTTATGTGCTTAGTTGTCATGCTTATCTCCTAGTTCTTTCTAGACACATTCTAGATGCATCTTAGAGGCCTTTATATAGAGGCTCTCCTAGTGTGTTTGGACAAGCTTACATGCATTCAAGAAGCTCATATGCTTCTACATGCTCATATGCTTCTAAAAGCACTTTTAGTCACTTGGGGTTTTCAGTTGGTTTGATTCTTTGAGGAATGGGGAATGTTGGAGAAGGAAGAGATTTTACAATGGACTTCTAAGGCATAAAAAATTAGCATCGATATCTAGGTGCACTCGTGATTTTCGCATATTCCATTTGCACTCTTTCTCTTCTTATCTTCATCGTGTCTATTATATGTGTCTGAATATACTCCATGAATGAATCTTCAATCTTGAAATTGGAATCTAGATATGTATGTTAATTTTTATTTGGTTGCGAAGAAAACATTAGGAAACCCTAGTTTTATTTATGAAGGAAATTCATCACAAACTACCCTATCGTTGTCCCTTACATAGACCCAAACTCAGACATTCATAATTTTTTACCTTGACCAAATCTATTTGATCACTCCAATAAGATTTGGAGCAACTTGGCCCTCTCCAACATATTTCAAATTTGGCCCGATCCAATGGTTCATTAGGGAGATATGGCCCTCGTACTAGGACTGTTTTATTCAATGATAGTCATTCCTCCATTTTCCATAACCAGGAGTTCTTTGTGCTTAAACTTCACAAAAACAATCTATCAAAGCATGGAATGAATTAAAAACTAAACCAAAATAGATCTAATACATTTATACTCAAGATTTTTATCCCAACTTTAAATCCTCAAACCACTCTTAAATCCCATAAACCCTCTACAAGCCTTCTAGGCTTCATTTTGCCAATTTTTGGCAATTTACATTTGTAGGCACTTCAGGTGCATTTGACACCATATGATGGCTCTACTTTCCACATTAAAATAAATTTTACCTTTGAAGGTCTTTAAATAAATCATCTACCTTAGAATCTCGAAGTGAACCCTAGGTACACTAACTCCCAAAATGCCATTAAGGCTACATCATTGATCCTTTTACAAAGTGATCAATCAAAACATTTAAAACATAAACAAAACATTTTTAATTAACCATTGTGGGCTTATTACAATACAATGATCCTTCAAGGTCATGTTCATCCTTTGATTCCCTTAGGATCTATTTAGTGACCCTAGTTCCTCTAGGCCTTTTGTCCTTGGCCCTGGTGCTCCTACACTAGTTAATAGTAGTAGAAGTGTAATTAATTATTAGTCAATTTAAGTAAATGGATTTTTAAATGAGGGAAAATTAAAAGAAAAGAGATATTAATAAGTGGAATTAAATAATTGAATTATTAATGAGATTCATTTTACTTAAAATCAATGAGGATTATTTTAAATAAATGATTGTCCTTGAAGTGTTTAAAGGAAATTGTAAACTAATTATTTGAAAGTTGATAAGTATTATTCTAATGTTTTGAATAATGTGAATGATTTTATCTAAAAGTCAATGGGAATTAGTTCAATGATTTAAATAAGTAAATAATTATCTTATGATTATTTTAGAAAATTGTTTTAAAATAATGGAAGGATAATTCTATGCTTTATTCAAAGAAATAAATGGGTTGACTTGTAGAAGAATCTTATACTCTTGAAATATACTTGAAAAAAAATTGGAAACCTCATATTTGGCTTAATCATGTGATTGCAAAAACAAACTAAAATATGTGTTTGTATCTTGTTCTTTATGCTATCCATGTTTGGGGTTTCGGTGGTCCTAGAGTGTTGACCTATTAGGATGTCTACTAGAGGCTCAGGGGTTATGTGAATATGATGGCATGTTGATGTTATTTGATCTTGATCTTTCTAAACCCAACCATGATAATGTGATGGTATGTTCTATGAGATGTTTGTATTTACTGATTGTTATTGCTTCCCAGTCTTCTTGTGTGAAGCTAAGGTGTATGTATTTGAGACACTTGAATCAACCATTTTTGAGTCATCGATTAGTTATACTTGGGTTACTTTCCAGTCACCTTAATGTGACTAAAGTGTTTGTTTTGATCTTGATGATGTCATTTTGTGACATGTTTTGACTAAACCACTTTTGGAGTCTTCGATCAGTATTACTTTGAGATACTTTTTGGTTTCTTTTTGAGAACCAATGGATATTGTGATTATCAGTGATACCTTCAGTTGCCAATAGAGAACTGTTGTGGTCATGATTATTAATGGATGCTTTTTAGTTGCTCATGGAGATTTGATGCTTTTATTGTGGATTATCTTTTGGTATTTTTCCAGTCGCTTCTATAGGACTGTGGTGATTTTGAGATTTATGATTCCATGAGCTTAGGGTAGGTTATCTACTTGTAGTATTGGAAAGTGGCTTGCAATGGGGGTCGGGGCCCTAAGTGGCTGCCAGGGTAACTCATTGTAAGTTATTTAATAAGTGAAAACATTTACAGTAAATGGGGATTAAATAAAGCTAATAAGATAATTGTATGTTCTTGCCCGTGCCTTGAGTGCTAGTAAAGACTAGGATGGGAGTAGAGAGAACACTTGGTTGTGACCTTGCATTCTGTAGTATGCCTTGTCAGTATGAGAGGATACTAGTGGCTACATAGGGATCACTAGGGGGTCGGGGTCTATTGAGAGACTACTAGAGTAACTCTAGTGTGATTCATGCGATGACACTTTTCCACTTACATAGTAGGTTTCCTACATGTCATTGTTGTGCCTCTGGGTATAGGTGTCGACCCTTTTATGATGGAACCTTTGAGTTAGTATACTTTTAGGATTCCTGGACTTAGAGAGTATTTGTGCTATGTGAATTTTTAGCGTGTTTGGGACTTGAGATTATCTCCTCAGCAAGGTGGGAGTGGACCATTTAGGTTCCACGTGGTCGGGTGGTAGTGCTTTTTCACTTTTACCATTTGAGATCCATCTGAGACACCGTGGCTGATGCATTCTTTGTGGGCATCTATTTTCATTCTATTCATGGATTATGATGGTGGACATGTATCCTTATATTGATGATTAGCATATGATAGATGATGTTATTTACTTATCCTATTATTTATTTGCATGTTAGATTTCTTTCTGTATATGATGTAGTATGTTTTAGGAGTGACATTCCTACTATGATAATACTGATGATCTCTTCGATGATTTCGAATGTTGTGCACAGAGGGATGGCTAGGGCCCACAATGGTCACAGTTGGGAGGAACCGTGTATTTAGATAATTATGTGTAGTGTTTATGATTTATGGCTATCTTTTACGATGGATGTTTATATCTTCTATGATGATGTATCATGTATGGAATTTTGTTTTATTTACTTTATTGCACTTGCATCATGGATTAGAATAGGATAATGTACTTCATTTCACACATGTATATTCTTTTAAGCCTTTCGTACCCTCTGTCATGTATAGTGGATGATTGAGCATTTTGAATTTAATTGCCATGAGGCATTCAGAACAAATGTGTAATATGGACATTGGACTTTCTATTTATTATTCCATGTGGATGTGGTAGTGGTTAGACTTAGTATTAATTAGATCAAATGTGACTCAATGTCTTGGAATCATTAAGGAATGTAACCTGTTATGTATGCTTACAGTTGATTGTATGTTATTGTTTCTGCTACTATGTGTTTGATGTGAATGGTTTATCTTTCATGATTTTAAAAAAACTTGTTTGACAAACTTAGTTAAAAAATATAGGTTAATTCTTTTGGATCCCTTGGGGGGGCGTTACAAGAAGCCTTGGGTGAAGGGGTTAGTTGGGCTTGACATTGTAGTTGAGAAATCCTTCTCTTGGAGAGGGGATAGTTTTCACTTGGAGTATAGGCTCCATTGAAGCCATATGCCTTTTTAAGGTTCTATAGGAGGTATAAGTGAGGATATATGAAGAGGAGTAATTGTTGAAAGCCTTGTTGAGGCATGTGCTCTTGATAGTTTTTTCTATGGGAAGTATAAGTGAGGATGTGTAAAGGGAAGAAGTGTTGATAGCCTTGTTGAGGCATGTGTTGTTGATGGCCTTGTTATGGCATGCTTCTTGGGAAGCCTTATTGGATTAATGCAATTGTAAGATTTGTTGTTTCACAAGGATATGACATTCTCCTCCTTGAAGATCCCACCTTCACCTAATGTTTATGATTCCATCTATGAATCATTGTGCAAGCCTTGGTTGTAAAATTGTAAATGTGCTATTGAATGTGGTATTCATATTGGTTCTTGTTGCTATGATGATGTTTGAATGTATCTCGATTGAGCCTTGTTTCCCCTAGAGCAGGGGTCATCTCCTTGAGGCCTAGGTTGGGAGGTGAGCCTCCATGGTTCATCATTTTTTTTTATCTCTCATTTGCAGGTCCTTATTGGATGGTCTTGAAAGCATGGAGCTCATATTGTCTTTCCACGAGACATTTCTTGTTGTATTCGAGTCGAGGCTATGAGAAAAACTCCATCTTGTTGTGGCATTTATATGTATTGCAATAGTAGTGTTATTTCTTCTCTTGACTAGGAGATTTGGAGAAACATCTATGCTTAGTGATTGGCATTTCCATCTTGTTGTCATACCTATGAAGATTCCACCACCTTTTGTGCATTGTGAGAATTATTGTAGTAAGCATGTATTGTGTGTAGGAAGATAAGTTATCTTGGTTCTTAAAGATATTGAGCTTTTTTACTTCTATGGAGATTGCAAGATTGAATTTAATTATTATGGAAGAATAGCCATATTAGGAGAATTGGTTTTATGGAATGATATCATCAAATTCAACTCTCTTGGTTAATTAGTGTATATGTGTCATGTTATACCTGGAAAGAATGGACTAAACATTGTCATTTGATACCTATATCTCCTAATATTCCATGAAAATTATCCAGTTGCTTGATAATTAATATTGAATTCAAATTAGTTGTAAGATATGAAATAGATTTGTAGATAGCTTAAATATGAAAATTTCATGTCATTAGAATTTATTGAATATTGAAGTTGATGAAATTTTAGTTTTCAAGGATTCCATTGAGTTTCATATTAGTGTATCTTGTAATTAGAATTTGTTAGTGGTATGATAGTTATTTTATGTTATAGTTGTTTATTAGAATAGGAAATTATAACACATAATGCAGCAATATTCTGTCTCCAATTCAATTAGAATGATCATAGGGATTGCATCGTAGAACTAGTCCAATTAGTAAATATATAAAACCTATAGGTGCATTTTTATGTTCTGAAAAATGTATTGAATTCAAAAAAAAAACCCTCCCAATGATGCACACAATAAAATAATATTTCTAGGATATCATAATTTTTTTTTTCCTACCAATAACATATATAAAAAAGAACAAGTCCATATCACATTCCTTTTGCTCTATACAAGCTAGCCCAAAATAAAATAAAATAGAATCTAGTACCCTAAGAACCTACCCATTAACCCACCTAATTTATCCCAATGACCAAAAAAAATATAATAAAATATCATTTCCATAGCTTAGGGGGCGGCCTCCATACATTATGGGACAAGATTGTGGATTTATTTATTTATTTTAAAAGGAAACAACAATCAAAACAAACACTAGTCAAAAAGGGCATTAAATGTTTTGACTTGGCTATGGAAAAGGACGCCAACCCATTTCTCAGGCAACGGCTACCCAGCCAGTTATTTTGACTGGCTGGGTACGCATTCTGTTTATCTCCATCCATCTTCTTTCGTCTCTGACATTCCTGACATCTCTGACATTCCTGCTTCATACCTACTTGCGGTCTGCTACGTTCCTTGACTATTTAGAGCCGTCATCCATCTGCCATCTGGCAATGGACAGGGGTAACTTATATGTATTAGAGTTGACAGTGTTAATAATTTAAGTTGCATTAATGATTCTAGTTAGTTTGACTGGCTGGATGCCCATCCATGTTGCCCCTCCATAAAATCATGCATGGTTCATTAAAACGTTCTCACAATTATTAGAGTACACAGCGCATACAATTTGATAGCATGTAATTAGATATTCTTTTTGAACATAGGTATTTTTTTTAAAACATTACTTGTTATTTTTCACTTGACATTAATTTTTGAGAGATTTAGAAAACTAGTGTCACATAATCTCATATTATATATTATATTAATGTGAAACATTGTCAAAATTAGTATTAAAAAAAAGTATATATTATTGATAACTATATAATTACTAAAAAATACATATCTATCAAGAAAAAGAGCTATTAAGTGTTATGTTTTATGATATTGGTTTTAAAAAAGAATTAATAGGTTATTTTTATTATTTAAATTTTAAAAAAATTGCATTCTAGTATTAATAATTTGAAATAGGTATATAATAGATTAGAATAATATTTTATACAATAAAAGTGTAAATGTAAACTTTAGTCATAAAAATATAGATATTATATTTTACAATATTAGCTTTAAAATGATTTTAAATTATTATTTTTTTTTTATAAAATTATTCTTATTATTTAAAATTTAAAATTATTATATCTAAAATTATTCTTATTATATTACCAAACAAAAAAGGCACCACTTACAATTTTTTTCTTGTACTTCTTTTTCTTTTGTAAAAAAGAAGTTATTGTTTCTATACTTTTTTTAATAATTTGACCTTTTTCTTTTCTTTTACGGTAACAATTGAGTTAATAAAAACCAACACTTTTGTGTTCACATAACCAATTGCAACTTTAGAAGAGTTCATAGTATAAAAATTCTAAATTAACATTTTCTTGTTAAATGATTGACTAATTATTTGAGAACTAAAATTTTCTTTTTCATAAAAATAATTTATAATTTATGTTTGATATAATTAGTCATTTACTTATCAATACTATTAATGGACTTTTGTATTAGTTATAAGGTAGCTACATAATTAAGTTAGACAAATTGTAATATAATTTAGTATTATTGATTATGCTATAATGATTTATTAGCAAAAATTAATAAATAATTATTCTTAAAACATATTTCAAAAAATCTAAACTCAATAAAAAAATCAAATATATATAAATAATATATTTTAAAAAAAAATTAATTAATAAATATCATCTTTATTAGGTGGAGCTTGAGCTTATTCCCTTGGAACCTGTGTTTCTTTGCTCTAGATCTCCTCTTGTTGGATTCTTTTTCTTGTATGACTCTCATTTTCTTCTTCCCCCTAACCTTGTCACTGCACATTAGGATCAAGCTCCAAGTAAAAAGGCTTTCTTACCCAATCTCAAGTAAGATAAATGCCATGCTTGGCCCTGTATTATATGTCATCATTCTCTTCTCAACACAAAATTACATTATCCCTATTATATAATGGATCCAACAAATTCATAGTATCCTTCTTCCATATCTTCAGAGAGATGTTCAAATTGAGGGCTTTCTCTGCACGACTTCCTATGTAGTCTACCTTTTCAGTAGCTAGGCTAATAGATTATCCAAGGTTGGTAAAGAGAGGAATAATGCAAGATGCCATTGCCTTGCCATACATAGTATACCCTTGGTGCGAAAGAAGATCCCATTCAAGAGCCCAAAGTATAGACTAGTGAATAATGGTTTCATCTTTTTCCATAATGTAGTTTATTGAAGGCAACTATGCAATGAGACTATCTATAGAGACCACAACCTGAATAGAACAAGTGGATGCTTACTTTATTCAGTTCAACACATTCATATACATCCAAATGGAAGGGACCCTCTTGTATCTAGAGAAGCATCCCCACTATATGTCTGATAGGTTGATAGTACTAGACATAGCTAGGCATTTGGCCTCATCCTATAACCAGGTAAGAAAGTAACACAAGAAGACATGGGTTTCTCCCATTACTATTAGAGCTTTTGAGGTATCTGAAAAGGTCAACATGACCTTGGGGTACCTGATAGATGCCATTGGCTATAATATAGTGCTCCAGAGTAGAGTCATGGACTCCCTGTAGCCATTCATCTTGAAACTTGGATGGCTCTTTTCATTGAAACCATCAATGAGAGGGGTTGCCGATTGAATGGGCCACAATCGTCAGCAACAATCTAGATGAGCATCTTATGTCAGTGAAGCCCGATCCAAATTTCTACATGGCTTCCTATGTGGTCTACCTTCTGGCAGCTAGGTCAATAGATTATCCAAGGTTGGTGAAGAAAGGAAGCATGCAAGATGCCAATGACTAATCATACATAATGTACCCTTGAGTATATTGAGAAAAAGAAGCTCCCATTCAAGAGGCCATAATACATGTTGGTGAATGATGGTTTTATCTTTTTCATGATCCCATTCATCGAAGGTGACTATGCAAAGAAACTATCTGTAGAGGTTATGACCCGTATAACACAAGTGGGTGCTTACTTTATTTAGTTCACATTTAGGTGGAAGAGATCCTTCTGTGTCCAAAGAAGCTTCCATGTTATTTGTCTGACAAGTCTATACCACTCGAGAAAGCTAGGCAATTGGCCTCAACCTATGATCAGGTCAGAAAGCAACACAAGAAGGCATGGGTTTGGCCAGTTACTATTAGAGTTTTTGAGCTAGATAAGAAACAAGATATTGCAACATATGAAAATGAATGGGATCAATATCCCTTCAATGACTACCTAGTAGAACGCCCCTAGTTTGACAACATCAAGATGGTGCAACATCTCATAGGGAAGCAATTCATACATAATGCCTTGATCGAATATCACTGGATGAATTGTGTAGATGAGTATGATGTTCATATTAGGAAATATTGTACAATGAGTCTACAGCTAGCAGAGAAAACCCTCAATTTGAACATCTCTCTGAAGATATGGAAGAAGGATACTATGAATGTGTTGGATCCATTATATAATAGGGATAATGTCATTTTGTGTTGAGAAGAGAATGATGACATATAATATAGGGCCAAGCATGGCATTTAGCTAACTTGAGATTGGGTAAGAAAGCCTTTTTACTTGGAGCTTGATCCTAATGTGTAGTGACAAGGCTAGGGGGAAGAAGAAAATGAGAGTCATACAAGAAAAAGAATCCAACAAGAGGAGATTTAGAGCAAAGAAGCATAGGTTCCAAGGGAATAAGCTCAAGCTCCACCTAATAAAGATGATATTTATTAATTAAAATTTTTTTTTAATGTATTATTTATATATATTTGATTTTTTTATTAGGTTTATATTTTTTGAAATATGTTTTAAGAATAATTATTTATTAATTTTTGCTAATAAATCATTATAGCATAATCAATAATACTAAATTATATTACAATTTGTCTAACTTAATTATGTAGCTACCTTATAACTAATACAAAAGTCTATTAATAGTATTGATAAAAAAATGACTAATTATATCAAACATAAATTATAAATTATTTTTATGAAAAAGAAAATTTTAGTTCTCAAATAATTAGTTTTTGATAAGATAAATAGGTTTTAAGGGATCTTGAAACCCATAAGTTTTACAATAACAAGGCTGATAATAAGCAAAAGAAGCCCAGCCAAAATAGAGGTCCAACAGCTAAAAAAAAGCCTGAAGGCCTAGCCCAAAACAAAGGCCCACAGAAAGGCCAGAAAACAAACAAACTAAAATAGATTATAGAAAGCCTATCCAAAGGCCAAAAGCCAAGAAGACGAAAAGACAAAAGACAAGAAAACTAGTCTTCAGTTATCTTCTCCATTTCCTACATAGTCTGAGCTGCCTCGACTATCTTTTGTTGCTCCTTTTCCATTTGATCCTAGACCTTCTCCCTGCCCTGATCCATACTAGTGAATGTACTGATTGTGGCCTTGTCATCATCCAGCCTGGCCTTATCCCCGTTCTATCCTCCCTCCTCCACCAGCAAGCCCCTGTCCTTAAGTTTACCAGCAAGGGATTGGATGTTGTCATTCATCGAACTTAGGAGAGAAATCATTTGACTTGCCAGGTTGTGGTTGTAGTTCTCAAGATTTCTTAATCTCCTTTCATTTAAGATTTCTCTGTTATCTTGGTCCTCCTGGCTATCATTACCTGTCTTATTCTTAATACTTTCCATCTGGGATACCCTTTCTCTAACTTCCTCTAGCTCATGGAAGAGCCATTTGATTGATCTGAAGTTGTCAATCATACTACTACGAGCATTATTCAGAAGGTTTATTCCAGTCTCCCTTGCATTTTCTAAGATGGCCAGGATAGCTGGGTCTATGAGCTCATTGAGCCTAGGCTACTCCAGTTGTCCACCAGGATCTGAGGGTTCATAATTTCCCTAAAAATCCCCATAGTAGCAGTCCTCACATTGAAATTTTTCTAGGCCTTTCTCCTATTATTGACCTGCACTTCCCCCTTGTTCTCACCAGTGATGAAATTCACTTTTTTCTTTGAAGGAGGCTGAGATTGGACAGGGGAGAGGGGAAGAGGAATAGCATCCGTCCTCTGATTTCTAGTCTCCTCAACTCTCACTACCTCCCTCTTCCATTGTTTCCCAAGTTTCTCCTCTTCGAACTCCTCCTCTAGCACTTTGTTAGAATCTTTCGTATTTATTTCCTCCTCCTCCTCATCATAACCCTCTTTTTCTTAAGCTTGGTCATGATCCCTAGGGCTTTTCCTACTAGGAGTTGTAGCTGTGGACTGTTTCCTAGCTTGACCTTTTTTCTTCTTTCCTGAGGAAACATTCTCCTCCTCTAAGCTAATGCTCTCAATGTCATCAAAGTCAGAAGAAAAATTGGAGCTACCTTTGTCAACATCCTCAACTTGAGGAGGGTTATTGCATATAGACTGAGCTTTGAAATGCTCATGGATGAGGAGCAATAATCCTCATGCAAAGTAAGGTTAATAGTGGCTTTCTTCTTGAAACTAGAAATTTCCTTGTTCATAGAAGTGAGAAGGTAAAAGGGAATGGAAATTCTTCTCTTATGGCAAAAATGATTTAAAATCACAAAATGGTGAGTTCTGATCCAATCAAACCTAGGGTCCAGGGTTACATAATCAATGAGGGCATATAAAACATACCTCCAGAACTTCTTTATAGTTTTTGACACATAGAAAGACTCTTTCTTTTCCAGCGTGTTCATCTCTGCAGAATTTTTCATGAATTTGTTGACTGCATTGGACGAAAGTTTCTTGTCCCTGTAGATTTTGAAACCCTCCATAGGGATACCAGTGACCTCCGCAACCACCTCCTCTGTGATTTGGAAAGAAACCCCGTTCACCTTGAACTTGCCATTGTTCCACAAGTTTACCATGCTGTTGGTGATCTCAGGGTCAAAACCATGGAGTTTCTCAAAAAAGTTTGCAACATCGCCCTTTTCCAATTTTTTCCAAACTTTGCCCATATTCTTCCACTTCTCCACTTCACCCTTCGGCTCCTTTCTGCTCCGTTCTCCAGTCATGACATCCGTTTTTTCTTCAATAATTCTCATGAGCCCCAATCTCTGCAATTTTTTTCCAACCAAGATTTTGGCTCTATTTCTATTATTGGGTTCGTGATCATTCACCTCTCTGATACAATAGCAAGTGAAAATGATAACGATCCTCCAAACATGTCAAAAAGATGGAGAAAATCCCTTGAGATTACGAAAACCAAGAAACTTATAATGGCTTGTACCAACATCCATTCTTTCTTTATTAAACATTATTACAGTTAGATTGACCCATACTTCCGTGGATTTTCTCTAGCTCGATTAGTGCCTTAGCCTCCATTGGAATATCTTTTCTAGAATGCCAGATCATCTCTTTGTCTGCTCCCACCCCTTTGTTAGTGAACCAGTCAGCAACTGGGTTTGCCTCTCTAAACGCATGAGTGACGTGGACCTTCTCAAATTTTGTGAGGGCGACACGTGTCTCATCAATTATATTTTCAATCCACCACGAGGGAGGGGAGATACCATTAATATTGTTAATTATGTTTTTGGAGTCCCCTTCAGGCCAAAGTTTGGAAATGCCAGCTTCAAAAGCCAGCTTTACCACACTGCACGCGGCTCTAGCTTCTGGGTTCCAAGCGGGAGAGCAAAGGCCGCAATCCCCTCCCCAAAACTATTTCTTATAATTCCACTGCTTCTAGAGGGGCCAGGGTTTCCCTTAGAAGTGCCATCAAAGTTGGCTTTTGACCATCCTTCCGGGGGTAGAATCCATCTGGCATCCTGTCTTTTGGGATCCCTGTCTTTTTCTTTAACCGTCTTCCTGTCCCCTATATCAACTTCCCCCTCCTTCATCACTTGAAGGTTTTCTTTTATGTTTTTCAAAATCTTCCTTCCCAGAATTATTGCCGGCTCCTCTCTGTCCCTAAAAATTCTGTTGTTCCTTTCCTTCCAGATGCTCTAGCAGAAGTGAAGCAAAAACCAGGCATAATTATCCTGTTGGCCTACAATTTACAAAGGCTTTTCCAAAGACTGAAAAAGTCAATAAGGTTATCCAGCCAGCACCAGAGAATCTCCATTTCCTGATTAAGAGAATTCCACACCTCCCTAGCAAAGTCACATTGAATGAAAATATGTTTTCCTAACTCAGACTGGTTTTTACAGAGCAGGCATCTGCTGGGCATAACATGGCCTCTCTTCATGAGATTATCTTGCATTAGGATTTTGTTCTGAAGGGCAAGCCAATAAAATATGTTCATCTTTGGAGTGAGGCCCGTGAGCCAGGCATCTGCCCAAGGGGGTTTCTCCTTTAAACCCCAGAGAGAGTTGTAGCCAGAAGCAACAGAATAACTTCCATTGGGATTATCCCTCCAGACCAGCTCATCCTTATTATTACTAGGGATCAAAGCATTAAGCATAGTCATTATTGGTTTCACATCCTCGAAAATGAGGAAAAGGTCTCTCCATTCCTGACCAACCCTATAATTGCTTACTTTAAACCCATATAGCTCTGTGCATTCTTGCACCCATCTCTCAAAAATTAGGTTGTTAGAAAGTGGGCCTTGACATAACCACCTATCAGACCAAAACTGAATATCCTCCTCATTGCCTAGTTTCCAAGAGACCCTTGCCTTAGCCAAGTCCCTGGCCTTTAGGATACCATTCCAAATAGTCGACCCTTTAGGGATGTCCTCATTGAATAAAGTAAAATGAAGAGAGGGTCTTCTGAGGTATTTATTTTCTAGAATGTCTCTCCATTCACCAGTGTTATTGAAGATTCCCCAAATTTTTTTTGCAAGAAGCACCTTATTGAGATGGGTAAGCTTTCTGATGCCCAGACCACCATACCTCTTGGGGAGGCAGACCTTCTCCTAGGCAACAAGAGGGTACCTTTTCTTTCCTTCAAGTCCGGTCCATAGAAAGTCTCTTTGGATTTTCTCCATTTTCTCTGCAAATTTCACAGGAATTGCAAAAAGGCTCAGAGCATAAATGGGAAGGTTCTGAAGAGTGGATTTGACTAGTAAAAATTTCCCAGCCTAGTTGAGAGAGGCACCTTTCCATCCAACCATCTTCTTGTTGAATCTATCCAGAATACCATTCCAGAAAGAGTCAAGGGGAGAGGAGCCCAAGGGGAGCCCTAGATAGGATGAAGGGAGAGAGCCCACCCCACAACCAAGGATTCTGGAAATTTTCCTTTGTCTCACTTCAGGGGTGTTAACAAAGAAGGTCGAGCTTTTGTTAATCAAATAATTAGTTAATCATTTAACAAGAAAATGTTAATGTAGAATTTTTATACTATGAACTCTTCTAAAGTTGCAATTGGTTATGTGAACACAATAGTATTGGTTTTTATTAACTCAATTGTTACCGTAAAAGAAAAGAAAAAGGTCAAATTATTAAAAAAAGTATAGAAACAATAACTTCTTTTTTACAAAAGAAAAAGAAGTACAAGAAAAAAATTGTAAGTGGTGCCTTTTTTGTTTGGTAATATAATAAGAATAATTTTAGATATAATAATTTTAAATTTTAAATAATAAGAATAATTTTATAAAAAAAAAATTAATTAATTTAAAATCATTTTAAAGCTAATATTGTAAAATATAATATCTATATTTTTATGACTAAATTTTACATTTACACTTTTATTGTATAAAATATCATTTTAATCTATTATATACCTATTTCGAATTATTAATACTAGAATGCAATTTTTTTAAAATTTAAATAATAAAAATAACTTATTAATTCTTTTTTAAAACCAATATCATAAAACATAACACTTAATAGCTCTTTTTATTGATAGATATGTATTTTTTAGTAATTATATAGTTATCAATAATATATACTTTTTTTTAATACTAATTTTTACAATGTTTCACATTAATATAATATATAATATAAAATTATGTGACACTAATTTTCTAAATCTCTCAAAAATTAATATCAAGTGAAAAATAACAAGTAATGTTTAAAAAAAAATACCTATGTTCAAAAAAATATCTAATTACGTGCTATCAAATTGTATGCGCTATGTACTCTAATAATTGTGAGAACATTTTAATGAACCATGCATGATTTTATGGAGGGGCGGCATGGATGGGCATCCAGCCAGTCGAACTAACTAGAACCGTTAATGCAACTTAAATTATTAACACGGTAAACTCTAATACATATAAGTTGCCCCTGTCCACTGCCAGATGGCAGAAAGATGACGGCTCCAAATAGTCAAGGAACGTAGTAGACCGCAAGCAGGTATGAAGTAGGAATGTCAGAGATGTCAGGAATGTCAGAGACGGAAGAAGATGGATGGAGATAAACAGAATGCGTACCCAACCAGTCGAAATAACTGGCTGAGTAGTCGTTGCCCATTTCTCATGCCTTCCTCGTGACCCCACCACTCTAGGCATCCAAAAAAATAAAAGGGAGCTGACTTGTTTAAAAGGGTTTGAATTAAATGTAGTTTGATATGTCTTATCACCTCCCTAGGTGCCTAGCCTTAAGCAAGGAGAAGATTAATATTTTAAAAAGCAATCTAGCAACAGTAATTCCTAACACCTAGAAGACTTGATGAAGCATTGGTAATGTGGCAAACAAGTGGGGTTTAGTTAATATAATGTTCCCTTGGTACCCACGTATGGTTTAGAAAAAGGTGATTTGAGGGGATCCTCTTACATGGAGATTTAAGAGATTGTTTTTTTTTTTTTTTTTTTTTTTTTTTTTTTTTTTAAAGAGCAATCATCATATGTTAATGCAGCCTTCAGAGTGGCAGAATCCACACAATATACTCATAATCCCTAGGTGATGGGACTAGAGCTTCACACTTAATGTGGTGGGTGTGAGCAAATCCTAGTCTATTTGCTAGGAATGATATAGGAAAATCTAGGGAATTAGTAGATAGGCTTAGGAAAATAAATGGAGTATGTATTAATAAGTGGGTCTCATTAATCTTGTTTTGTTTTTGTTTAGATGATTATAGCTATTAGGTGAGTCAAAGGTAGAATGAATTTATATCATTCTTTTTAGATAATTGAATATTTTATAAATTGATTTGTTCATGGCTTGAATGTGATAGTTTAAATTTTAATATTAAAATATGATAATGTTAGAATTAAGATGAAATATGTGTAATAAATATAGGTGATTATAGATAGTAATTATAATAATAAATAAATAATTTTTTTAAAAAGGAAAATTATAGATAGTTTAATAATAAATAATAATGACTATATCAGTGATAAGTTTTAGTTGTGATGAATTATAAAATTAGTTGGCTACTTAAGAAAAATAAACATATACACATTAGATTTAGGATATTGTAAATATTCTAGAAAGCATTGATGATATAATTATATTGTTTTAAATTGATTGCTAAGAGGAGCATAGTTAACATTGAATTGAAGATGGTTTAAGTAAAATGTTGAACGAATGTTATTGCCTAAAGCAATGCTAGCTCAAATCACGGCATAGTAAAGTTGACTATTAAATTGGGAATGTATATGAAAGTAGTTAAGTATGGGTAGTCTCCAAATATTAATAATATTAATGGAATAATTAATTAAAATGAAATTATTTAATTAAAGGTAAAAGAGTTAAAGGGAAAGAGAGGAAACTCTTTCACGTTTCTCTCCCTAGGTCCTTACGATTACCTAACACAATTGGGATTTCACTCACTCATCATAGTGATACACTTAAGGGCTTAAATCCTTAGAATCTCAGCATGGATTGTTCTAGAAGTTAGCAACTTTGTATCCTCTCACGAGAACTTGAGTCTAGGATCTGGATATGATAACTTTGTTCTTTTATCTTACTTCATCAAACCTAGGTTATTAATCGACTTAGTCTCTAACTTACTTTCAAGTTTCTATCTCAAAAAAAAAAAAAAAAATGTTTTGTTTGCCTCATAAAAGTGTGGCATGATAGGAAAAAAGTTATTGAAGGTGCCAAGGGAGAAGTTGAGAAAGCACCTACTGCCATAGATCAAAAGAAGAGAAAGGCTAAGGCCCAACCCATGAAAAAATCCAAGAAAATTGCTAAACCAAGCTAGCTCAAACTAACTACACTTACTACAAGTGATAGTGCATGTGTCATTGCACAAAAGGAAAAGGAGAAAGCCAAACCAACAGAGCAAGAAGGAGAAGTGAAGAAAAGATCTAGGAGGAAGTACATTGCACAAGCTAAATTAGATGAAGAAAGAACTAAATTATATGACAATACCCAATTCAAAGTGGTCAGTCACAACCCATTATTTGCTTTCGAAAACCTATGTGAAAATGTTAAGAATAGTGCATATTTATCATGATTTTCACATGTTTTTTTTTTATAACCTTGGTAAAGTTGAAAACAATCAAGTGGAGGAGGCTATATATGCCATGATGGAAAATTTTAAGAAAGTCCCACTAGAAATTGCTAACTCTGTGCCCAAAATTTTATATGGAAGAGTTGAACAAAAATGGCATTATTGTTTAAACCTAGAAAGATAAATAAGGGAAACATCAATTGCACAAGTTATTCCTGAACTCAGTAAAGCACAAATTGCTAAGGCTATGAAGAAATATTTAGTTAGATTTGTTCCAAAATATACTGTAAAACAATATTAAATATGTTGCAAAGAAGTCCACACAAATGTGTAAAGTGACATATGGACTAGCAATAGTAAAGGTAGGTGAATAAGAACCCATTAAGGTAAAAGATAATGAAGAAGATGATGTCAATAAAGATACTATTGAGGGAGATACAAAGATGAAAGTACATAGCAAGGCAATAGCTAAGGTAGAGCATCAAGAAGAATAGAGTGTACAAGATACACAAGTACTAGATGTCAGACCTCAAAATATAACAAGTGTAAATACCAAAATAGTAATAGTGAAGGATGTTCCTAATCACACTGCTCAAGAAATCAATCCCCTTACAAAGGACTATCTAACAAAGATACTTGATCAATCCACACTACAGGCCAAATTATGTGATAATCCGGTATTGGTAAGTGTAGATGAGATACTAAAAATAGTGACTAATACTACAAGGGAAGAGGTGAATACACAAGAACCACCTACTATTATGCATCAAGTCACTAATGTAAAACCTTTAGATAAATTATCTAAAGCTACATAAAAAAAGGTTGATACAGTTAGAAAGGAGACAATGGAAACTCAAGCCACTATAGAAACATAGAGTGAAACAAGTTAGATAGACTTTGTAAGAATTTGCATTAGGGAAAAATAACACCAAGATCAAGAAGCTTAAATGCTAGCACAATATGGACTGATAATGGATGATCAGAATAAAAATAATGAGAATATCATATGTGTACATAAACACTAGAAGTGTCTATATATAAAGGCCTCTAGACTGACTAGGAGTTAGCAAAGTGATAAGCCTCACAACTAAGCACATGTCCACCAATAGTGGATTATCCTCCATTGAGCATAGAAGTTAGTGTGATGATGAGAGGATAAGAATATTGAGGTGTATCTCATAAAGAGATGTTGTAGACACCATGTGCTTAATTATAGTGCACACAATTGTGTTGTCTACATGACAACTCAGATGATTATGCAAACTCCTATGTTGTCAACAAGACAACTCATCTAACTATGCATACTTCTAGGTGCTTATATGATAGATAATAAAATAATGAATTTAACCTAAGTAAACTTAATTAAGGTGTAATAATAATTAATTATTTACAATAACACCCCCCCTTAAGTGCAAATTAGGGGAATGTACTTAAGCTCACAAAAGCTACGATGAAAATGCATGATGGGTCCCAGCTACTAGGCCATGTTAGGTACCCATGTACAAATACAATGCTCTACATAAAATACTATGTAATGCAATAAAATCTCTCTAAAAACAAAAAAAGAGTCAAAACCTCATGGGAAAAACCCTCCTCCAAAAAGAGAGATAAGTACAATAAAGAAGATGAGAGAGAAAAAGACCTTATGTAAGGAAAAAATCACTCCCATAAGAAAGAAGAGAGAAGTCAAGGGACTCCCCTTTTTGAAATATCCTCCACCCCCAAGAGATCTCACAAATGAAGATACTTGACCTCAGTGAAGGGTTTGGTGAAGATATCTACAACTTTCTCTGTTGTAGGACAATACTACAATGAAATGATTGGCTCATAAATCAAATCTCTAATGTAGTGCATATGAACCTCAATATGTTTGGTCCGTTGATGCTAAAGTAGATGTTTGGAGATCTCAATAGCACTCTAATTATCACAATGTATGACTATAGGTTTAGGTATGTCAAATCTAAACTCCTTCAGAATATGTTGTAACCAAATAGCTTCTATAGCTATAGTGACAGGTTCTTGATACTCAACCTTAGTTGAAGAAAGAGCAATAGCATTTTTCTTCTTACTCTACCAACAAATGGGGTCAAAACCAAGATGAAACATGTAACCTGAAGTAGACTTTTGAGAATCAAGATCCCCTGCAGGGTCTAAGTGTATATAACCAACCAATTGAAGTCTAGTACGTACTACATAGTGCATATCATGTGTATATGTACCTTGTATTTAGTTCAAGATGCATTTGGTGGCCTTCCAATGAAGCTCATGTGGCTCTTGCATGAAGTGAGAAACCATACCAACTACAAAAGTTATGCCAAGGCATGTATGTGTCAAGTAGATGAAACTCCCAACCAATTTTCTATACAATGTAGCATCAAAAAGTGGAGTGGAACACTTGGATTCTAACTTAACACCTAAAAGAAAGGAAGTAGGTGTAGGATTACAATCACTCATGTGAAAGAAAGAAATTAAATCAAGAGCGTACTTGGGTTGAGAAAGTGTGATCCCAATTGAAGACTATGTGATCTGAATACCAAGGAAATAATGAAGTAAGCCCAAGTATGTCATAGAAAATCTATCTATCTTGTAAAGAAGTCTTGACAATAGCAATGATAGATGAAGTACTTCCTATAATGATCAAGTCATCTACATAAAGCACGAGTATCAAGTGTGAGTCATCCTTCTAAAGAATGTAGACATTCAAATCTAAATGGCATCTGGTGAATCCTACTAAGAGTAGAAAATAATCCATCTTGGCATACCAAGTCTGAGGAGTCTACTTAAGACCGAAGATAGACTTCTTCAATGTGCATACCATAGTAGAATCCTAAATGAACCCCTATAGCTACTCCATATAAATCTCCTCAAGAAGATCACCATTGAAGAATGCACTCTTCACATCCATTTGATGAATAACCCAACCATGAGTTGTAGCAATAGATAGTTTTAAACAATGGAGTTCATCTTAGCTACTAGTGCAAAGGTCTTAGAATAGTCAATACAAGGAACCTATGAGAAACCTTTGGCAACAAGTCTAGCCTTATGCTTATCCACACTTCCATCCACTACAAACTTGGTCTGATAGATCCACTTACACAAAATCAATTTTCTTCCCTTAGGAAGAGAAACTAAGTTCCAAGTGTTGTTTTTCATTAAATAGTTATATTCTTCCTCCATGGCCTTGTCCCATTTAGGAATCCATGATACTTCCTTAAATGACTATGGATAAGAAGCAATGGCTATATATGCATGTGGATATGATTTGTGTTGTGACCTTGTCCTCCTAGTATTTGAAGGATTCCCCACCAATGAACCTTCTAAATCAAGTGTTTCTTGTGCCCAATGAGGTCTAGTGAAAGAAGAAAAAGGAATATCATCAACTATTTGTGGACCCTAAAAAGGTGGTGTCCTATGAGTCAAAGTTGAAGGAATATTATCTTCCAAGTCACTATCATCACTATCATCACTTTTCATGAAGGAAGAAGGAGGAGTTGAAGGAGCCAAACTTGGAAAAATCTCTTCAAAATGAACACTCCTCTCAAAGAATATTTCATGTGTCTCTAGATCCATGAATTTGTATGCCTTAATGTGGTTAGGATATCCAATAAATATACAAGGTTTTCTTTAAGGTTCCAATGCCTCTCATCTTTGTGGAGTTATCCTTTCCCATGTTGCACAACCAAAAACTTAGCCACACCAAGTCTTAAAAGGTGTAATTTCATCCAAGGCCCTATGGGGACTTCTATTTTAGATGTAATTGGCACAACACATGGCTTCTACCCAAAAAAATTGATCTAGTGACTTATATTTTAGAATACAAGTGGTCATCTCCTTAAGATTCTATTCTTCTATTCAGCAATACCATTTTGTTGTGGAGTGTATGCAACTAAATGTTGAAGATAAATACCCGAATGAGTAAAATATTATATAAGCCTTGAGTTCACATATTCCCTTCCATTATTTGTTCAAAGAATCTTGATGGATTTCCTTGATTGCTTCTCAACTTGAGCTTTGAAGGTGATAAACTTATCAAACACTTCACTCTTATGAGCAAGAAAGAAGACCCAAGTGTAGCATGAAAAGTGATCAATGAAGGTGAGAACATAGAAAACCTTTCCAAATGATGGCACTAGAAATGGGCCAACTACATCACTATGAACCAATTCAAGAACAACAGTAGCTCTCCAAGACTTCCCCTTGTTAGACTTCTCTTTTGAATGCTTTCCCACTTCACAACCTATACATACACCCTCTAAATACTTGACTTGAGGTAGACCTATGACCATATCCTTGTTGCTAAGTTGTTGAAGGTAGTAGTAATTGAGATTTCCAATTACTCTATGAATTTGAGTGGGTCAACAAGGCAAGGGAAGTGGACTTAGGCACAAAATGAGAAAAATAATAAAGTCTTGTCTCATGATTAGCCTTTCCAATTGCCACCATAGAATCATCTTTTAGGTTTTTCACCACAACTGAACTAGGGAGGAACTCCACTTTGTTGCCACATCCATAGTGATTTATTTGATAGATTGAAAGAAGGTTGGTGCTAAGGTTGGGAACATGAAGAACATCCTTGAAGACTCCATTGTCCAACTCAACATTCCCTTTTCCTTCAATTTCCACTTGTGTGTCATTTCCCACATAGATGTAAGGTATATGTGATGGTTTCAAAGAGGAATAATTCTCCCTTGAAGCACCCATATGATGTGTAGCTCCTGAATCAAGAACCCATTCTTTAGAATTGTTTGTACTTGCTACCCAATCTTTTCCCTTACCTTTTGAATTGGTTGAAGATCCCTTATCCTTATAGGCATTTGGTACATCAATTTTATGTTTTGTTATTAAGTTTAGCAACTCATCAATATAATTAGCCTTACATTCATGTTCATCATGACCATTCTTCTCACAATAGGCACAATTTTTCTTCTCCCTTTTGTTGAAGTTGGTTCCCTTCTTATAGTTTTTGGAAAAAGACTTACCTTGTCAAGAAGAAGATTTTTGTGTGGAGAAAGATTGATGCAAGGAGTTAGAAGAAGATTTTTGTGTGTCATCTTGTGGCTTAGCCTTCCACTACTTTTTCTTCTTGTTGGAACGTTTACCACCTTGATTTCCTTGATTAGCTACCAAGGCTTTGGTCTTAGATGACTGGATAATTTGCATACTCACTAACTTTTCTTCTTCTAAGATGAGCATTCCTGAAAATGACTCGAATGAAGGCTTAGTAAAGACACTACCCATTGTTAACTTGTGAGTATTATAACTAGAAACAAAAGCTACATATTTAGGAGGGAGATGAGTCCTCACATGTTTGATCAACTTTCCATCCTTAATGGGTTCACCACAATCCTTAAGTTGTGCCCTATACATGTCTACTTGGGTAAGATAATCTTTGATGGTGTCCAAATTCCTAGGATCCAATTTTAGAAGATTTTCCTCAATGGTGTAGTCCATATCTTCATCTACTATCCCATACAATGCTTCAAGTTTATCCCAAATTTCTATTGGATTGATAATGTTCCTGATGTGATATTTGACAAGATCTAAGATATTCTTTAACAAGGTTCCTAGGGCCATTTCTTGTTTTCATTCCTAGTCTTCTTTACAAGACTCATCAGCATCATCTTTAGGTTTCTTTGTTGCACTAGTTATATTACACAGGAAAAAAATTTCAACCAAAGGTTCCTTTACCTTTTCTTTCCAAGTAGCATAATTATGTGATGTTAACTTAGAGAAAGAACCCATAATGCAAAATAAAGATCACAATATCAAGGAGACACAAGAAATACCACCCCTTTTCACTCAATCAAACAACCCCTCGAAATGAATGCTTTAGGAACTTTATATGTATTGCATTTACAATAGGCCACTTTGTCAAAATGGATAAAAATGAACTTCTGATTTTGTTGTTTACAACCTCCTCTTGGAGTTCAAATCTAGTACTTAGCAATGTCGCTAACATATACAACAATTTTGAAGTTTGATCAAAGCAATACAATGCAAAAAGGGACCTATTTCTAAAAGTGGTATTTCTATTCACACAAGCCTATAATCTAATTGTGGATTTGAAAAGTAGATAAAAAATTAAGAACTTTAAAAAAATAGAACATGAAAATGTGTCTAGATGAGCCCGAACTAAGCCTTTGAAGTTGCAAAATTTGGGATTTTTGATTTGTAAAAAAATTTAGGAATAGAGGTCTCAAACATCCTTCACCAATGTGTAGATCACAAAATTATACCCCAAAACTAAAAAAAATGTTCAAAAAAAGGAGTCTGTATGAGAGAGATATCATTGTTTAAAAATCACCTCTACAATTATTTTTCCTAAATTGTTGTTGTCGCACCTCCAAAAATCAATTGACTCTAGATTTCACCTCAAATGTCTAATTTTGATGAAACAAAAGTTTATTTGGGGGTTTTATGACCTTCTAAATATGATGCCAATATTTGATTTGCACCAGCAAGCTCCAATTTTATCCTACAAAAAAAATCACTCTTACTAGTCTAAAAGGCCAATTTTTTCATAGAATTTCCAAAATAAAATGCATATCTAAAAAGAAAAAATGCAAAGACACAAAAATATTTAAATCTAAAAAATTAATTGCATAGATCTAAAGAGATCATACCAATTTCACAAATCAAGCTTTCAAGTTTTAGTTTGCAAAAAAAAAATCCTCAAATTTGACTATGGCCTAAGTCATGCAAATTTATAGTCAAAATTCACTGAATCGATCATCTAGATGCAATGGTGAGGTCCACATTGAATCTAGATGCTCCCAATAACTATAGATAATTTGAATCTAAATCATGGTCCTCTGAGAGGTGAAGCAAAAATGGTCTCTAATGGCTATGTGAAGAGAAGCTCTCTTAGCTCTGATACCATGTAAGAATTGTCCTTAGGGAAAAATAATACCAAGATCAAGAAGCTCAAACACTAGCACAATATGTACGAATAATGGATGATTAGAATAAAAATAATTAGAATATCATATGTGTACATACACACTAGAAGTTCTTGTATATAAAGGCCTCTAGACTGACTAGGAGTTAGCAAAGTGATAAGCCTAAAAAATAAGCATGTCCACCAAGAGTGGATTATCCTCTATTGAGCACAAAACTTAGTACGATGATGAGAGGATAAGAATACCAATGTGTATCCCATAAAGAGATGTTTTAGACATCGTGTGCTTAATCAAAGTGTGAACAACTCTGTTGTCTACATGACAACTCAAATGATTACACAAATTCTTGTGTTCTCAATGTTAGCCATATTATGAGTCGCCATATTTTAAACTTTTCCTAAATTGCCCATCTAGTTATTGAAGCTTCTTATTTTCATTTCATGCTCTGCCAATCATTGAAAGCATTATATAAAGTCACCTAAAGCTTCATATCTTCCCTTGTCTTTGTCTAAACCTCTTTGAACCACTTTGAACCTTGGTTCAAAGTAGTTCAAAGCAGTTCAATCATAGGATTTTATGTTGACCTTTGTCCTCTACAGTTAATTCACACAAGACTTCAGAGTGTTCCTTTGAACTACTTTGAACCCCTTTGAAGCTTGGTTCAAAGCAGTTCAAAGTAGTTCTATAATTAAGGTTCTCTAGAAAAAATTAATTGTGGTTGGTGAAGCCACCATTTTCGCAATGCATAAATTAACATGTCAAGAGGTCATAATTCAAAAGAGATGCCTTAATTTAAAGCATGGAAAAATTCCATCATGACTTAAAGTGGAAGATCTTTTTGCCAAAAGGAAGGATTGGGTGTCAGATAAAGCTAATCATTGTCAGTACAGCCAAAAAGAGAAGTATTTAATAAAAGGTCACGTCGAAAGATTTTGAACATGTGAGCTTAGCCACCATTGATCTGTCATGAATGCCTCATTATGAGGTTGTACCTTTGCATGTATGTTCTCTTTTCCTTAAAAAGAGTGTAGTTTTTCTTTTTGTTTATCATGCAAAAGGAAAATTTGAAGAAGGAGCTACTAAGGGACAAGAAAAGAGGTTATTTTTTCTCGATGAGTTGCAAGTTAGAACACAGAAAAACCTTTCTTTTGTTCTACCATCTATGTACATTTCAAAATAGAATTAGTTTGAGCCTTGCTTTCCTTGTCTAAGATGAAATTCATGTTACATTTCCTTGGGAATGTGTCAAGTTTGGAGTGAAAAAGACCCATTATTTATGATACTAATTTAGAATGTGTTAGGCTAGAAAAATTACAGTTGAATTTCCTTGAGGGAGTTGATGAATTAAATAGTTGTATGGAAATTTTGACTAGTGGTTTAATTGAAGCCGTAGCTTTCCCTATGCCCTCTTAAGCCCCAAATTACTCCAACTTTGTATTGACCATTATGATGTAAGGCATAAAAGTATCCTAAATAAAGATGGAGAACCTATGCTATCAATATCTAGGGAAACTATCACCTCAGTGTTGTGTCTACCAGAAAGTACATTTGCTCCATTTTCTCTCATTCAATCCCTAGTTGAATACCAAGAAACCCCAAGATAATGCATTAGCATCCTAGCCAAGAAGTGGACAATGAGTAATTATGTTGGAGGTTCAAGACTACCCAAGATAGTCACCAAAGACCACCTAAAACCCCATATACATGATCTTGTAGTGTTGTTACATCTAGTTAAGGGTTTGGCTGATGTCCTTCTTTTTGAAGAATGGATGTTTTGTTATGTTGAAATTATTTTAAGCAAAGAAAAATGGATGGATTGGGTAGAAATAAGTGCTAGCTCATTAAGAACACAACTTAGACATGCTAAGGAATCCAAGGAGAATTTCTACATGGCCTCTTATCTTGCATACTGTATTACTTTTGTCAGTAATCTCACTTCCCTAGCCCATGAGATTTGGAGTGAGGAAATAATAGTCTATCAATATTATCTCTCGCTGCAAAGAGATAAAGTGTTAGAAAATTTTAGAAAGGTGCATGATGTATTGGTAGAAAGTGTACATTTATCTCTAAAAAAGACATCCATGCCCAGGTTGTCCTTAGAAGCCCAAAGACTAATTCAAAATTATGGGAGCTATTACATACAATTCCTAAGGTTTACCTATTTGAGAATAGGTGGGTTTGAGGATGAGCCAATGAGGTTACCACATTATGCACTTAACTATTCTATTTTAGCTGGGATCTCTAGGTAGATATTCTCTGTCATTAAGGATAATCTTCCACAAGAGAATTGGGAGTCAGTGTTTCCTATCAAGCTTGGCCCTTTGACTTGTAGCAGCATGATCAATGATTTAGTCATAAGAAGCAATTTTCTTGGCTTTGGTTTTGGGTCTTACTAGGGAAGAAAGGATTTTGATACTAAAGGATTTGTGGCTCAAGTTCTTGGTCTGAAGGGTCAGTTATCCATAATCCCACACCTAGAGGATTTAAGGAAAGACTATAAGAATGATAAAGAAGTGTTATAGAGAGACCACTCAAGATTAACACTTCACTGGATCAATTCCCTCAAATTGAAGTTTCAACTTGCAGGAGTAGTTGAAGATGGTTCAAACATTGTTGAACTTGGGTGGGAAGAAGCTAGTGAGTCAAGACAATTAGAAGTGGATTGAAATCAAGAAGAAGAAGATGATATAAATCTGAGAAGTAGATCCATTCTCACTCATATAGACAACTAGCTAAGGAGGCAAAGTATGAAAGTAGTTAATGAACCGTCTCCAAAAATGGTTTCTTTTCCTAAATCACTAACCTGTGATATCCAAGTTTCATCTCCTATTGTAGGTGGTTTGTTGACTCTTGGCAAGCAGAAAAAGATGCCAGCACCTGCATAGAACATGGCTCCTCAAACCAGATCTAAAACCAAGTCTGAAGCCCTCGTGTAGCAAGAAGTTTAGAAGGAAAGGATACTGACCCAAGGATAGGATTTGGGTGATGGTTTTGGTTTCTCAAACAATCCTAATGGTGTTGTGCAATTTATTAAAGCTCCTAGGGTAGACCAGCCTAAATTCATGACTCCTACCCAGGATACTCAAGCAATCTTTGCTAATCCTATTGCCCCATCCTAGTTATCTAGCTCAGTTAGTAAGAAAAGAAATTTGCAACCAATATGTATGCCTATAAAGGACATTGTAAAAAAATATATAGCATGTGGTTCCAAAGTTAAAAAGCTAAAAATTGATGCCCATTTAATTAAAGACCTAGTGACTGGGAAGATCACAATAGAACTAGTTACATATAAGAAAAATTTTGAATGTGGAGAAATTGTTAGTGAAGGCTTCAAAGTTAATTCAGTTGAACTTGGAACCATCAACAAAAATATAGGCAATAACTTCTTTAAGTTTTATACTAATCATATGTTAACCCAGTCAGAAAAGGATTACAAGGAGAAAAAGGAACTCAAGGCCTTAGTGATGACCATGACTACTTATATTGATTCATTAATGAATCTCAAAGCCCTACCAATTGTTCAAGCCCCTCAATCTTTTCATCCTAATTCTACAAACAACCAACAAATGGTAAAACAGATGCAAAAGGGGAAGTTTCTCTCATATGCAATGTAGGATTAGGTGAATTCCATTATCAAAGAAGGTAATAAGTTCATCCTAGAATTCACCACTGTTTATGCTGAAGGGGAAACACTCTTTGGAGAGATTCAAACTTTTATTCCAGGGTGAGAAACTAAATGGAGTCGATGCCAAGCTATTGTGTTTCAGGTTACTAAAGTTGAAAATTTTGGAGTGCTTAAGTTTCTAAGTGAGAATCCTATGAAAAATATGGATTCTTGTATGTTGTTCATCATGAAAAATAACATGGGCTGGAAAGAATCAATCTACAAAGAAGCTATTAAAGAGATGTAATCCATTGAAAGAAAGATTGTTGGGATGGATGAGGAGCTTCTTAAAGATATGAATATAGTAAATCCTATGGGAATCCTACAATTTGATGATGACAACATGGATTCTGAAGCATTAACAAAGAGCTTCAATGATGCTATTACAAAGATTAAAGATAATGAATCACCTACTGCTAGTGATTTCACCACACTAGAAAATATTGAATCCAGGTTATGTCTAAACAATAATCTCATGCCATGACAAAGCCTAAAAATCAAGAAATTCAAATGTCAAAAAGACACTTGTAAGACTAAGCTACTGAGTTTGAAGAACCCCCATTCCAATGCAATGCAAGAATTCATGAACAGCTTCAAAAGCTAGAAATTAGTAAGTCAAACCATGGGCAAAGAGGAAAAGACTAGCAATGACATTTGATTGAGATAGTTTCTTTCAGACATGTTTTGGGTAGCCATTTTAGAAACTATTTTTTTGGTTCATATCGTAACTGTTTAAATTGAAATGGTTGGACTTTAATGGAGACCTTTCAAATTTGTAATGAAACTATAAATGTTAGGGCATTGAACTAATTAGGAGTTTAAATAGAAAGCTAGAAAATACTTTGATAGGTAAATACTTTTACAACAATAGACAGATAGCATAGATATGTTTGCTTTTTGAATGACTTTGTGCATGAAGGAAGTTTATATATATATATATATATATATGTACATGATTGGTTAAATTTATTAAATGATTATTATGAAGTTTCTATATCATTCTTTTCTTTGAATGGGTGGTTTGGGAGGAAAGATTGTAAATTATTTTTTCTTTATTGCATGAACGAATTATCACCTCACCACCTAGGAGTATGTGAGAGTCCTTATGCACTTTCTGGAAAAGTGCAAAACTAGTTTTTCATTCATTGATAAATCTTTTAAAGGAAGTTGTACCTATAAATACAAAGAGAAAAAAAATAACATGAAGTTTTTTCTCAACTGTTGTGAACGTTTTTGTACTCTCCAAGTCTTGGGAATAGAGCAAATTATCATTGTGTAATTAGAAAGACAATTTGTTCGCTAACACTCAACAAGATAACTCATCTTACTATAAATACTTCTAGGTGTCTAGATCATAAATAATAAAATAATGCATAATTTAACCTAAGTAAACTTAAGTAAAGTGTAACAATAATTAATTATTTATAAACTAACAGACTTATCTACACCTCTAGCACAAGTACAAGGTGCATCACAAGGCATTATGGAAGCAAAGGAAAAGCCTAAAGAGATCCAGTTGACACCAAAGATGAAGTAGCAAGTAGAAATTCAAAACCCTGGTAACTTTACTAGAATCAAACACTCATTCTAGTCACACTCTTTAGAAAATGAGCATAGATGCAACACCATTGCAAATCTCAGTGTCGAGTCTGAGTTCATCAAAGGCTAAAGACGTGATACAATATGGAGATGTAAGACTTGATGAAGAGATTATTATACCAAAATATGATTATGACACAATAACAATTGATCAGATGGGCATATTCCAAGAAAACCTAGAAAGAAATAAAAGATAAGAACTACTTAGAAACAAGCATAGGCAGAAGCAAGCATTTCTGGAAATCAAAGACATATTTTTGGATGCATTTAGTCTACCTACTCTAGATGAAATGAACCCACTCATTGAAAAATTGACAAATATAGTGGAAAAGGTTAGTGATACAAACCTTGATACAAATACTGGATTACTAGAGTGGTCTAGAAAGAAATTTAGAAGTAAACTAAATGAGAAATATTAGGTGATATAGCACTTACACAAATTGCATTGGCAACTAAGGTTGAGAGCATGGAGAATGCACTTGAGAAAATTTTCTCACTATATACAAAATTGTCCAATCCAACACTCTACAAACAAGAGATAAGAAGTCACATTATGAGTTTGGAAAGTCAGATTAATGCATTAGGTGCAAAAGTATAATGTCCCCACTTTCTAATTAGGTTTGAATGCTATGGCCTGCAACCATTTTTTAGTACAATATCAAAATTTGCATGTAAAACATATTAGAAACATTGAATTAGTAAATATTAATATGAAATTCTACCCCAAGTACCCTTCTAAATCCCTTGAAAGAGATCTTTCTCAAACCATCTAACCCTCTAATGAGAACTATATCTTGATTAGATGATTATCATTAAAAGAGCATCTTCCTTAGGCCTCTTCGGGATCTCTAATAATAATACTTGGTAGAGATCCCACCACTGCTAGGTCTCTTATCTCTAACATATGCATATATTTGACCACTATAATATATATTGTCTCTAAGAGATTCTCCACAAATCTCTCTCTAGGTTCCAATTTGGAAACTTGGCATTCAATCAAGAATGCCCTCTAATATTTGAGTTTTCTAAAAAGAAACTCGATATTCTAATGAATGCCCTCTACTGAGTTTTTACTTGATCTCTATGAGAGCTATAAAGTTCTCATCTCAGTATGATTTATTTTCTGCTATCACATGAAAATAAATATAATATAATATAATATAGCTCTGGATTATCCCTAAATCTACACTTGACTCTCTATGGTATTATTTTTCTATTTAGTCTCACTTCTCTTAACTCTTTAGTTTCTTCTTAATTCTTGAACTTTTTATATCAGAATAATGGATAGTCATGAACACATATAATGACTAGTCTTCTGATAAATGTTTTATGTATTGTTGTTGTGTCCCTATGCTTATTCTTCTTATAGCATCACATATTATATGTTGTCTTCTTTCTAATACTTTCTTTGAAATATATATGGCTTTGATTTCTATCTTTACTACTATCTGCTACACTTGTGACTACAACAGCCAATCAATTTGCTTGGTATCATTTCTTGCATAGGCTTATTTATTCATTCATTATAATACTATCTAATATACTTTGATCACATTTTCTCCAAATCTACAGTACTTATATTGAATCCATGTCGGTATCCTATGGCTTACTTTCTTGTAATTGTCTTTGGTTCATCACTCCCTTATTCTTGAGTTGTGATTTTTATTATATCCTCTACGCAAAAACCTAGTCTTATTTTCCTCAAATATTGATTTATATAATATCTTGCTATTCCTTCATCCTTTGTATCTTACTTCTAATCCATATATTATTTGTTTAATGTTTTCCTTTACTTGTCTTATTTCTAGCATGAGGTGGTTTGGATATTGATATAGATCCACCATTCAATTTATTTGATTCATCTTGTCAACTTTTCTCTTATCTTTGTATGCATGTAGTGTTGGTAATATGTCCAAACAATCAGATAAGGTAAGTCATGGTTGTCATTTATTGCAACATATTTTTTTTGCAGATTATCCTTATTCAGTTGCAAAAGAAAATTGTCTAAGTATCAGATAGTGTTACAATAGCAGGATAATTTTGATGATACCAGAATATTCCTTTGGAATATTCTCTTGTATAGTTGACCAAAGATGTATGACATCATAATGATGATGTATACTAGTGCACATGTCCATATAGTCAACCAATTTCAAGTTATGAAGAAATTTGTGATGCAATAATGACACAACATAGAATAGAGCATATCAACAGAATGTGTTTAACAATTTGATTTATTGTTTTGAGTTATAATTTCTTGTTTACCTGACTCTAATGATGTCATATGAGCTAACTAAGGAAGAATTTACTAAAAAAAATTGTATAAATGAAACTTTATTTGTGAAGTAAGAGTGAAAAAAATATGTGCGAAAGTGAATGATGATTCAGTGATCAGTAAATGTGAAGTTGATATGATCTTGTGAAATGCGAGTAACAAGTGAATGTGATACTTTTCTATATGATGCAAAGATATGATGTGGTTTGATATGTGTGTATTCACTCTTGTATGAAGAATCATCAATCAAAAGATTTTTGAAGTACAACAAACTACTCAGTATTGTATGTATACCTATTTCTTGAAGAACTTATTATATAGTTGCATGTTAGGGTAGTAGGCTCCACTTGCACACATTTCTAAGTAATCCACCAATTTCTAACAAGGTTGAAGCAACTCCTAGTAGGGTTGAGGCTTCTAGAAAGGCCTAGTCTCCTAACAAGGACTCAAGACACTATACATGCTTTATAGACTCCTAACAGGGTCAATATCCTTAACCAAATTCTTATATAGTGGATCATCTAGTAGGTTCCATCCCCATCGAGGTTTTCCTTTGGCCAGGGTTTCCCTAGTAAACAAAATATGGTGTCACGATCTCTCTTTGTGTATGGTTGTTTACATTGTTCTACACTATTGGTTTATTTTCTTATGCACGATAAAGTAATTAATAATATTCAATTGTGGGTAAAAAGATTGAAAATACTAATTCACCCTGCCCCCCCACCTCAGTATTATCTATTTCTAATAATTGGTATCAGAGCTTAGTTATTTAGAAGAGGCTTAATAGCTTGAATAAAATCCCTATGGATATGGAACATCTAAAGAAAAATCTTGCAGAAGCACTTGAATAGATTGATCTTCTTATTGATGAAAGAGATGGCCTCAAAGATAGATACAAGAATGCTAAAGCCTACATTAATGAATTAAAGGACAAGATAGATAACCTAAAGTAGAAAGGATCTACTAATCAAACTAGTGATGATGATATTGAAGATTTGAATAAAGAAAATGAGATCCTAAAACATGTGTTAAAGATAGTTGAACTTAAGCTGAGTCTTAAGTAAAATGGAGAAAAGATTGACTTTGAAATAAAAGTTGAAAATGTAGATCTAAGATCCTAGTTAAGCAAGGTAACATCAGAACTAGAATCTATTAAGTTAAAACATGTAGAATTAGAGAAATACAACACAATTGTGAAAGGACAATTGGTACAAACCAAGTAGCAACTTGAGAAGTTATATACTAGTAGTGATAAAATTGAAGAACAAATATGTGTGCAAAGACCCAATTATGATAAGATTGGACTTGGATTCTTTCTTGGTCAATCCACCAAGAAATCTATTGAAACAAAAGAAATTGTTACTCCTAAAGTCAATAAGGGCCTAAGCAAGACAAATTGAATGTTGCTCACTCTAAGAAAGACAAAGAATCTGATCAAGATATGAATACCAAAAGAAAGGAATCTTTTGCCTGGTGTGATGAACCTAAAGACATTAAAGTCAAATGTGAAGGTAAGTCTTTCAAACTTATTTCAAAAATTTATTGTCATAATTTTCATGGATGTGGTCATTATGTAGTAGATTGTAAGAAACCTAAATTTGATAATGATAATGCAAATAGTACGATGCATAGGAATGCTAACCATGCAAGAACTAGAAGAAGATCTCATAGTAATGAAAGTGGAGAAAGAAGATAGATTATTTTTTGTAGATGCAATAATCATGGACACATTGTAATGAATTGTAGAACACCTAATGACAAACTAAATGAATAGAAAAGAGATGTACCTATATGTCAGTTGTGTAACAACTTTGGACACACAGCAAGGTTTTGCAGAATGGACAAAAGAGATCTAAACAAGAATCAAAATTACAGAAGAAAAAATAGAAAAAATGAAGTAAAAGAATAGCCAAATGAATTGAAGGATTCATTTTTGAAAGCAAAGGAACCATAAAGCTCTCATATAGCTATAGAAAATGCACCTAACAGGACAATGAAGTCACTTATTATTTGTGACTCCTCTCACTAGAATTGAGCATTCTCAATAGAACAGAGTATCAGTTGTTGATAATTGATGCTAGAGGAAATATTAAGGTTTTTGTAGTTAACAGTAGGTAGTAGACACTGAGAAAAGTATACAATAAAGTGCACATTGCCTGATATGATCAAGATGGGGATATATGAAAGAATCAAACTCTCTATTGCACAAAGATAGTATACTAAACTAGTGGTAGATATGCATTTATTGCATAGTATAGATTATGAAAGATTTAAAGGACATGAACTGACTTGCATACATCATTTTTTTATGTGAAGTTTGTGTGTGAGATTGAAGCAAGATTTGGAGAATTAAAGAGCCCTACAAGCGTGCAAAGTCACTGGATACCCTAGAACACAAATTTGAGGTATTTTTCTAAATTATTGAGCATAATCCTTCAAGAATGGCAAGGCAAGAAGTTTATAATGTAAGCAATAAGCCTAGGTATAATTTCAAGAAATGCCCATTTGTTTCTTTTCTCGATGACCCCATTGGAGGATTTTCACGAGTTCTAAAAAATGTTCTTCATATGGAAGATATCAGAGGTTATATACACTACAAGATTGAAAGTATAGGTGATTTAGATGTTCACAAGGATTTGGAGAAGATGTGCAATAATGATTTATCATTGAAATCTGAACATAGATATCTAGAACATCTTAACCTAGTTAAGCATATGTTCTATAAAAAATTTTGATAATAACAATTGGATAAGAATAATCCTTAGCATAATACATGATGATCCTCTATAGTTGGGAGATTCTATCATTAGCATGGACAATGACCTAATTCACAAGGTCACAGGATTGAGCAATCAAGGTAGCAATCCAGTAAACATCAAGAATGTGCACAAACTTTTTGAGGAATATCTCAACACATATTTTGATAAAAGGAGAATGAAAGTCAACTCAATCCAAGATGATGGAGTGAGACTTATTTGCAAGATTTTGGGTTACAAGTATAATCACGGATCAAGAATAAATTCAACCCCTGTAGGATTTCTACATGCAGCTAACCTGGCAGTAAGAGGTGACAAAGTAAACATGTATGATATTATCAGAACACAACTATTGGATAATATCTTAAGAATCAAGAAATCAAGAAGTGTAGTATTTAGATTTGAATCCCTTCTAACACACATATTATTTTATGCCATCAAAAGGTTTCCTATTATACAGTGTGGAATGAAAATGAGTGTGCAATGTAGCAGATCACTTGAGCTTATAGGTCAAGACCCAAAGCAATCAGAGATAGTGATTTGGATAGAATAATGAAGTCCTTTCAAACAGGGATGAAGAAAAGGTATAGAATACCTCCAGCACTAGTGGAAAAATATAAGGATGGAGTTATGTGTCATGGTTGAGATAGATTTTACATGCATGGAGGCAGTAGTTCCTCAAGTGAAATTTATTAAACCTATGGGATATGAGATGAGTGAGGATTTGATTGAAGGATATGCATAGATAATCCTCCATTCTAAAGTTGATTCTAACTATCCCAGATGGGGAACATATTTAGAGAAAATGGGAGAAGTGAAAACTAGTCAAGTCATGAAGGACTCCAAGAAAAAGGTAGAGAAATCTATTCATTCTATCTTGAAAGAATTTGGAATGAAAAGGAAAGAGTTTGATGAGGTAAAGGGAATTTCTATGGAAATGAAGGCTAGTGGTCAAATTGAGCTCTTATCCCCTACACCCTTTATAGTGGCAGGACCTACTAAAAAGGTCACAATTGCCAAAAGAAGTGCATAGACTTCTTTTGTTCCTTGTGTAGTAGTCACGCAATAGCCACCTCCAAGAAAACTAGTAAAGACAAAGAAAACATCAACATCAAGAGAATCCACAAGGATAGCAACCCCTCCTAAAAGGAGAGAAAAACAGACCATGAGTGCCCCAAGAAAAAGAAGGAAAACTCTATAGATTAGCTCATCTAAGTCTAAGGAAGAGAGTATGATAGGCTAAGTGAAGAAACTAATCAGGAAGCCAAGACATCAATGGGATGTATAGCATAGAAACCAAACATAGAAAACCTTAACATGCAAATTATTAATGACAACAACTTTGTATAGTTAAATAAATTTTATGACTTGTATAATAACATGGATAGGAGACAACTAGAAAATGATGTAGTTAGGAACATGATTTTGAAAGATAAGATGTTTGATACTATAAAAGGGAAAATACCCAAAGATTTATACAATAGATTGCTAAATAGGAAGAGAAGGGTTATAGAAGAGGATAACTAGATAAGAATAAACATGGTGAGAAAGTTATGCACTATAAATAGTGAAGAAGACATATAAGAAATTTTGAAAGGAATAGCACCATTACTAAGGCATAAGAAAAGATCCATTCTTATTATGGGAGGAAATTGTGAGGAATTCAACAACGAAACTCAGGAGGCTATAGTTTCTTTCATGTTCACTATGCCTAAGGACAGTGTGCAAACTAAGAAAGCAAGCCAAATTCTTGGAGAAAGTGCACAAATTCTTGCAAAAAGTGTGTAGATACCTGGAGCTAGTACACAGATGCCTAGAGCAACTGTGCAGGTAGAAGAGGCAAGCAAGAAGTCTAAAGTAAGTGTGTAGTCAATAGAAGCCAACCAGACACCCAAGGAGAGTGTACAGACAAAGGAGGATAGTCCCATAGCTTACAACCCTCCTCATAGTACTGAACTAGTAGCTACACCAAGTCCTCCTCACATCACTATTGGCAATGACTCTATGTAACTAGACAACACCAAAGTGATTGTTGACAAATAAGAAGATCAATTCAAGAATTTTGGTGCTACCGCTATTGGAAATATTGTGGATTATAGTAGTTCTAATAAAGAAGAGGAATAGGACACTACTAGAGAAGTTACACAAAATATGGAAACAAGCACTGAAGAAGGTATCTCAAGTGTGCCTTTGACAAGAAAAGTAGTAGTAGCTTCCAGTCCTCCTACACAAATAGTAGTAACAGTAGATCCAACTCAATTTGATGAACAATATGAGGCAAAGAACCTTACATCTTCTTTAAGCAAACTTCTTTCAAAAAGAAGAAATTAGTCAAGTCACTTGAAAAGAGTTTGACCATAGTTTTGGACAAGATCAAAAAGGTACTAAGCCCCGTTGACATCCTAGCTTATATTCAACAATGTGCAACAATTTTGTGCAAGGATTTTGTGATGAGTTTTCTACACTCATGAATGTAGCTACCATTCAAGCACAGACTAAGCATGATGGTAAACTTCTAAACACCATGTGCACTAACATGAGAAATGATATAGAAACTCTGAACATATGTATTAAAGCACCAAGGTAGTGCATAGAGGAAGGATAACAAGCATATGCTAAGTGTAACTTAGCATACATTTATTTGAAAGAATATGATGATTAGATCAAGGATAAAGTGACTGAGCTTTAGATAGTCACTGAGAACTTTTTGAAGTAGAATTAGAAAGTGGACACCATTGAGCATACAATTCAACTACTTCATGATAATATAAGGGAAATATAAGTGGAGAAGGAGAAAATTATAAAGAGTTTCACTCTTTTGAGAGTACATATATTCCCTCAAATGATATTACTAGAAAATCAATTGGAAGAGTGCTTGTTTGCAAAATCTTCATATGACAAGTTTATGGCTATAGACTTGAATGTAGCAAAACTGGCAGCATATGCTTTGTGTGTGCTGATTAGTGTATCTAATGCACTGAAAGATAGTTGAAAGAAACAATTTGAGTAGTTGAAGACCAATTTCAGTGATTGTCTTTCCATGTTTTGATATGCAGCTATCAAATTTTGATAGTTTTTGATACCTTTGTCACTGATGTCATAGGGGGGGATGTATGGAAAATTGTATTGTAAGAAAATATAATATGTATAATATGTAAGGAGGAGCAATAATTTGTAATAGGAAGTTATAAGGGATGTAATATTTCATAACATGAATACAAATGTTTTTTATGTTCTTATGTTATGGCTATTTATTTTCATTGGCATGACAGTATGTTTGGGACTTAGCCAATTTTCCCAAAATGTTTCCATCAATGCCAAAAGGGGATATTGTTGGCAATATGTCCAAAAAATCAGATAAGGTAAGTTATGGTTGTCATTTATGGAAACATATTTATTTTGTAGATTAGCCTTATTTAGTTGCAAAAGAAAATTGTCTAAGTATCAGACAGTGTTACAGTAGTAAGATAGTTTCGATCATAACAAAATATTCACTTGGAATAGTATCTTGTGTAATTGACAAAAGATACATGACATCATAATTATGATGTATACTAGTGCACATGTCCATACAGTTAACCGAGTTCAAGTTATGAAGAAATTTGTGATGCAATAATGACACAACATAGAACAAAGAATATCAATGGAATGTGTTTAACAATTTGATTTATTGTTTTGAGTTATAATTTATTGTTGATCCAACTCTGATGATTGCATATGAGCCAACTAAGGAAGAATTCACTAAAAAATTTTGTATAAGTAAAGAACTTTGCTTGTGAAGTAAGAGTGAAAAAAATATGTGCAAAAGTGAATGATGATTCAATGATCAGTAAATGCAAAGTCGATATGATCTTGTGAAATGCGAGTAACAAGTGAATGTGATTCTTTGCTATATGATGTGAAGATATGAGGTAGTCTAATATGTGCATAGTCACTCTTGTGTGAAGAATCATCAATCAAAAGATTTGCAAAGTACAAAAACCTACTTAGTATTGTATGTATACCTATTTCTTGAAGAACTTATTGTATAGTTGCATGTTAGGGTAATGGGCTCTACTTGGACACATTTCTATGTAATCCACCAACTCCTAATAGGGTTGAGGCTTCTAACAAGGCCTAGCCTCCTAATAGGGACTTGAGACGCTATACATGCTTTATAGACTCCTAACAAGGTCAATATCCTTAACCAAATTCTTTATATAGTGAATCATCAAATGGGTTCCATCCCCACTAGGGTTTTCCCCTGGCTAGGGTTTCCCTGGTTAACAAAATATGGTGTCATGATGTCTCTTTGTGTATGGTTTTTTTTCATTGTTTTGCACTATTGGTTTATTTTCTCATGCACATGATAAAATATTTAATAATATTTAGTTGTGGGTAAAAAGATTGAAAATACTAATTCACCCCCCCTCTCAATATTATCTATTTCTAACATGTATTTGTGGAGTGAGTTAATTTTCTTGAGAAATGAGAGGAATTTAGATGTTTTATATTCTTATTTGATGGACTCATTTTGCTCTACTATTGACATCAAGGATGTTATCTTGTTTTTCTCTTGTTCACTTTTATCTTTGTTTGGTGTTTTCTCTCTATTCAACTAACTTAAGCGGAAATAATTATCTTGTCTTTATGTTCTCTTCTATATTATGGTTAAAATGTAACTTATGTTTTTTTGAATTGTTTTGAGCTTGTTGTATCTATTGCCCACACTAGTAGTGATTTCAACGCTTCTCTACAGCTCTACATAATAATGTTTCTTTTAGTTTTGTTGACATTCATCTATTCTTTCCTTTCTCGATGGTAATTCCTTTTTTATTCCACCCCATGTCTATCATCTTAGTTTCCTTTGTTTGAATTTATATATTGCAAACATGTCCCATTGAATAGTCGCATCTCCTTGATAATGATTATGTTTATATGTTTTCATTATTGAATTATTAATAATCTAATATCTTTTTAATTAGTTTGTTATTTCTTGAATTTATAGTTTACTCATTATTATATTTATTATTATTTATATTAGTTATATTATTAAGACTAAGTCAATATTGACTCTCATCTGTTACTAGTTAATATCTTCTTGAATATTGTGGATTAAGATTATTTTGATATTCAATGCTAGTAATCGATATTTGTCTTATATTCAATATCGTTTATTGATATTATTATCAATAATGTTTTTTATAAGAAATTATTATCAACAATGTTTATATACTTATAAATTAGCAAAATTTGATAAATATCATTTACTAAAAAGGTTTCTTATAAGTACATATAGGGTTATGACAAAAACTACCTATGACACTAGCTCAAAGTGAGAAGCACTTTAGAACTTTGATACAAACCCAAAGTCAGTTAGCTACACTATCAGTAGATGAAGCTAATATAAGGGCAAAACTAATTAGCATATAAAAAACATTGACCCCCCACATGGAAATTTTTCACAAGGAATTAGGCTAAGCTGAAACACTTATGAAGAAAGACCGCAACCTTTCAACATCAGATGACCTAGTCCACCTTGCTTCTAAGCTGGCAATGCAAATTAAGTCTTTGGATGTGGCATGTGAAAATTGCGATGAAGCTCTCAAGATTATACTAGAGGTTCATAAATCCTTTTTTGAAAAACACACTATTATTGTATAGCCCATTTGACATAAGTGTCAAAAATGGGGGGAAATAAAAGTGGGAGATATAGAATTTCTAAGAGAAAGAGAGAAAAGGAGGAGAATAAGAGCAAAAGGGGAGATGAAATGAAAGAGTGTCAGTTAGAAAATAACAACAAGCAAGTCAAAGAAGTCACACAAGTATCAGTTAAAGCATGTCTACTGAGTAGGAGTACATAATTTTGAATACATAATAGACCTATCAACTCAATGGGGAGTTATCAACTTTTGAGGTACAAGTTGCTAGAAAATTTTGAAATTTTGAAGCTTTGTACATAAGCCAAATAAGAGATATGTTATGCTTGTAAGAATAAGGACATCAATGCATGACCAAGTGTTTTTGAAACTCATGTTAAAGGGGAAGATTTTTGATCTTAGATTGGTTTCAATGAATGAGTGTATACACACTTAAGTCATTTACTTAGTTCATTCCAAATAAGTAGTACATGTCAAACACAAGATGTATATAATAGTGCATGTCATGTCTATAGTGAGTGTCAAGTCACTCAAGTGTTGAGCAGACAGTGTATTCCAAGTGATTCAGGAGCCAAGTAAGTAGAACATGATGAGTGATATAGATTCTAAGTCACAAACTTCAAATGTTGAATAAGACATTATTGTCATAGTTCTTTGTAATGGCACAAAAAACTATGTAAAACATTTTTGAGTTGACTGAAAGATTGAATCATGATAATTTGGAGATAAGGACGAATCTTAATTTGGATTCACAATGCATTGTATGTAGCCAATCAAAAAAAGAGAAATTTTAAGTGGCAAAAATGGAAGAATCACATCCGTTGATTCATACCTAACCCTCAGTCACCTAAGTCTTCTTAAGGAGAAAAAACCCTAAACTTTCTAAGGAGTATGAAGGAGCAAAAAAGAAGTTTTCATGCAGAAAATACAACATTTATGGTGGCTAAGGAGTTATGATCTGAGATTACAGTATAGAATCAGTTAAAGGAGAATAGAGGAAGGAAATAACATACAACAGAAAGACATATGATCAAGAAGGATCAAGAATACATTAGTTTAGAGATGATCTATCATTAGGAAACCATGTGCTAACCATAGGATCAGTGTTGATTCATTCTAGTAGAGTGAGACCTAATAGTTTTTATAAGCCTTTAATAGGGCAAACCTTTCACAGGGTAGATCACGTCTCGTGATCAAACATTGTAACCTTCATTAGATACACTTTATTACTATAGTACTGAAGATTTGTGGGTGTCATTATCACCTTAATTTTACCTTCTTATTGGAGGGTTTCTAGGTAATCATATCTAGTGTCATATATGTGAAAATATTTACTTATTTACATGTCATCCTTATCTTCAAAATGCTTTCCATATTCCAATATTTCAATTGTGTCAGCTAGAAATCAAGATTTCCTCATAAACTCAAAAAAAAATTTAGTTAGCCAACACTAGGTTTTGACTCTCGATCATTATAGAATTACTCAGTCAATACTATCTATTCTATTCAACATATTTTTGGATACTCCATCAATACTAATGCTCATTCAACACTATATTCTACTTAGTTTATATTTTTACTCAGTCAACACTAGCATCACTCAATACATACTTCTAGTTCCTTAATCTTCTACTCTTTTTCTCGATCAATCTTCTGCATTTTGTCTTCTATTGATCACTTCTTCTAGGGTTCAATACAACTATATTATCCACTTTTTTTATGATTAAATAATTATATTATCTTATGAAGATTTAATCGATCCAATTCCCATTGTAGTTCCTCATTACTTAACCTTTTCTCTAGGTCCTTTTGTTATCTCTTCTTGTCAAATCCTCTTCATCAATCATATTGATATGACACTCTACTTAGATAGAAATGATCTAACCAATAAGGTTTGACATCAACAATATAAAAATTATTCCAATTGTAGTTCTGACAATATGATCATACTAAAAATCTCCCAAATGCTCTTGTAATGCTATGATAGTCCCCCATAGAAACATTATTAGATTTCATGCTAACAATGAGAAACCATAGGGTTACTAAGGTTCCTAAGGCAAGGAGAAGAGGAATCCAAATCAAAGTGAGACATGAGTCTATGACTTCTAATAGGAATACTATTAGTAGGAGTAAAAGTAGTAAATATCATTCACCAAATAAGGAAAGAAGACACAAAATAAATCTATCCTTATGATATCAACTAAAACACAATGTAGTGTACAAAGAGTATAAATCATGTGATGAAATATCACAAGATAACTCAAGAAAATCCAAATATCTAACCATAAATAAGAAATCTAACACTAAATCAAAGTTGAAATGTTGATAGTTGTGTTCACTAATATATTTAGTGTTGGAAATATGAATCAAGGATATAGGACCCAAGTTCATCACTTAACCAACACATGTATAGATAATAAATACAAAGGCAAGTCAAGGAGATAAGTTATTTCAATCCCAATTCTAAAGAATTAGGACTAGAGAGATTAGCACTAACCAAATAAGAAAGGAGAACTAATGCAAAACTAGATCTAGGAAGAATGAGGCGAAAGATAACTAAATCCTTGAAAACCCTCGATGATATGATGAGCTAGAGCTAGATGTAGGTAAGTATGTTGATAGCTCAAATAAAGTAGAGAACACACCTTTATAATATGTGTTTATGCTTTTTGTACTAATCAGATGAAGGGAAATCATTGGATATGCACCAGAAACTATACAATGGAAAAAGGCCAAAAATGGTTTGGCAATCTGTTAGGGGAAATCTAGATGATTAGGGGTGGCCTAGTCAACCTTGATACATTAAAGGAATTGTGATTGGCTGTGATATAATGTGTGCAATGCTAATTTTGATTTTACAATTCTCAAGAAAGTCAAAAAGGGTATTCAAATTTTCAACATGTTTATTAATTTCATATCCATAACTTACAATAAGAAAGAATTTTGGTTGTTGTTGGGGTTTTTTCCTCAATCAAATCCCAATTTAGGAGTTAACCTTGAATTTTAATAATTGAAATTGCTTGAACTATAAATTAAATATACCAATTCATCTAATAGTGGTAGGATCTCTTAAATTGAATGCAATGTTCTTTCTTCACCAATTAATTTGTATTAAGAAGTTGAACATGAATGGATGTAGAAGGTGCAATCATGGATCTTGAATATTTTTAAGAATATATTGAAGATAAACTCTTTCAATTTACAATATACTGGAATCCTTGATATTTAATGGAGTAGTTCTTGAAAAATGCTTGAAGACTTGAAGACTTAAAAACATGAATGCTTGAGAGCTTGAAATCTTGAGTGCTAGAGTACTTGAATATGAACTTGATAGATGAAAATGGAGAAAATGGATGGGATTATAGGTGAGTGCACTAAGATGGGGGGTATAAATGGGTAACTTTTTTCTAAAATCAAGTAATCCTGAACTTGGATAAGACATTTGAGGGTCATCCACTAAAAATGAGAAGATGTGTAAAACATATAAATTGTAGTACTCTAAATCTACTTTCTAAACTACTAGAGTTTTTACAAAATGGATAAGATTAGGTCACTAAACCCTAAGCACATGAAAAACAGTCCCTAATTTTTTTAGAAAACATAACATAATTGTTTTCGTGTGCAACACAAAAGGCATAATTATATTTAGTATTTTGCATATCCAATATGATGATAGCTAAGAGTCATATGTAGAAGTTGTGTATTTTTTTATAATTTTATGATGAAATTTTTTTGTTATGAATTATTGAATAGACTACATCCTAAAATTTTGGTACCTATTTATGTATTGAGCATAACTTTCATCAAAATAATTGAAAATGGAAACTATTTTTAAAAATGTGTATATAATCCAACATAGAATAGTAATATGTAATTTATTGTTAATTTTGTTAAGCATATCAAATGTTACTAGAAAATGGTAGACATATGTCTATGAGGAATGTCAACCCATTGGTAAAAGCAATTAAAGTTTACAATGTTAATGTTGTCCAAAAAAAGAAAAATATATATGGTTAAGAAGTTAAGAAGATGTCTAATATTATGGTGGTGATTTGTGTTAAGAAAATATTGTTATAAATATGAAAATGTGTTACAATCATTTTTTTGTCACATATATCAAAGCTACTACTTGCTAGAGAGATAATTGCTTAAGTTGATTTAGGTACTATCATTTATTTGATTGATGAAGTGGATTTAATCAAATTGGATAACAAGAGCACCTAGAGGAAAGATTGAATTATATGTTATATAAAAAAAATTACTAAGATTAGTTAAGACAATGATCACATAGTGTATTAGTTATCCACTTAAATATGTAAAGGATGGATACACTAACTAAGTCTAGAAGAATAAGGAAGAAAAATTGTGTCTGCTAAGCTTGACCAAGTGAATAGTTGGTGCCATGTAATGTTAGTACAAGCTGAGAAGAAACTTAGTTGGTGTAAAGCAAACTAGAAATACAGTGTATTCTGAGCGAATTTTAGTATTTGTTAGGTAATTTCTAGAGAGTTTCGAGTGACAATACAATATTATATGTGCCAAGTAAACTGTTAATGGATGCTGAGTAACACAATGTGTAGCAAGCATCAAAGGTTAGCTATTGTTGAGTGACAAAAATAAAAGGAAGATCAAAGAATCGCTAAATCTAAGTTGGCAAAGTTCAATTCTTTGATTGTGTGAACCATGTGCAAGATAAGCTTGATGAGCTAGTGGAAAAGAATTCAAGATAAATTATTTTGTGATGGATTGAAATAGAATTGTGAAAAAAGTTTCTAGAGGAAGAAAAATAGAAAGATGGTTAGATTCAATGAATCCTACCTAATCCTGGAATAGATGATTGTGATTAAGTGGCAAAATATCTAAATTCTCTTTATAAGGGGATACAAGGCATGAAGAAATAGTTGGGATGTGTGAAAACCCAAGGAAGACAAGAGGTCTAGAGTGTTGCTTCATATAGTGGTCAAATAAGAGAGTCTTCAAATTGGCATGCAAATCAAGAAGGCTTGAGAGAATGGATGCTTGAAAGGTGAAAAATCTATCAGAGCTAAAGTGAAGTGTGAAAAGCCAAATGGAGGGCTGAAACAGAGATTTGAAATTTGTAAGTGAGTTGTGATTTGTTATCAAATCAAAGTCTTACTATGACTTTCTAAACATTGTATGAGTCTAGGGTAAATCCTTTTCATGAAGGTTGATGTAATAGTCATTTCTAAATCCTTTAACTGGGTGACATTCTAATGGAGTGGTCTAAATTCCTCTAATAAGCCTCACCTCTAATAGGGTGATAAAATCCTTTAAGGAGGTCACATTTAACAAATTGTAGTGTGACCTTTAATAAGGTTGGCCTTTCATAGGGCATCACTTTAGAAGAGTAATAATTAGTAGCATGTTACTAATGGTTTTTCCCAAATTGGGTTTCTTCATAAAATTCTTGTGTGAAATTGTCTAATTTTTCTTATGTTGTTTCATGAACTTACATTTCTACAAAGTTGTTTTGACCTAGGACAGTAACCTACAAATTTTAATTATTATTGATGCATGTAAGGTACATGATAAGGAGATATGTGTATGATTTTTTTTAAGTGCTGAAAAAGTTTTATTAGGACATCTGGACCTTTGATAACTGATTCGCCACCATCTTAGTTATTCTAAAGAATTCCAACAATTTTAGAGATACCCACTTCACCATTAGTGTACCTAATGAAGACAAAGATGAGAATTCATCTTAGAAAATGAATTTTTTTCTAAATTAAAAAAATGGAGGGAAAACTGTCTCCCAAGCCATTGGGTCTGTTGATGTTTTGAAACACTATAGGTTTTAAATTACCCTAATGAGAACAAGACACATCTAGGGGTAGCTAACTCCCATCCTTAACATATCATTTCAGACACCGAGCCAATTGTAAGGCTAAAACCTTCTTCTACTTCAGGCTCTACAAAACCTAGGTGGGTGGACCTTAGATTCAAATCATATGGTACTGGTGCTAAACATATTATTGAATCTATTAACAATAGATTTAAGCTTTATTTCTCCTAATGACTCATGCAATAACATAGATCTACAATAGCTAAGTGCAAGACAATGAAATTCATAAGTTGAGTGAGGGTTTATTGACCTATTTGTTTTCTAACTTACCTTTCCAAAGGAAGGAAATTCATTTTGTACATAAAAGAATATGCATATCAAAATTTCTCCAAATTTGCATTGACCTCTCTTGGACCTTCTTAAAGCTCCCAAATTCTCCATAATCTATTGTAATTGCAATTCAGCTAGATCATAAGTATGATCCTTCTTAACAATTTTGTATCCCATGCCTATTGCAATACAAGGTACACTGTTGAGTCAGCTTGACTAGTAGAATTTATGAGATATGACTCTAATAACAAATTCTACAAGAGTATGATCCTTCTTAACAATTTTGTATCCCACGTCTACTGCAATACAAGGTACACAATTGAGTCATCTTGACTGGTAGAATTTATGAGATATGACTCTAACAAAAAATTCTACAAGAGGATCTTTGATGGTGTTAATATTTATCCCTCTCTTGTTCCATTTTTCCCCAACGTTCTTTTCTATGGCTTCTTTAGAATTACTCCTTAGGGTTTTTGGCCATTCTAAGGTTGGGTACCCAGTTACTCTATGCATAATTCTTTTTGACAATTTGATTGGTCCATCTTCTAACCATAGGCTTCCATCATGGATTCTACTTAACACAATTGTAATCCATTCAGTCTTGAATACAGTAGACAAATCTAGGGCACGAGTTAAGCCCTTCTTCTCAACAATTTGAAACTCTTCCTTTAAAACTCCATTCTCACACAATTTATTGTATGCTTTGCTAATCTCCATATCACGAATAGCTCCAATTTTGTAGTTATAACATCTCCTAACATCTTGTACCATCACGACTTTAGGTGGAATCACGAATAAAGCTTTGGTAGGGTCATTCTTATAAGAAACTTTGGGAATTAGTTTAAAGTATGGTTGTTTAACTTCATTACTGACCAATTGGACTTCAAAAAAATCCTTATCCTAAAGTTTCCTTGAGGTAGACGCCATTTCTTCAATCTAGGGTTTCAAAACATGAAAATTGCTTAACTGCGTAGCTCAGCACTAGTGTAAATACCTTGAATTGACAAAATGATGTTGAAACTTGGCTTGAATCTACACAAAAGCTTCAATCTCTTCTTGGAAATCTTTTTTGCACTCTTCTTGCTCTTTATCTATGTTGGCGATGATGAAAAATGATTGAAAACTCAACCTTATACCCTTCATTTCATATCATTTAATGCTCAGTGCATATACAACTGTCCACTTAGCTCTTTATGCAATTCTATTTCACTCAGCTTTCATTGATTTTCCAATACTCAGCATACACTAGGATTTTACTCAGCTTCTGAAGGCAACTATCCTTACTTGGAAACAATGTGAAAATTTAACTTTGCATCTTTATTCATGCTAATCCATCCTTTTTAGTACTGATTTAGTCTTGGAACTGATGTATGATAAAACATTTAAATATCAATCCCACATACCTTCTTTTGCTTAGTTGGATGAATTGTGACCACTTGACCTTTTAGGTGAAGTGATCCCTCCATTGGATGTGTTGCTTCCATCTTTTCTTTTCCATGTTCTATTCATTTCTCCTCTGATGTGTTCAACATCAACTTTTCCTTTTCCTTTGTTGAACTCAGAGTTGGGTGCCTTTGACCTAGTTGGGCAATACTTGTTGATGTGACTCATCTTCAAATAACTAAAGCATATAGTTTGGCTCAACCATATACTATAGCTCCCAATAAAATGTGTTCTTATGCAATTTTCAAGGATGTGTCCATACTCTTGACAGTAGTGACAGCTCTGCCTAGTGTTGTAGTCCTAATTGTAGTGATGTCCATGAATTTTTGACTTTGCTAGTTGGTTTGGTGTCCACATAGGCTTAGATCTACATTCAAAGGATCTATGTCCATACGTCTATAAATTGTAGCAGTGACCTTCAAATCTTGGTGTCCCGATGGTTCTAGTCCTATAGTCATATGCCTAATGACCTTGCTTGTTGCACTTGTGATAGTGACCCATGTTTTTAGGTTTGTCGTGCTAATTGGCATTCTTTCTCTTGAATACATTAGAGGTATGTCCCTTTTTACCATAGAAATGACAAGTGGGTTTTGTGTTCTTACCTTTGTCACTCTTTTCTTCTACAGTCTTTGATGACTCTCCTTTTTCAGTGCTGGTGTATCCTAGTCCTAAAGTGTCATTGTTGGATCTTGGTGATTTTAGTAGTTGTTAAAAGTAATTGATATCTTCATTAGGTTTGTTGAAACTCTCTACAATTTCTTTCTCTCTTGTCAAGTCATTTTACAGTTGTTCATTTTGCATCTTCAGTGTGGAGATCTCAATGTCCTTGACATTCAGTTCATGATGAGCATTCATCATTTGGCTTAGGATGTCTAGCTACATGTTGGAAATTCTTGCAACCTCAATTAACTTTTCCTCTATTCTATTGGCAAGGTTTCTCTTATCTTCCTCTATCATATCTTTATCTTCAATAGCTTTCTTCTTCTATTCAGTCACTTCAGAAAGCATCATGGCTTGTGATTCTTGTTCAATCTTGAGGGTTTTGATTTCTTTTGCTTGAGCTCTATTTTTCTCCATTAGGTATACAATGGCTACATCAAACTCCTTAGAATATCCATTGGCAAACAATTTTTTGGTGTCAATCTCCTTGTATTGTGTACCATTCTTAGCTATGGCAATTTATTTTCTTCTTTTTATGGATTTCCTCAATTCTTCCCTAGCTACTTCTAGAGAGTGTAGAATGAGATGTATCTCAATCTCCTAATTCTCTATAATCTTCCCAATCTTGTAAACCTTTATTTCCAAATCTTTTCTTCAATTTGTAAGGCTTCTCCTTGGAAGAACTTGACTTTGATACAAATTGTTGGAATTTACAAGTGGGAAGAATACTTCTAAGAGGGGGGTTGGTGAATCAAAAGTACCAAACTTTAAGCTATAAAAGTTGTAACTATAATTAATACATGCATGAAACATATCTAATTAATCATGAAAATAGACAACACAATATTTGATCACCTAGAAACCCTCCAAAATGAGAAGGTAAAACTAGGGTGGGGATGACACCCACAACTTATCACTGTAACAATATGTAGCTTGTTGAGGTTACAAAGTTTGACCATCATCAATGGTTTACCCTATGAAAGGCATGCCTTGTTGAAGACTTTAACACTCTATTAAAAGTGACCTATCTAAAGGATTTACAAATATTCACTTGGAATGTCACCCTATTATAGGATAACTTACAAATATTTACAAATATTCACCAGATAACTTACACCCTATTATAGGATAACTTAAAAATATTTACAAATATTCACCAGATAATTTACAATCCTTAATTCTTGATTTTAGATCCTTGTTTTGTCCATTTTGACCTGATCCTTTTTTATCTGATATGATTATGTTCAAAGTGTTGATACTCTGTTCTCATAACTAATACTACAATGTTGTCCTTCTTCTAAGTCCTTACACCCCTTTCATTATACTCTTGTGAATTGTGTGGTTTTGACCTCCTTAAAAAGGTTTCATGACTTAGGGTTAGGTATGAATCTATGATTGAGATTCATCTATCCTTCCCACTCAAATCTTTCCATTTTTTTGACTAGTTGCATGTTGATTTCATAGGGAATTAAAAGGATTTGATCTAATCTTTTAGATCCTTAAAAATTCATCTTAAGTCAACTCAAAAATGGTTTACATCTTAGTTTGTGAGGGCACAAACTCTTATGTTGATTCTATGTTAGTCGGTACTTACTGATTGCTAATTCTTAACACATATAGGAATTCTATCTTGCTTGGCACTTATAGAAATTTTTTCTTGCTCAGCACCTATAGAAATTCTATCTTGCTCAACATCTATAGAAATTTTTTCTTGTTCAACACCTATAGCTCTCTTGGCACATATACAGACTGGGCATCTATTAGTCTCTTGGCATCTAAATGACTAGGCACTTGATGAATTTTAGGCCTGGCACATACTATAATTTGGCATCTATATTACACTTGGCATCAACTTATAAAATTTCTTAAGTGTGTTGACAATTGTCAAAACCAATCTGAGACCAACAGTGCACATCAGCGCACCTCCAAGGGTGCACTGAAGGCCACCCAATTTTTTTCAAATATAAAACAAAACAAAGGACATTATGCATATCTGTTATGTTTAAGCCTTAGTAGGTGCAACTTTTGTGCTTTATTTTGCATTTTTTGTCTTAGGGGTATAGTTTTGAGGTTTTTTCATACTTTTTATATAAAGCATTTAAATTTTTAAGGGTTGTGTCTGTTGTGTAGGTTAAGGAATTTTTGAACCATGCTCCTTTCAAATCCAAACTAATAGACATCTTTGTGTAGATATAATGGCATCCTCTTCATCTTTCTTGGGTAAGAAAATGGCACCAAAACTTGTGGTCTTTAAGTTCCAAGGTGTTTGAATAAAGTCAAGCTTTCAAGATGATAACTTAGAAACTAGAGATACAGAATTAGGACATACAGACTTGGAGGAATTCTTGAAGATTTGCAATAAATTGACTGAGAGATCCCAGATGATCTCCACACTAATTAGATCAAGACTCATCAACACAGCATCACAACCAAGTGTTAGTGCAATCTTCCAAACTCATTATGACACTTGTAGAACTTTATCCTTGAGGAGAGGGTTGTGAAGAGAATAATGGGGGAAATTGTCCTTGATCTCCAACCAAAAATATTGAGAAAGTGTTCCATCTCCCATGGGCAGATCAATTTATCAGGCTTACCTATAAGCAGGCAAAAAGGTGTTATCAAGAACACATTGATGAGGCCTTTGAAATCATTCAATCCTCATATCTCATAGAGAAGACTCCTTTGCGAAATAAAAATAGAAAAGTGGACATGGCCTAATGGTACACAAAAGAAGATATTGGATACTCGATCATACTCTTGAGTAGAGTTATGGGTCTAATAGCAGTTGGACATCTAAACATCTTCATGGTACACTTTATTGAAAAAATAAAAAAAGATGAAATGCCATTGGATTGGGCTTCCACTCTTAGTCATAATTTTTGGGAATAGTTGGTGGTAGTGAAGAATCAAAGGAAATTCTACATAACTTCATACCTAGTATACTTGTTGGCTACAATAGCAACAGACTATCCAGGGCTTTATAGGAAGGGAAACATGTAGGATCCAAATACATGGCCATATATCATGTACCCTCAATTGGTGAAGAAAAGGCCCTCAAAGTAGAGAAAATAATATATAATTGTTAATGATGCCTTCATGTTTTCCACAATCAAATTCATAGAAGGAGATTATGCGAAGAGATTGTCAGATGATGCAATTATGCAAAGAGATTGGCAGATGATGCAATGGCACAAATTTTATTGGTTGGGGATTATAACATTAAATTCAAAAAATCACATATCTGAGAGTAGCAAGTATAACTGTTAACTCGAAGAAGCTCCTGAGGTATCCTTGTGATAGGCTTATTGTCCTGGAGATCTCTTGACAACTCTTGTCTACATATGATAGAGTTAGAAGGTAGCACAAAACATGTTGGAGGTGGCCTATGACCATTGGACCTTTCAAGATAGACAGATACTAGGATATCATTTCTTTTGAGTGTGAATGGGATCAATATCCCTTAGAAGAATACAATTCCTCGTGGCCCTATTTTGATAATATTGAAAGAGTGCAATACTTGGCTGGCAAAGAATTTAATCATGAGTAAGCCATTAAGGATCATTGCATGAACACAAAAAATGACTCTGATATCTGAATAAGGGATTATTTTAGGATGACTTTGTACCTAGTAGAGAAGGCCTTAAAAATAAAGATTGCATTGAAGATATTACAGCAAGACTCTACAAAGTTGCTTAACCCATTGTTCAATAGTGATAGGGTTGGCAATAGGCCCATTATGAATGTTGAGGTTGACAGAGAAGAGAATTATGATATCAACCATAGGGTGAGGCACATTACTAAAATGATGTAGGAATGGATCAAGAAACCATTTAAGCTTGATCCAATTCCTAAGACGGTTATCTTTCATGCACAAGCCCATCTAGCCAAAGGTAGGGGGAAGAAAGTCACTATCCCTACTTTTGTAGCTTAGTCACCAGTAAGGCCAGAAATGGTACATAAACTTGATAGACCAATTGGATATTATCAAGATTTGAAGGGCAAAGGAAGGGGCAAGAGAAAAATAGGTTCTCCTCAAAGAGTTTAACTTGAAGAATGTGAAATCCTAGCACCTTCATAGCAAGGAGAAGAAAATGTACAAGGGTCAGAAGATACTAGAACTCCACAAATCTAGGTTGATCCTCACGTGCCACCAACTACACAAAGTTAGACTAAGATAGAGGTTGAGATTCAAGAGGTCTCCTCTCCTCATCTAGTAGAATAGGCATCTCCTTTAGCACCAAAAAGAAGAAAGAATAAGACTCCAGTGAAAAGGAGACAAAAGGTGATCAAGAAGGTGATCCCTTTCCCATCTATCCCTAAATCTATTCTAGAAGAGGGAGAAGAAGAGGATGATGAGGATGAAGAAGATAATTTTCCACCAAGTTAGAGAACCAAGCTAGCTAGAGCCACACAATAGGAATCGAGAAGAAGTTCTATGACTATGCCTCCATCAATCCCAGATAAACCTCTACAAACTACTACATCAGAGGATGAGATGCAATAATGGATTGATGAGTAGTATGTAGAGGGGACTGATGTCTTTAAGATGTCATATTTTGACTTTATGCCTATAGGTACTAAGTTGGTTGGGGATAAGATTTGAGATACACCAAGCAATCAACCTCAATAGGAGGATTGGACTCAGATGCCCCCAGAATCATAAGGACCTGAGATTGTCTCAGAATCCTAGTTACAAGCCACATTTTCTATTGGCAAGGGATTAGTTACTCCTCCTCTAGGAATAGAAATTGAATACTTTCTGTAATCACCTAAAAATGGTCATCTAGACTATTAGCCCCCTTCTCAGCATTTTGGCTAATTTAATTTAATCACTTACCTAGGCCAAATTGCTAATAATCAATTAATTTTACTATAACCTATAGTTTGACTATGCTATCCCAAGTTCGTTATTTGATTAAAAGAACATGTCCCCTTTTAATTAAATAAAAGACCCCATTCTTTTAACCCACTTAAAGTGCACACATAAAGTCCTTTTTCTATTTTACAATTAAAAGAAAAGGCTTGCGAGACTTTTGTCTTATGTGACAAGTCAACTTATATTCTATTGGTTGACTTGTGTGTGCACATGGATCACTCCTCTTTTCAAATTCCACCATTGATCATCCACCATCTTCATCTTGATCTCTACCATCCATATGAATTTAAAAGGGAGAGAGCTTTCCCCCTCAAAGGATCCATCCTCATTTTGAACATTGTTGTGCTGCAAGTTTTCTAACAGGTTTCTTTGGAGCTTTGTGGAGAACTTCTCATTTCTTGTCTCATTCTTTCATCCACTTCATATTAGTCTTAAGATCATGTTTCATGTTAGTGTAGTTTCTTTGCAAATAGTTAGATCACATAGATTAATAGTTGGATTTGTAACATTCCCATCTCATTTTAGCATAGCTTGCATTGTGCATCTAATCCTAATATAGTTTCATTTTTGCATTGCATGATCCAAGAGTTCTTTGACACTAGCATTCTTGCTCTTGTCTAAAGAATCTCCCATTTTGTGGTTTACTAGCAAGGGTTTCATTTCTAAGGCTCAGCTGAGAGCTCTTATATGCTCATTTGTATGCCCCTTTCACTCCATCACTAGGGAACTCTAAGTCGGCATTCGAGTTTTCCAATCTATGGAGAACCTCAGATAGAATGGTTTAGAGAAGTGCACCTTTTCTAGTGTGCACTTTCAAGTAGAACCAAAAGAGGAACTGCAACAAGTATCCATCAATGAAGAGTCAGAAGAGGGAAAAATAGCTAAACAGCCTCAGCAAACTTCCTAGGACACAAAGGCCCAAACTATGGGCTCAAAAAAAATAGAGACTATGGATGATGAGCCTTCAGAAAGGGAAAAGACCCTAGAGAGGAGCGATAAGGGCAAGAGCATAGGAGAGAAAATTCCTTCATCCTCAAAAGGAAAGTCACCAGTATAGCATGTTCCAAGGTGGATCAGAAAAGAAGTAATAAAAAACAAGAAGCAATAGTTTACTACTAAAGAGAAGGATACAATGGAACTAATTTAAGTATTAAGGAAACTTGATTCACCTCCTAAGGAAGTGTGACCATTAGCCTTCATTATGAGTGATTCGAATCAGGACCCTTTTTCTCATGTAGCTCTTCTTCCTTTGTAATCAAATGTTGAAGAACTAACTCCATGAGATTATAAGATTTGGGAGGTCATGCTTGGAAATCCCACCTTGGAAATAGCAAAGTTTATAGTCACTACAGGGATGAAGGAATTTTTTGGGAGCTTGGAATGGGATGGGCCAAAGTTAATAACACTTCGGTGCCAGAATGAAATCCTAAAAGGATATTTGAGCAAAATTGTTGGCCCTTTGGACTCTGCTAACCCTAGAGAGACTCTAAATGTAGCAATTAAAAGGAGAGATAGGGGAGCTGTGCAATTGGATCCATTTTTGAATGGCTATCAACAATGGTGAGAAATTTTTGAGGAGAAAGGTGTACTTACCATCCAAGAGAATCTTAAGCTACTACATGTTATGTAGGAGAATGTAGATAAAATGGTAGCAAATTTGAATCAAGATTTTGGTCTTATGGATGAGATGCATACCTAGGGAAAGGATCTACAGGTGTTATAGGTGATAAAAGGCCAAAGGTAACTGATGCTTATCAATGTATATCTGGTAGAGGAGTTAGATTTAATAGATGATTGGATTGAGAAGATAGTGGATAGTAATAAATTAATGGAATCATTACATGTGGAGATCCATAAGCTCAAGGACCAAGCACGAGAGCAAATTTTTGAAGCTAAGAAACACTATAGTGATGCATGTCTGGACATTTTTTAAGATGATGCATGGAAAAAGTTGATACCTGTAGAGGTGGTAATTCAGAGATTCAAGAGGATTTTTGATGAAGTTTCTAATGATGAAGATATTTGGCAAGCATTTAGGATGGAAGAAGCTTTGTTAGAGCTAGATACTAAACTTGGGGATTTTTTTGAAACTTGTATAGAGGTAGATAATTAAAGGTAGAAATTCAAAGATAATTATAATTCCTTAGATTTATTGGATGTGGCACACATCACTGAGATAATAGGTAAATTCAAGGCAAAACACCCAAACATAGCTTTGGTATGAAGTGGGACAAAACCCAGAAAGTGAAATTTTGCATTTTTGGACCCTTCAGGTGCACTACTACACTAGTGTGTCAAGTGTGCTATTGCGCCAAGTGCACTGGTGCACTTCTTAAAAATAATGTGTTGGAAGAATTTTGAAGAAGTCAAAGGTGTGCAAGTGCACTAGGTGTGCTTCTTCCGAGGTGCACTTTTTCGAAGGTGCACTAATAATTAACTACTAGTTCCAAAATTAGAGATTTCCATGCACCGAAAATGCATTCTAACAAAAATTTAACTTTGACAGACTCCCGATGAAGGTTGAACTTCTATTTTTGATGCTTCCAGAGACTTCTACATCAACTCATGGCTCTCTTCTTCTTATTTTCTCATGTATTCTTTCTTTTAAGACATGCAAAGGCTCATGCATCCAATTAATGATATAAAAATGGATGGAGTCCTACTAAGCACCAGTTAGATAGTCAGTTTGTATATAATTAGTTTTCTTTATTAAACTAAAAGTATATGATTGCATGAATATATCTCTCACTCTCAACACAAATTGAGGAGAAGATTTCTTATAAATACAAGATTGTAATATATAATCAAGGCCACCATTATTTTGCAATAATATATGCTTTTGGTGCTTGCATTTGGAGTGTAGTGATTCTTGCCTAAGTATGTCATAGTTTTGTGAATGTATGTTAATGGGATTGTGATTAAGAAAATTTTTTTGTTGCATTATTTCTAGTTGTGTGATCTTTTAATTCTAGTGTTTCCTATGGTTTTATGACTTCCACTAATGTATCTAGTTCGAGAAGATATCACCCATTTTGTTTCTGCATAACTTGTTGTCTCACATGTTTGCACTTTCATTGGCCTTATGATTTGATGAAAAGTTAAATATCTCACGGTTGCTAAAATTTCCATCGACAATTGCATTAGTGAAATTAAGGAAGCCCTACTCCTACTTTCATTAGTTACCTACCAATTTCTTCAAAGGCTTAACTCAAAAATGTGTTGTTTCCATAGCTTATGTCCATTAGGATTTTGCATTCATGTTATTTTCTTGAACTTCTTGTCACCCTATCTTTGTTATTTGCTTTATTAACCCCTTGGTTAAACTAGGAATTCATATAATTGCATTGTTAGATTGCATCCATCATAAAATTAAAAAAATACAAAATCATATTTTCCTTTTTGTGTGTTTTACTCTTTTGAAGTAGTGAACAGATTCAACATCTTATTCAAAGTTATTAGAAATAGCAAAGGCCTCTTCATGAATAAACACATTTATCTTCAATTTAATGGACTCTAGTAGGTCATAAGATTACCTGATACCTTGGAGTTGACCCTTAGATTAGCTTTTCAAGAGAGGAGTTTGAAAGGATTCCTACCATTAAGCACTGTGCCAAATGATAGCTGAACAATATATGAGGAAGGTTATTTTAGTGAGTGGCATGCATAAATGTGTAAAAAATGGTTTAACCAAATTAATCCACCAATGACCAACAGAAAATCCAATAAGATGTCTAGGACATAATGTATTTGTAATATGGTCAAATTTAAAATTTTATGGGTCCTCTAGGGGAGATCTAGGACCAAAAAGATTAGGATATATTATTTGTTCAAATAACATATCATACTTAATGAAATGCATCGATCCCTTAGGAGTAATGTCTAATAATTTAGTTGAATCTGAGATCCTTATTAAATGCTTAACTCTTAGTAGAGGGATGGGTCTTAAGAAATTAGTAATTAAAGGTGATTCACAAATTATCCTAAATGTGTTATGGAAAAGAGAGAACCCTGTCAGAATAAGTATATGGGAAACAAGATACTGAAAGGGGAGTGTGAACTAGGATCTTAAATTTTTAGCTTCAAAAAAAATTTCATTCATTCATTCCTAATTCATCTCACAAATCTATCATTAAAACTAAAATGCTAAAACATAAATGAAATACATCACATCCATAAAGAGTTCAACACATAACACAATAATTTGGTTACCTAGAAACACTTCAAGGTGAAGGTAAAACTGGGATGGGGATGAAACCCACAAATATTCATTATTGCAAAAATGAAGTTAACCTATTATGGTTACAATTTTTGATCATATGATCTACCTTGTATGGGTTCCACCCTATTAAAAGCTTAAGAGACTATTAGGTCTCACCTTGTTAAAGGATTTTACACTCAATGAAGTAAGGACTCTATCAAGAGGTTTACATAGGTATGTTAGGACTACTATTAAGAGATTTACCTTGTCTAAATTAATAATAATCAAATAGGTCTTCTCTGCAAGCTGATCTTGGGTCTCCTCCTTATTGTATCTCTAATTTGATCTCATAATCTGATAACATTGTCCACTTATTCACTACTCTAATTTCTCTTTGTATTCTCTCTTTTTAGACTTCACTTACACTCCTTCATATGTGCATACACTCTTACACATTTCAACACACACTGATTCTAGGGCTAGAATCCTCCTTAAATAGACATTTTGTGAAGGATCTATACCTTAAACTAGGAATTCATATAGTTGCATTTTTATATTGCATCTGTCATAAAACAAAAAATACAAAAACATAGTTTCCTTTTTGTGCATTTTACTCGCTTGAAGCAGAAAATAGATTCAAAATTTTATATGAAGTTATCAGAATTAGCAAAGGCATCCTCATGAACAAACACATTTATCTTCAACTGAGTGGATTGCATAGGTTGTAAGATCACCTAGAACCTTGGAGTTGATCCTTAGATTAGCTTTTTAGGAGAGAAGTTTGAAAGGATTCTTGTCATTAAGCATTATGTCAAACGATAGCTCAACACTCTAGAAGGAGGGCCCAATAACACCTGAATTGGAAGAAAATTTGCCAAAACTTCAAAATTTTGCACTTTTTACAAGTTGTAAAAATTTTCTAAGATTTTGAGGTGTGTTGCTACATAGGTGCGCTAGATGTGTTAGGTGTGTTGTTGTGCTTCTTGCGCTGGTCTGTTGGTGTGCTAAATTCTGTAGTGCACCTCATCTTGTAAGAAAGTGTACTTCTGTAGAGGTGAACTTTTTCTAGAGTTGATGAAACCTAGAGAATTTTGATCTAGAATCCCAATTTTAGTGAGCTTTAAGATCTTCACCAAATGCACACGAGTTCCTTGAACTCACTCATTTTTGCAAATGTCATAGTAACAAAGGAATACTTCAAATTCAACCACTTCTATTTAACATTTCATCATCTTCTTCTTTGGCTTCACCTCCATGAAAACCACTAACCTCTTCCAAAATCTTCTAATCCTTCTTTAATTTTGATTAAAGGCTAATCCCATCATTTCCTACCCCTAATCCCAACTCAAAATATTTAATTTAACATTTAATAAATTAAGGAATCCCTTTTATTTAACATTTAATAAATTAAGGGATTCCTTTTTGGGAGGGATTCAACCACTTTTATTTAACATTTAATAAATAAGGAAATAATGTATATATAAGATTTAAACATTTTTGGGAGGGATTCCTTAATTAAATATTTTTAATTAAGATAAAGGGATTTAATGGCATAAAAATAAATAAATTAATTAATAAATGATGATGTCATCAGGAATTTTTTAGAAAATAAAAATACTTTATTTTCTAAAATTTTTTAGGTGTCTACATTTTGCCCCTCTTTGATGTAATGCCGCAAGTGGCATGGCATCAAAGATAAGAAAATAAGATGCCCAAGGCTAGAGCAGAAGAGGAGAGAATGGACTGTGAGATGCCCCCTCAAGAAGGCGGCGAGGAGAGAAAGAAAAGCTTGATGGCTTCTTGAAAAGTACAAGAATCTTGAATGAGCAAGGAAACTCAGATTGGCGAAGAGAAGAGGTTGAATTAGCTCAAACTCTCACTATGGGAGAATGATAAAGGAGAATCAGATGCACAAGATGAAGCAAGCTTAAGACTTTAGGGAAGGTGGAGGATGAAGGAGCAGAGCACTATAAAAAGGAATCCAGGATAGGGAGATGGATGAGGGGATTATAAAGCTGATGCAATAGGATTTCAAAGAGTCAGATTGGTGGAAGATGGGTTTTGGAGATCCCTAGGACTAGGATTGTGGATCTCGAAAGATGAGGCTTGGTGGATTGATTTGGATTGGTGGATCCCTAAGACTAGGATTATGGATCCCTAAAGCTAAAGGTGTGGAGTGATTCAAGGAGATATTGATGCATAAGCTGGGGTAGGAGAGACGGATGTTGGATATGGATGGGGGAGAATGGAGATGAAGGAAAACCATTGAAGCTTTTTGAGCGGGGGGATACTGCAAAGAGAAGTACCACCATGTAGTGGAGCACTAGATTTTCTATAGGACTGTTGGTTAATTGCCAAGGTTACCAAGAACATCAAGGCCTTTTCACCAACTATCCAAAGGACTGACGAACTAACTTAAAACAAACACGCAAGGATTGCCCTAGTATCAAACATGAATCCCAGAGGAAGTAGTGTGGAAACAACACTGGGTAACCCATAAACAGAAAAGAAAACAAGCAAAAGACATGATCAAGACCTTACGCTCTGATTGCCCCATTCGCAGTATACCATGATATGGAAGATCGTGGCAACCTTGAGGAGGGAACAAGGAGATTGCTTGGAAAAGATATTTCAAGACCCAATAGGGAAGAGTCCAAATCAAAAGAAAGCAAAATTCCAAAAGAGAACCATTTGCCAACGAGATGGGTAGGATGAGGTACTAACGAACCAAGATCAGACATGAGGAAAGCTATATCCTGCAAGGACCTATCGGAGAGCACCTAAGCTGGTGGATTTGGATGAGTGATGTGTCTGGAAAGCTGAACTAAGAAAGGTAACGCTTTGGTGACAGGAAATCTAGCTAAAGGATGCATTCTAATAGCTAACCAAGATGTGTGATGGGTGCAAGATGCTGATCAAGGATGAACTGACATGAACACTAGATAGATACAATGGTACTAAGCTAAAGAGGATGTACAAGTTGATGGACCAAGATATGTTAAAAATGTACAAGTTTGTTCATGTTTTGGTTTTTGTGAGATGGAAATGTTTGTGAATGATGGGATGTCTATAATAGGTGATAGGTGGATAGGTAGATGGTTTGCAAAAAGCTTAAGTGAAAATGGGATTTTGTGTGTGCACGTGATAGTATACAAGCTAGGATACAAGATTATTTATAGGTTGGAATATGGTACAAACTTTGGACAAGATTCGGATATACAAGGTATGGTACAAAATTTACAAGGTATAATACAAGCTTTGGTACAAGATTTTACAAGCTGAGGTACAAGATTTTACAAGCTGTACAGGAGGTATTTACAAGCTCCATTAGATTTTGGATACTTGGTTGGAACACCAAGGGAAAAAGCAGGTGTTTTATGGGATGGTGGGTGAATGGATGAGGGATAGGATAGTCATAGATAATGGATTAGTCTTAGTACACAAGGTGCCTGAATTACCAGGTTTTCACCAAGGTACCTATCCAAGGCGCTTGAATTGCCAAGTTTTCACCATTGGACGCTTATTTCTCTTTACTATTTTTTTTTGTATTTTTCAAAAGCGAGGTATACCAAGGATCTTCAAGCATAGAACTTCTTGAGATGAATGATGTTAGTAGGATCATTCAAGAGTTCTCCTTCTGGTGTAGATAGCTGATAGGCTTTGGAGCCAAAGGAAGCAGTGACAACATAAGGACCAAGCCATGTAGGTTCAAACTTGCCTTTCTTTTCTCGATCTGCTTGGACTTTCATGTTTTCTTTGAGGGCCATGTCACCTGGCTGAAAGTTTCATGGAAGCACCTTCTTGTTGAAATTCCTTTTGAGATGAGTTTGATAGACTGTGAGATGATCATAGGCTTGTTGTTGCTTCTCATCTAAGAGATCTAGCTGGGTGAGTCAAGCTACTCTGTATTCTTCATCTGATATTTGCCCTTGCAAAGATATGCGCAAGGAGGGAAGTTCAACCTCTATAGGTAGTACCACTTTGGCACCATAGACTAGGGAGTATGGATTTGTGCCTGTGGATGTATGAAAGGAAGTTCGATAGGCCCATAGGGCTAGATTTATTTGTAGGTGCCAATCACGGCCAGAATCATTGACAACTTTCTTTAGGATTTTGAGGGTTTTTTTAGTTGCCTCTGCCTAGCCATTACCTTGTGGGAAATATGGGCTAGAAAAGTGGTGATGGATGCGGAGGGAAGTGCATAATTCTTCCATGTTGATATTTTCAAAGTTACCTCTCTGGTTGGTGAAGATGGTGGATGGGATGCCTAAGAGGCAAACAATGTGGTACAAGATGAACTTGGAGACCTGAACTCCTGTAGCTGAGACTAGGGGGACTGCTTCCACCCATTTAGTGAAATAGTCTGTAGCTGTTATTATCCATTTATGTCCATCAGATGAGAGGGGTGTGATAGTTCCAACTAGATCAAGGCCCCAACAAGCGAAAGGCCAAGGTGGTGCAATAGGCTATAGATCTTGTGCTGGAGCGTGCACAAGATTTGCATGCTACTGACATGGGAGACACTTCCTGAAAAAGTCACAAGAGTCTTCTTCAATGGTAGGCCAATAGTAGCCTACTCTAAGGATTTGTCGTGCTAGGAAAATACCACTCGTGTGGGCACTAAAAAGTCCAGAGTGTACTTCCTTTAACACCATCACGGCCTCATTTTGGTCTAAACATCGAGAGAGAGTATCGTGATAACCTCGACGATATAGGGTATTGGTTATGATAACATAGCGGGATGATTTTTGAATGAGGTTCTAGCATTGGGTACGTGTGAGGTGAGGGGATATGATACCATTATTAAAGTAAGCATGAATCTCATGGTACGAAGGGGATTGGGGACCAACCAAGATACAAACACGGTTTGAATCCTCATTCGCATAGGTGGGTGTGAGGAGATGCTCCACTAAAAACTCATACTGTGTAGCTGCTTGGGGAATTTCCAAGAGCGAGCCTATAGTAGCCATAGCATCTGCTACTTTGTTCTGTATTCGAGGCACTTGTGTAAACTGAAGCCTTGTAAAATGCTAGGTTAGCTGATCAACTAGCTCTTTGAAGGGTAATAGCTTTTCATCTTTGGTTTGATATTCATTTAGGACTTGCTTGATGATGAGCTAAGAATTTCCAAAGATTTGTAGCTCAGCAATGTTCCATTCTACAACTATCTTTAATCCTACTATGAGGGCCTCATATTCAGCTATATTGTTGGTGCTAGGGAATTGTAGCTTGAAGGCTTTTGGAATGTAATCTCCTTGAGGTGTGACCAACAATATTCCTGCCCCTGATCCATCAGATGTGTATGAGCCATCAAAATAAAGTTTCCATGGGGGTTGTTCTTCAATTAGACAGATATGCTCATCTGAAAATTCTGTGATCAATGGATAAGCATCTATTAGAGGTGCATCATCTAGGTGATCTGTTATAGCTTGCACTTTGATTGCCTTTCTGTCCACATACTGGATGTCAAATTCATTAAGGAGCATAACCCATTTGGCCAAACGGCCTATAAGTGTTGTTCTGGAGAGCATATACTTGAGAGGGTCAATCTTGGAGACTAGTTGGATGGTATGACTTAGCATGTAATGGCAAAGCTTTTGAGTTGAGAAAACAACTGCCAAACGAGCTTTTTCCATAGGAGTGTAATTGAGTTCATAACCAACTAGGGTTCTACTGATGTAGTAGATGGCTCTTTCTTTGCTGTAGTCATCGAGTTGTGCTAGAAGTGCACCTAGAGTAGTAGGTGTTGCTGATATGTACAAAATCAGTGGACGACCAGGAACTGGTGGAACCAAGATAGGGGGATTGATGAGATATTGCTTGAGATGGTCAAAGTTGCGCTGACATAAAGGATCCCACTTGAAGTTCTCATCCTTCTTCAATAAATGTGAAAATGGTGTACACTTATCTACAAGCTGGGAGATGAAGTGTCGAACAGATTGAAGCTTTCCCTGAAGAGAACGAAGTTGTCGCAGTGTCTGGGGAGGAGGCATGTCTAAGATAGCCTTGACCTTCTTGGGGTCGATCTCTATACCTCGTTTAGAAACTATAAAGCCTAGAAGCTTGCTAGATGTGACCCCAAAGACACATTTCTTGGGATTCAGCATGAGATGATATTTGGCTAACCTATCAAAGACTTTCTCCAGGTCAGCAAGATGATCCATGAAGGTATGAGACTTGACCAAAATATCATCCACATTAATCCTCCAAAATGCTATGGATGAGATCATGAAAAATGGTTGTCATAGCTCTTTGATAGGTAGCCCCAGCATTCTTTAGGCCAAAAATCATCATGTTGTAGCAAAAGGCTCCCAAGGGGTAGTGAATGTTGTCTTATGCTGATCCTCTTCCGCAATCTTGATTTGATTATACCCAGAAAATCCATCCATGAGGGAGAAAATTTCATGTCCAGCTGTAAGATCTACAATCATATCTATGTTGGGCAAGGGAAAATCATCTTTTGGATAAGCTTTCTTAAGATCTCTGAAATCAGTGCAGATTCTGATGTCACCAGAAGGCTTTGTGACGGGGACCATGTTGGAGATCCACTCTAAATAGTTGATAGGTCAGATAACCTTAGCAACTAACATTCTTTCTAACTCAGCTTTGACCAGTAATGCCACCTTTGGGTGCATTTTTCTAAGCTTTTGTCTGACAGGCTTGATCTGTGGATTGACTGCAAGATGATGAACTACAAGCTTTGGATCAAGCCCTGGCATGTCCTGATATGACCATGCAAATCGGCCAATGTTCTCTCTTAAGACCTCAAAGAGGAGATCAGCTTGGTCTTGTGATAGGGATGCAGCAATGTGAACAAGCCTAGGGATCGCTAAAGAATCGATGTTGACTTCCCTAGTATCCTCAATTAGAATAGAAGATATCTCTAGTCGATTATCTTGAGGAGGTAATGCTAAATCCTCATGTTCTGCTTGTGGCTCTGGATGTTCTTGTTGAGGGGTTCTCTTCACTGCCTTAGCTAGTCTCAGATTCACCTTAGTTCCAATTTTGGGTGTATCGAAACTAGGTTGGGGATTTTCTCCAAAATACCCTTTGGGATCTAGCTTGTAGATATAGGCAAAATCTGGCTTTGTTTTCTTGTGAGGTGTTTCAGCTCCCATGAATCTTAGAAGTGCTTCCTCTAATGTGAACTCATCAATGTGTATGATTCTTGGTTGGTCCCAATCTATGAGTTGTGGATGGGCGAGTGGTAGGTCAATGAGATGGATGGATAGTTCTTGGAGAACAGAATCTCCGAGGGAGATTTGGTCTAGGATATCATCGTATGCTCTCTTTTCAACTTCCTCAGGAATGTCTTCGATTTCAACAAGGTCACGATGAATGTTCAAAAAAGCATGACCGTCTGTATTGGTGCCCTCAATTGTGGGTATGCCAAAGCCAAGACCTGACTTCGATTCCCACTTGTGTGCATCAATGGGGCACTACATGCCTCTTTCTTCTGGTCCCAGACCACCACCTTGATAGTTTCATTTGTCAGTGATGAGCTTATGTTCTTGGGGATAATTTTGGCTGAAGTGATCAAGGCGTGCTTGATTTCTTTGAGGTGCATCCTTATGTAACCAATTGTTGATATCTGGAGTGAGCTCCTCATGAAGAGGGATTTTTGCGAATACAAAGGTTGTTGGGCCAAACTATTTTTATCGAGGAGGTGGAATCTCCTTAGCTTTGTGATATGTCCATCGTCCATGGGCATGTGGATCACATGGGAGTGCCCCGAAAGAAAATGCATCCGACAGACTATACTCTCCATAGCCTTTGTTATTGATCTTCATGGTAGATAGGGTAGAGGTGAGGATGGTTTCTGGGTCATTACAAGTGTGGGATGAGTTGGCGATGGATGTGCCAATATCAATTCCAAGGCAATGGTTTTTATATGAAGCTTTAACTGCATTGCAGTAAACAAAGGGTTCTGGATCGGCATGGATGGTTACCTCAGTGCCTTGATGCAAAAATTTGATGCACTGATGGTAAGTGGATGGAACGGATTTCATGGCATGAATCCATGGGCAACCGAGGAAGATTTTGAAAGGTAGGTTTAGATCAATAACATGGCAGAGTGTCTCTTGGATGACTGGCCCAACCTTGATTGGCAGCAAAATAGTTCCTTCTGTGGTTCTTTCCAAGTTGTCATAAGCTTTGATGGTGATAACCTCATTGATGATATCTGCCTCAGTATACCCAGCTTGCTTTATGAATTTTAGGGTGCAAATATTCAAGGCTAATACATTATCTACCATTACTCTTTTCATGGAAAAATTGGATACCATGATGGCTATGCAAAGCAAAAGGGTGTGATCTAGCTCGACCATGGGTATGTCAGTGGGTTTGAATGATAGGGCACATGAGGATGAAAGGTGTCCAACAAGACTACAAAAATCAGTAGCATTGATATTAGAAGGGACACGAGATTCTATGAGAGCACTATCAAGGATGTTCTTGTACACAAGACTAGTGCGAAGAAGGTCTAAAATGGAGATTTGGGCTAGCATGTTCCCAAGGTGTTCCAAGATATTGTACTAGCTTTTTTATGGAGCTGATGGTGCTGGTGAAATGGGTGGGCCTGCGATGTTAAATTGGGCTCTTTGAGTGGTGACTGCACACTCATTGTTTGGTCCTTGGATATTGATAACATTGACAGAAGGCTCTTTCGCCGATATACAACCTATAAGGCTACCATAGTCTATGTAGGATGAAATGTGGTCATTGTTCTTCCCATGTTGTTGGTTTGGTTGATGGTTGTTGGTGTTGTTGTTGTTGGTTTGGATAGGTGCTTTTCTAGTATTTTGATTGTTGTGAGGAGGAAAAGCATTTTGATAGATCTATAAGCCTGCGTTGGGAGAGGTTTGGGCACCAACAGTGATTTCCTTCCGATCAATGAGGTCCTGCACATAGTCTTTCAGTTTCATGCATCTGAGGGTAGTGTGACCTTTTACCCTATGAAATTTGCAGTACTCATTGTCTTTGTACCATGCAGCTTTGGATTGGCTTGGGTCAATTTTCTAGGTAGGAGGAAATTTGATGAGATTTTACTTGACTAATTTCTCAAAAATGACATCCAATGGCTCACCAAGGGGTGTATAGTTTCTAGGTGTAGGTTGGAATCTGGGCTTTTGTCCTGTAGCTACATTGATGGCATTAGCTTGATTGCTAGACCCTTGAATGTTTGGTCTTGGATTGTGGTTTTGATAGCTGTGGTTATTCTGTTGTTGGTAGTTGATAGCTAGCTGATTGTTTGGTTGATAGGGTGGGTTGGACTGGTTGTGAGAAGGACCAACAATATTCACATGTCTGGTGTCAGTGACGCCATCTGTTGCAACATGCTTGCTTTTGTTCCAATACCTAGACTTGTCATTGGAATGTGATTGATTTTGGTTAGCTTCCTTGTAAATCTTGACCACACCATCTTTAATGAGTCCTTGCTCAAGGATCATTCCTTTCTCTTTGATATCTTTGTAGGTCTGCAAACAGTTCATGGTCATGTGGTGAGCCAAGCTAGGATGGGCATTATCAATAAAAATTTTCACCAAATGGCACTCTGGCAAGGTGCAAGATATGTGGGTGGTAAGGGTTTTCCATCTTTGGAGATATTCAGGAAGGTTTTCTCCACCTTTTTCCTTGGTCTGGACAAGATCAACTACTAATAGCTTTATTTCAACAAGATGGGCATATTGGGCTACAAATGCCTCAGATAAATCAGCAAAAATTTTAATTATGCCATAGGGGATTCTATAAAACCATTCAAGAGCTGGTTCGGCCAAGCTTTTGGGAAAGAGACACAAGAAGAAGACGTCATCGTATGCCACTTCTTGGTAGTGCATGTAAAATTCTTTGATATGTGTGACAGGGTCTCCTTTTCCTCTAAATTTGTCAAATTTGGGTGTCTCAAAATGCTTGGGGAATGGTGTCATGGTAATAGCTCTGTCAAATGGGTAAGGGCACACATTCTCAAACTTGAAAGTTTTTGGATCATTTCCCTCTTGGATGTTCTTCAAAGCTTTTTTCATGGCTTCCCATTCTAAATTAATGGGTGATGGCGGGGGTGCCCCCAATGTAGGAGTGCCTTGAGGTAGGTATGCACTAGATGGGGCCACTGAATATGGATGGCTGTGAGGGATTTGCTGATAGGGATTGTACATTGTTTGGGGAGCTTCATGGTGGATGACAGTTTGCTGAGGGGGAGGTGGCGCATAGTGTTGCATGTGCTGCGAGGCTTGTTGTTGATATGGGATTTGAGGTTGGGATTGAGGAACATAAGCTGGCTGTGGGATAAATGAATTGCTTTGTGGAGGTAAGGTATAAGATGGTTGTGAAGCTTAGGGAAAGGATCGGGGGGCTTGTGGGGTTTGACCAAGGTATGTGGGCTGCACCCCCATTTGCGATGGTACCTGCAAATAATTGGTGGTTGGCTGGATTGGTGGGTTACCTCCTAGAAGTGGCATTAAAAAGTAGTTGGTAATAGGAGGTAATGGATTAGTTGGTGGTGGAGGTGGTGGGAATTGAAAGCTAGGAAATGGAATTGATGGCGTTTGATAGCTTGGTGGCTAGATTTGGAAGCTTGGTAGAGTGGTGGCGGGAGCTTGGGTCACTTGAGAGTTGGGCAGAACATTGGTAGTAGCTTGTGGGGTTTGATAGCTTTGTGGAGTGAGGGTAGTAGCTTGTGGATTTGTGGTTGATGGCACTGAGCTCCCAAGACCTAATGGAAATGATGGGATTGTGCTTTGGGCTATGGTGAACAAGCTGGGGGTGATGAAGGGTTGATTACTTGGCCCCATGGGCAGCATCCCTATTGTATATTGCTGAGGTTGGCCAAAGATGCTAGCACTGATTTGGGAGATGGGTGGATTTGGAAGGCTAGGTTGGGGAGCAGCAGCAGCAATACTGAAGGGCATGAATGGTGAGGTGTTTTGGGTAAAGGGGGTTTGGAGCGAAGAGATATGAACCAAGGATGGAGTGGTGGTGGCTGGGTTGGCTTGCAGCATGGAGATTTCAACTTGGGTGGATGATGGTATGTTTGGGTCTGTTGGATCATATGGATTGGCTGGAGGCTCTTCTTTTGGCATATATTGAGGATAATTTGGATCATAAGAGCCTATGGGTGGTGGCAGCTACCCAAGCAACGGGTGAGATGGATCTGATAATGGAGGGGGTCTTCCAAAGTCAAAGGTTCCTACATTGTCCCTTCGAAAATTAGCCATGATTGTCTCTTTGTTCTTATCTATAATGGCATTTACCAATACTGCATTTCCTGGTTGGTTCATGAAAGCTTCAATATCAGTAGATGATGGCATAGCTTTCTCTGGGATGAAGGATGGCTGAGTGCTCAAGGGGGGTGAAGTTGTTCGATCCAAATGATAGGGATCCATTGTTTCTTTCTTCTTGGCTAAGCGAGTGACGAGTGGCATGAAAAATGCTCCTAGGGATGAGATGCAACAAATGCTGGTGGATGCAAATGGGAGGAAGGCTTTTCTATGCAAATTATTTCCTAGGTTGAGGCAAATCTATATGACAAAACATAAGGAGGATTGGGTTGGGGATTCTAACTTCAACGATATGTTGCCAAAGCACAAAAGGTTTGCTTTCCTATGTGCAAGCTTGGTGGTGATTGTGTCAACTTAAGGATAGACTGATGATCCTTCAGGAAGAACACGAGATTGACCACTTGTGGATCCCAACCTTTAGCTCAAGGTGATGAGGGATAACAAGTGACAAAGCTAGATTACCCTAGACAAAGCTTTGTCAAAGGGATAACCTTGGTGAGATTGGTGGTTTTGAAAGATTTTAGGAATGGCAAACTTTTAGCAAGGTGACAACAATTTTTGAAGGCTTGGATGTGAAGATTTTGGATTGCTGGCTAGATGGTTTGGTCCTAAATGAGATGGATGAGCTAATAATGCTTAAGGGGATAACCTAAGATGGCTGACTTTTCTACAAAGATGACTCTAAGGTGAAGCTTATCCAAGAAGGTGTGGAGAAACAAGGGTGTCTAATCATAGAAATCATGCCTAGTTCGTAAGGCATAAGTAGAATTAACTCCTGGATGTTGGCTAAATTTGATGGTCCGCTCTAACCAAGCCTCTTGAAGTGCTTCATCGACAGCTTTATCCTCTGCTTTGTGGAGTTTGGCAATTCGAGGACTTGGTGTTAGTTCCTTTCTCTTGGCTGAAAGTTCTTGGTATGCCTGAGATGGTTTGAGTTTAACTTTGTGGAACTTCTATTTGGGTTTGGGTTGCTCTGACATCAATTCTTGAATTTGCTTGGCTTTGAGAGACCTCAATTATTTTGCTTCAACTTGTTCAACCTCTAGAATAGGTAGTGACTACACTAAGTGTACCCTAAGCTAGGATTGACCAAGTTTGGCAAACATTCATTCAACAAATAAAAAAGCAAGCAATAGATAGGAACAACCAGATAAAAGTTTTTGATTCTCAAAATGTGATACTTGTGCTAAGGAGTTTGTATGTTTTACAAATATTTCGACCAGTCACTTCAAACACATTAACACTCTAGATGGTTGTCTACAAGGCTGACAGTTGGTTTAGCTAAGGAGTCCTCGATATACCCAAAGGTGCGTGAGGCCCAAATCCGTAGATGAAACCAACAAGATGTCACACAGCCAAGAGGAGCGGTAACCCACTTCTCCTCTTTCACTTCTCAAGGGTATAAAGTTCGTTGAGGCTTAGCCCGAGTGACAAAAATCTTGATTCTAAGAGAGGTGTCTTTCGATTCACCTCTCAATTCTTATACTCTGCCAGAATGCTGGAGTTGAGGTCATCCAAGGGGTGATGAAATCCCCAAGCAGGCCTCCTAAAAAGAAACAAGGTTTTGGATCCTAATCTTATGCACCCAAGATGGCCTCGAAAGATGACAAGGGGAGAGAAGACTTGGATGACCTTGGGATAAAAAAAAAACACGCTTGTTCTTTTACCAACTGACTCTTATGTGTGCTAATCTAGACTTTGCAAGCACTCATGTTTAAGAGACAATGTTCAATTCCAACTTGAAGTGCCAACAAAAGTAAATCGATCGAAGAATGCAAACAAGAAGAAGAGTTAGGGTCAACAAAAGCAAACTCACGTGCCCGGAGGCCCTCTACGTCAAGTATCGATTAATTTCCTTTAAAGAATTCAAGAGTTGGTGTGATTTTGTTTTAAGCCCAAAGCAAAGATGTGTGAGACTCGATTTGTCAAGCGCACACCCGAAGGCCCTCCACGTCAATAGTTGTTCAATTTTAGTGCCCAAACTTGAAGTGTGATTGATTTAATCTAGAGTTTTGGTCATTTAAAAATTTTGATAAAGAGAAAGCAAATGTTCAAAGACCAAGTGAGCGAGTTAGATTGTGGAACATTTAACACCTTTTTCAAGTAGACCCATCCCCATAAATAGCGCTGAGATTGCAACCAATGGTTGAATTGATGGGTGATTAGAAAAGAGGTGAGTTCAAGGAACTACTCAAATTGATTTTTGCAAATTTGTATTTAACTTAACAAAGTTTCTTAAATGTCCAAAAATCAAACTTTACCTAAATTGCATGTGGAAAAGAGATTTGTTTTGTTCAATTTTAGAAGCTCCAAATGAAGTGTTTGATATTGCAATGGTTAATTGATCCTTGGCATTCAAGATTGAATTTGTTGTTTTAATCATGCATTCAAGAAAAATTTGATTTTAATCCATGGCATTCAAGATTGTGTTTAGCAACATGCATTCAAAGACAAGTGATTAAACATTCAATTTTTTTTCCTTTGAACATTCAAGATTGAGATTTTGTGTGTTGTTTTAAGAACTTTGAAGTGCTTTGTTTTAACCTTAGATCATTCAAGATTGTTTTGGACTCAAAAGTGAAAATGACTCTTTGGACTTTGGTTTTTATTCAAGATTTTGTGTTCTATTTGCATGTTTTAAGCCCAAAAATGATATTCCTAAGTTGTTTTGATGCATGAAAAACCTAAGCAACATTCAAGATTTTGCAACAAGACATTTGTTTGGAACAAATAACAAAGCTTTTAGAAAAATTTTTGGCAACCATTTAGGACTCTTAGTTTTCATGAGATTTTTAAAAGAACTTTAAAATATTTTCAAATGAGGTTCATTTTATCCTTGATTGATGCTTTGAGTTTGATTTATATTTTAGTATGCACTTAATGTTGATTTTGAACCTTTTGAAATGGAAACTTGAAGTTCTTTTTAAATTCCCAAAAATGAAGTGTTCCTAACTTTGCATGAATGCATCTAAAACTTTGATGTTGCAAGGATGCAAATGATTGGATTGGTTTAGTTTCACTTGTTAAAAGATTTTTTCTTTTTTGCAAATTTTTAATTTTTTAATGGATTTAAGTATGATTTGAGGGTTCATTTTAAGCACTAAAAAGAAGTGTGTATGATTTTGCTTCCTTAAAAAAAAATGCCAAGATCTCCCACAAGAAGAAGAAGAAGAAGTAGATGGAATAAGAAGAATATAGACAAGAAGAGGAAGAAGAATTCCAAGTGCTTTGTCCACCTATAAGCTTGAAAAATCTGAAAATACTATGAGATAGACTATGAGTTCCTTTGTCTTCTTCATGCTCATGTGGACCTACAAAACCAATTTATACAATCCTACCAATCACAAAAACAAGAAAAATTAGCCAAAATTAGAAAATGACATACAAAACTTGACTAAAAAAGCTAATGAAGATGACCCATGCGGGGTCCCACCGGGCGTGCCAAAATGTATATGAGCAATGTTAGTATGCTAATAGAAACCAAATTTAAATAAAGCTTCTACAAAGTAAACAAAATTCATAAACTTCAAGATAGACTAAGATGAGCTCTCAATTGAGAATATGAGCCATTAATAGGCTCTCTCAATGAGAAGCTCTCTTGTTGAGTAGCTTTATCTAAATAGATAGGATGTATGCTCAAGCTTTATGCTTCAAAAAGGGCTTCAAATGGAGTTGGAATTTGGGTGTGTGTATGGTTTTGATGTAAAATGGCTTCTTAAAATGGCATTATGACTTTACTTCATGGATTTGTGTTATTTTGCAAAGGGGAAGGATCCAATTTATAGGAAAGAGGCTTGAGGGATTGAGGGCTAAGATGCAAGGATGGGAAAAAGCTCATGGAGGGCTCAGATTGCATGAGAGGAGAGCACATGGACTGTGCTTCCTTACAGCCAATCAGGGAGTGACACATGTCACATGATGAGAGGATGGAGGAATGGGGAAGGATGAGTCAACAAAGGAGGCTCAAGGGATAAAATCTTCATAAAGACCCTCATAATGGCTTGTAAGAGCAATAAAAGGGCTTGGGAGAGTCATTTATGGCCTAGTGGGCTTCATAAAGTTTTACGGTTAAGATATTTTGAGGGAGATGAGAGCAATTTCAACTTGGGCTTGATTAGGAGGGTTTAAATCTTGCTTAGGATTGTGCAAATGATTAGAGGATGGATTAGGATGGTTTAGGATTAGCTTAGGGATAGGCAAGTGGATGGCATTTAATGAGGGTGGGTGAAGGAGGAGATATTTGTTAACTTTGGCTTGGGTTAGTAAGTCTTAACCCATGTTTGGAGAATGTGACAAGGTTAGGAGGGGATTAGGATTAGGTTTAAAGACATCTTCTAGAAGAGTCTAGACTTTGGATGAGGATAAAGACTTTCTAGAATAGTCTAGAACTTCCTAGGATGAGGATGAAGACTTTCTAGAAGAGTCTAGAACTTCTTAGGATGAGGATAAATTAGATTTTTAGGAAATAAATAAAGTTTTATTTATTTCAAGGGTTTGGGTTGAGGAGATATTTATTAAAACTTTTTTAATAAACATGAGGATTAATATTTAATCTTAATTAAATATTTTGAGTTGGGATTAGGGGTAGGAAATGATGGGATTAGCCTTTAATCAAAATTAAAGAAGGATTAGAAGATTTTGGAAGAGGTTAGTGGTCTTAAGGAAAGTGGCCAAATTTTGGGCAAAAAATAAATTTTTTATTTATTTTGTGTTTTTTGGTCAATTTATTAATTAAATAATTAATAAATAAGGAAATAATGTTTAAATAAGATTTAAACATTTTTGGGAGGGATCCTTAATTAAATATTTTTAATTAAGATAAAGGGATTTAATGGCATAGAAATAAATTAATTAATGATGATGTCATCAGAAATTTTTCAGAAAATAAAAATACTTTATTTTCTAAAGGCTTTTAGGTGTCTACAGCAATTACCTTTACTAAGTAAACCAATCCCAATGGAGGAGGATTGATGCTTCCAGGTCAAGTTATTATGACAGTGCCAACATAACCTATCAGAGCACCTACGATTCCTAGTCAATTCATACCTACGAATCCAATTCTATTACAATAAGTACCTGCTCTGTAAAACCCTTCTTTAACTTATCCAGGGTATGAACCTCTAAAAGTTGTTTTCTTTGAACAAAAGGTAGTTTCCACTTACGCAAACAACAAGTTTGCCTCCAAATTTGGCCAAATGAAAAAGACCATGTCACAAATGAATGGTGATTTGACTCATTTGAGGTTGGCACAAGGACAAAATAGAAACTTCCAAAGAAACAATGTTGGTATGTACAACAACAATTACAATCAAGTCTACAATAGGAACTTTCTAGAAACAACAACACTGGGAATAACAATGGAGGAAATGGTTTCAATCCTCCTAATCATAACAATGGTTTCTAGAGACAAAATAGATAGTGGAACACTCATCCAAATAATGGAAGCATTACCATAGATAACAATAACAACAATGCTCAATATATAGATATCAACCAATATGATGATGGTCAAAATGTATCTGACAATGATGGCTCGTATTATAATGGGAATCAAGAGATGAATCAGAATTCACAATTAAATGATAATGTTCCTCCTATATAGTATAATGCTATGCTACTAGAATCCTATGATTCTACACAAAATGTTTAGGTTGAATAGCCAACCAATGAAGAGTTTTCTTTTCCATTTAGTCAGGAACCAGACATCCAACCTGAAGAGATGTTTTCTTTTTTCAATGAAAATTGAAATACATACAATCCAAGAAGTAGAAAAGAGCCTATGACAAATGGAATCCCTCCAGGACTACAAAAAACTCCTTCTGATCTGAGAATGAGTAACAATCCAATACCAATTAGGCCACCTCATGGAGGACAACAAAATCAAAATCAAGGAACTATCCCAATAATCCTAAAAAATCCAACTTGGTCTATCATGAAATATAGCGCAATAGAGGATTTGAAATGAACAAAGGCCAACATGTCTATGTTTGACATGCTACAAAATTTTCCTCAATAATGAGAAGCATAGATGAGAACCCTGGATCATAAAAAAGTACCCCATTGTATGAATATTATTTCTCAAAATATAGTATCCCAACAAGCCAATACTTTGGAGGCATTGCCAATAATGTTTAAAGACAAGGTCAAGGTGCCCCTATTTCTACTTCACATTAGGATATATGGAAAGAATCTTCATAATTGCCTAATTTATTTAGTAGCCTCATGTAATTTTATAGTGGTGATATTGAATCTGAGATCTATAATCTTGAAGATATTGACTTAAAAATGGTACAATTTATAACATGAGGAAGTAAAAGAAGTTTGGGAACAATTTCACAATAAGTATGGTACAATACATGGTTCTATATAAGTGACTACTCATATGATTTTAAGATCAGGTTATTTTTGGCCCACAATATTCAAAGACACTTATGAGCATGTATGCACTTGCCATACTTGTTAGACGAGTGCTAGTAGGGAAAGACATCCTATGGTGCCATTACAACTGGTGTTTGAGATATGCCCCTTCGCAAAGTGGGGCCTAGATTTCATTGGCCTAATTAATCCACCTTCGTCAATTGGACATGCTTTTATTCTCATAGCTATTTATTATTGTACATGATGGATAGAAGCAAATACATTTAGAAGCTACACTACTAAGGTGGTTAAAGATTTCTTGGAAAAACACATAGTCACTTGATTCAAGATGTTGTTCTCCTTATTGTGCAATAACAGATCAATTTTTACATCAGTGTTCCTAACTCAATGGGCATTTGAAAATCAAGTCATTATCAAGTTCTCTTCAAATTATTATCCACAAGGGAATGGTGTTGTGGAATCTACGAACAAGAACTTGATCACAGTAATAAAATGTTTATTGAAGGAGAATCCTAAAGATTGGCATACGCAACTCAAATATTCTCTATGGATAGATTGATTAAGGGTCAAAAGCACTTTGGGGACATCTCCATATTTTCTTGTTTACAGAGAAGAACCAGTATTCTTCCTTAATCTCAAGATTCCTATTTTGAAATTCATGGGTGGGTATGTTGAAGATGTTGACAGAGTACAAGTCAAATTGATGAATCTTTTAGAGATGGATGAGAAATGGACAACTACATTGGAGCACATGGCCAAACATCAAGCTATCATCAAGAGGTGGTTTGACAAAAGGGCCATGATCAAATCCTTCAAAATTTCCAACCTTGTTCTACTTTGGGATAAGACAAAAGAAAAGTCGGGTAGCCACACCAAATTTCAACGCTTGTGGATTGGTCCCTGTAAGATCATAGGAAATTCTTAGAGAAAATATTTTTAGGCTAAGTTCCTTGTAGGGGGAATTGCTTCCATTTCCCATCAATGGGAAATTTCTGAAACATTACTTTGAAGCCTAAAAAAAAAAGTAAATAATTAGTTAGATTTTATTTTCTACAAGTGTATTTATTTTATGCAATTTTGTTTTCTTTTAAGTTGTGTGTTTGCTTTCAATTGCGTGTTTTCTTTCAAAGTTGTGTCAGTCTAGTGGGTAGGTGCACTCGAGATTTTATATCTTACTACTCTTTTGCTTCCAATTTTAGGAAGAGGTATTTCTTTATCAAAACATTTTGACGATTGTGTGTCTTATACCAATTGAGGAATGGATTTTACTTGTAGTAATAAGGGACTTTCAGTCCTGAATTTAGGATTGTAGATCAACAAGTTCTCAGCACTATACAAATTTAAAGATCAATTGTCTCAGGTGTTTTCAAACCAAGGTTGAAGATAGCAAGGGACAATCCGAGCCCCATTGGTTCAAACAGAAGGGTCCTCTCAAAGAAATTGTTAAGATCATTGTTTGGCATGAGACTTTCTAAAATGTTCTTAAAAGAGGAACACAAGGGATGCTCACCAAAGATCTAATCCAAGAAATGATATTGATTTCATGGCCACACAAACTAAGCATGGTCAGGATATAGAATAAAAAATAAAATTATATATATTTTTTAATTAGATAGATTTCATTTTCTACAAGTGTGTTTATTTTTTGTAAGTGTTTTTGCTTTTCAATTGTGTGTTTGCTTTCAGTCACGTGTTTGCTTTCAAAGTTGCATCAATCTAGGGGGTAGGTGCACTCAAGATTTTATATCTTCCTAACTACTCTTTTGATTCTAATTTTAAGAAGAGGTATTTCTTTTTCAAAACATTTTGATGATTGTGTGTCTTATACCAACTGAGAAATGGATTTTACTTGCAATAATAGGGGACTTTCAATATTGAATTCGGGATTGCAGATCAACAAGTTCTTGACACTGCACAAACTTAAAGATTGATTATCTTAGGTGTTGTCAAACCTAGGTTGAAGACAACAAGGGATAATCCAAATAGAAGGGTCCTCTCGAAGGAATTACTTAGATTGTTGTTTGGTGTGACAATTTCTAAAAAGTTATTAAAAGAGAAATGCAAGGGATGTTCACCAAAGATCTAATCCAAGAAACAACACCGATGTCTTGGCCGCATAGTCTAAGTGTGGTTAGGATAAAGAATAAAAAAATAAAGGAATGATGTTAAGACTAAAGGATTCTAAAAGGTCTAAAATGGGTAATCAGATAAATTAGGATATGCACTCAAAATAAGCTATCCAATATCAAAACATTGGTTCATCAAAGAATCAAATGGTGACATTATGAACTACGTGAAGTAAGTATTCAAAGGATTACCAAGAAATTCAAAAGTGGCAACCCACTAAGAGCCCTCAAACTAATTCTCTCATTTGGTCATACAAAGGATTGACAAATAGCTTTTGTGGAGATTCCTGACGAATGAGCTAGATGGGGTCGAAGATTGTTTTCAAGTTGTCGAAATGTTTTGGTAGACTACACCTTGAGATATTGAAGGAAATGAATACACCGAGCACACACTAAACTTGGAACTTAAGAATTATGAGGTTTTTGACTACAAAGAGACTCAAAGTATGCTTGGAATATTTGAGATTTAGTTGGTCTTTCACACATGTCAAAGGAATGTTTGTTGATGAAGATATGCCTTTGTCATTTCTTCCCTTTTTCAGGGCTATTTGTTGCGGTTCCACAATTCACGCCCCATTTCTAAGGAAATGGGGACCCCCTACTTTATTTTTTAGCTTTTTTCTGGGTCATTTTAAGGTCTCACCTAGAGTTTTGGTTCACATCTAGGACCTATTCGAGAAGCCTAGACAAAGTTTTGACAAAGAATAAACCAAGATTGTAGAAATTGTGTAGCAGTCACACCTACTGGATATGCCTAGTGTGCCAAATTTTTATGATGGCTTTTAAATCCATATTTGGCATAGTTGGGTCCCCCATTCTCACTTCACTTCTCTTTTCTTCATGTCATTTCCTCCTGCCTTCTGTCTGCAGTAACCTCCAACCACAACTCCACACTAACTAAGGTTTGGCATACTCCTTCCTCCACCCAAAAAAACCTATGAAAAACAAATACAAAATAAAGTTAAAATCCACAAAAGGTGTGCATCAGTGCACCTCATGAGGTGCACTCATGTGCACCTTTTGCTCATCAAAAACTTAACACCAATCCTTTCACCTAAAAAACCCAAAAAACAAAGCTAAAGAATGTTAAAAGGAACACAATTAGGTGCACTAATGTGCACCTAATTCTCAAAGATAGAGTGAAGTAAAAACTTAACAAACTTAAAAAATAGAAAACATACCCTTTGATTTAGTGTGCATTAGTGCACCTCCAAGAGCGCAAAGATGTTGCACCCAAAAAATTTCAAATATAAAATGAAACAAAAGGACATTATGCATATCTATTATGTTTAAGCTATAGTAGGTGCACTTGTCTGGTGTGCCTGTTGTGCTTTGTTTTTCTTTTTTTGTCTTAGACATATAGTTTTGAGGTTTTTTCATACTTTTTATATGAAGCATTTATATTTTTAAGGGTTTTGTCTCTTGTGTCAGTTTGGGAATTTTTGAACCATGCTTCTTTTAAATTTAAACTAATAGAAATCTTTGTGCAGATATAATGGCATCCTCTTCATCTTCCTTGGGCAAGAAAATGGTACCAAAACCTGTGGTCTTTAAGTTCCAAGGCATTCTAACAAAGTCAAGGTTTCAAGATGAAAACTTAGAAATTAGAGATATAGACTTAGGACAAAAAAACTTGGGGGAATTCTTGAAGATTTGCAATAAATTGACTGAGAGGTCCCATATTTTCTCCACACTCATTAGATTAGGACTCGTTAATGCAACATCACAACTAATGTTGGTGCAATCTTTTGAACTCATTATGACACTTTTGGAACACTTTCTACCTCAGGAGAGGGTTGTGAAGGGCATAATAGGGGAAATTATCCTTGATCTCTAACCAAAAAAATATTGAGAAAGTGTTTCATCTCCCATGGGAAGATCAATTTATCAGGCTTACCTATGAGCAAGCATAAAGGTAGTATCGGGAACACATTAAAGAGGCCTCTAAAATCATTCAATCATTGCATCTCATAGAGAAGACTGCTTTGGGAAAGAAAACTAGTAAATTGGACATCACCCGAGGGTATCTGAAAGAAGACATTGGATACTCGATCATACTCTTGAGTAGAGTTATGGGTCTACCGGTAGCTGGACATCTAAACATCTTCATGGTAAACTTTATTGAAACAATAGGGAAAGAAAAAATTCCATTGAATTGGGCTTCCACTCTTAGTCAAAATTTGTGTGAATAGTTGGTGGCAATGAAGAATCAAAGGAAATTCTACATGACTTCATACTTGGTATACTTGTTGGCTACGAGAGAAACAGACTATCTAGGGCTTTATAGGAAGGGAAACATGTAGGATCCAAATGCATGGCCATATATCGTGTACCCTCAATTGGTGAAGAAAAGGCTCTTAGAGAAGAGAAAATAATATAGAATTGTTAATGATGCCTTTGTATTCACCATAATTAGATTCATAGGAGATTATGTGAAGATATTGTTAGATGATGCAGTGGCACAAATTCTATTGGTCATGGCTTATTACATTCAATTTAGAACATTCACATATCTAAGGGTAGCAAGTAAAACTATTAATTTTAAGAATTTCTTGAGGTATCCTTGTGAAAAACTTATTCTCCTGGAGATCTCCTAACAACTCTTGTCTGCATATGACAGAGTTAGAAGGTAGCATAAAACATGTTGGAGTTGGCCTATGACCATTGGACCTTTCTAGGTGGATAGATACTATGATATCACTTCTTTTGAGTGGGAATGAGATAAATATCCCTTAGAAGAATAAAATTCCCCTCAGCCCTATTTTTATAATATTGGGAGAGTGCAATACTTGGCTGGCAAAACATTTAAGCATGAGGAAGACATTAGGGATCATTGGATGAACACAACAAATGACTATGATATCTAAATAAGGGATTATTGTAGGATGAATTTGTACCTATCAAAGAAGGCCTTAAAAATAAAGATTCCATTGAAGATATTACAACAAGACTCTATGGAGTTTCTTGATCCTTTGTTCAATAGAGATAGGATTGGCAATAGGCTCATTATGTATGCTAAGGTTGACAGAGAATTTTGATATCAACCATAGGGAAAGGCACATTATTAAAATGACATGGGAATGGATCAAGAAACCATTTAAGCTTGATCCAATTCCTAAGATGGTTATCTTTCATGCACAAGCCTGTCCATCCAAAGGTGGGGGAAGAAAGTCACCATCCCTATTTTTGTAGCTCAGTCACCAATAAGGCTAGAAATGGTACACCAACTTGATAGACTAGATGGATATTATCAAGCTCAAAAGGGAAAAGGAAGAGGCAAGAGGAAAATAAGTTCTCCTTAGAGATTCTCCCCTCCTTGTCAAGCATAATAGGCATCTCCTTCAGCACCAAAAAGAAGAAAGATTAAAACTCTGGTGAAAAGGGGACAAAAGGTGATCAAGAAGGTGATCTCTTTCCCATCCATCCCTAAATCTATTCTAGAAGTGGGAGAAGAAGAGGATGAATAGGATGAAGAATATAATTTTCCACTAAGTCAAAGAACTAGGCTAGCTAGATCTATAGAGTAGGAATGGAGAAGAAGTTCTAAGGCTATGCCTCCATCAATCCTAGACAAACCTCTACAAACTACTACATTAGAGGATGAGATGCAACAATGGATTGATGAGTAGTATGTAGAGGGGACTAATGTATTTAAGATGTTAGATTTTGAATTTATTCTTGTAGGCACTAAGTTGGTTGGGGATAAGATCTGAGATACACCAACCAATCAACCTCAATAGGAGGATTAGACTCAGATACCCCCAGAATCACAAGGATTTGAGATAGAACCAAAATCCCAATTACAAGCCACATTTTGTGTTGACAAGGGATTAGTTACCCCTCCTCCTCCAGGAACAAAATTTGAATAGGTTCAGGTAGAACTGGAAGAGAAACCATAACAAGTATCCATTGATGATGTGTCAGAAGAGGGACAAATAGGTGAATAGCCTCAAAAAACTTCCCAGGACACAGAGGTGTGAATTGTGGGCTCAACAAAAATAGAGATTTTGGATGAGGAGCCTTCGCAAAGGGAAAAGACCCTGAAGAGGAGCAATAAGGGCAAGAGCATAGTAGAGAAAACTCCTTCATCCTCAAAAGGAAAGTCACCAATGTAGCATGTTCCAAGGTGGCTCCGAAAAGAAGTAATCAGAAACAAGAAGCAATAGTTCACTACCAAATAGGATGATAGAATGGAACTAATTGAAGTACTAAGGAAACTTGATTCACCTCCTAAGGAAGTGTAACCATTAGCCTTCATTATGAATGATTTGAATTAGGACCTTTTTTCTCATGTAGCTCTTCCTCCTTCATAACCAAATGTTGAAGAACTAACTCTACAAGATTATCAGATTTGAGAGGTCATCCTTATAAAGCCCACCTTGGAAATAGCAAATTTAATAGTCACCATAGGGATGAAGGAAGATTTTGGGAGCCTAGAATAGGATGGGGCAGAGTTAATAACATTTTAGCACTAGAATGAAATCCTAAAAGAATATTTGAGCAAATTTATTTGCCCTTTGGACTTTTCTAACCCTAAAGAGACTCTAAATGTAGCAATTGAAAGGAGAGATAGGGGAGCGATGCAATTGGATCCATTTTTGAATGCCTATCAGCAATGGTGGGAAAGTTTTGAGAAAAAATGTGTACTTATCATCCAATGGAATCTTAAGCTACTACATTTTATATAGGAGAATGTGGATAAAATGGTAGCAATTTTGAATCAACAATTTGTTCTTATAGATGAGGTGCATACCTAGGGAAAGGATCTATAGGTGTTATAGGCAATAAAAGGCCAAAGGTATCAGATTCTTATGGATGTATATATAGTGGAGTAGTTATATTTAATAGATGATTGGATTGAGAAGATAGTAGATAGTAATAAAGTAATGGAATCATTACATGTAGAGATCCATAGGCTCAAGGACCAAGCTCGAGAGAAAATGTTGGAAGCTAAGAAACACTATAGTGATGCATGTCTAGAAATTTTTGAAGATGATGCATGGGAGAAGTTGATACCTATAGAGGTGTTAGTTCAAAGATTTAGGAGGACTTTTGATGAAGTTTGTAATGATGAAGATATTTGGCAAGTGTTTAGGATAGAAGAAGTTTAGTTAGAGCTAGATACTAAACTCAAGGATTTTGTTAAAACCCATATAGAGGTAGATAATTATAGGTAGAAAGTCAAAGATAAATATAATGCATTATATTTACTAAATGTAGCATAGATCACTGACATAATAGGAAAATTCAAGGGCAAACACTTAGACATAGCTCTGGTATGAAGGGGGACAAAACCTTGAAGCTCGAATTTCATTTTTGACACTCAGTTGCACCAGGTGTTTTGGTATGCTTTTTGAAAAAATGTGTTGGAAGAATTTTGAAGAAGTCAAAGGTGCATAGGTGTGTTGGGTGCACCTTCTAAGGTGCACTTTTCCAAAGGTGCGCAGATAGTTAACTACTAGTTCCAAAATTAGAGCTTTCCATGCAACAAAAATGCATTCTGACAGCAGTTTAACTTCGACAAACACCCAATGAAGGTTGAAATTCTATTTTTGACACTTCCAAAAACTTCTACATTAATTCATGGCTCTCTTCTTATTTTTTCATGTATTCTTTGTTTAAAGACATGTAAAGGCTCATGCATCCAATTAATGATATAAAAATGGATGGAGTCCTACTAAGCACCAATTAGATAGTTAGTTTGTATATAATTAGTTTGTTTTGTAAAATTAGAAGCATATAATTGCATGAAGATATCTCTGACTCTTAACACAAATTGAGGAGAGGATTTCTTATAAATACAAGATTGTAATATGTAATCAAGGCCATCATTATTTTGCAATAATATATACTTTTGGTGCTCACATTTGAAGTGTAGTGATTCTCACCTAAGTGTGTCATATTTTTGTGAATGTATGTCCATAGAATTGTGATTGAGCCAAAATTTTATTGCATTATTTCTGGTTTTGCGATCTTTTAATTCTAGTGTTTGTTGTGGTTTTACAAATTCCACTCACGTATCTAGTTTGAGAAGAGATCACCTATTTTGTTCCTGCATCATTTTTTGTCTCACATGAGTGCACTTTCTATGGCCTTGTGATTTGATGAAAAGTTAAATATCTCACAATTGCTAAAATTCCCATCAACAATTGCATCAATGGTACTAAGGAAGCATTGCTCCTACTTTCATTGGCTACCTACCAATTTCTTCAAAGGCTTAACTCGTAGATGTCTTGTTTCCATAGCTTATGTCTGTTAGGATTTTGCATTCATGTTATTTTCTTGAACTTCTTGTCACCTTATCTTTGTTATTTTCTTTATTAACCCCTTGGTTAAACTAGAAATTCATATAGTTACATTGTTAGATTGCATCCATCATAAAACAAAAAATACAAAAACATAGTTTCATTTTTGTGTGTTTTACTCTTTTGAAGTGGTGAATAGTTTACATATGCATTTGTGCCATTACAAACTTATATGTCAAAACTAAAATACTCGACACTTGAATGCTCAAACACAAGGTCATGTAAACATCTTTATGTTGTTACTAAGCTTCTATATACTTGTTTTCTCTGCACTTAGTAACTTGTCAATATGCTCAATCTCTACTGTATTTCTTGGCTCATTCATTTTCTCAGTCACTACTAAATACTTGACAATCACTAACCTTCTCGGTATTGTAGAGCTATGAAGTTAGTATTCAAAGAACATTAACAAAAGGTAGCAACATTCACAAACCAAAACAATGCTCACATATAATTTAGACAAAAGAGGTGAAAAAGAGAGTGCAAACCAAAAGGAAGAACACCCAACAAGCCTCCTTGATTATGTTGATGTGTCATTGGATGGAGATGTGTGCTCAAATGTTGCTCAAGCTTCAATGGAGAAGATAACTCAAAGTGTAAGTGTGGATGGATTTTGTGATTATGATGGTATTTTGGTAGTTTTTAGGCTCTAAAAATAGTATGATAACTTTAGTATAGAAGTGGATTGATTTGTGAAGGATGAAGGGTTCAATTTATAGGCCAAGGGTTTGAGGATGGAGGGTCAAGATACAAAGATGAGGGATGGATGGGATGCAAGGAGACAGAAGCACATGGATTGTGCTTTCTAAAATCCATAGCCTTGTGACAAGTGTCACAAGGAGAGAGGATGTGAGAAAATGGAACTAATAGAAGGAAAGTGGGAGGACAATGGAGTTATGAGGTGGATGGTGTGTGTAAGAGGAATGTAAGAGAATGTGTAAGGGATGTGTAAGGATCCATTAATTCTCTATATGAGCATTTAATGCATGTGGGGGGGGTGTAAGAGGGGTTCGGCTTTGGTTTGGCTTAGGAATTATTAATCTTGGATTAGAGTTGTACACAAGATTATGGTGAGGATTAGGCTTGGATTAGAGGGGGGATTAGGATGCAACTAGGTTAAGTATTGAATTAGGTTAAATTAATTGGTTAAATAGAATTAGGATGGGTGAATGGGTTGGATTAAGCTAAGGATGGGAGTTTAGGAATAGTTAGGGATGAGCAATTGATTTATTAAATGAAATATTTAATAAAAGGGGATGTGGGATTAAATTAAATAGGCATAGTGCAATTATTCAATTTAATAGGAGAATAACATATTTAATTGATAATTAGACTTTGGATTGTCATTTAAATTTATCATTTGGACTTATACTTAATTAAGTAAATTAATTAACTAGGGGATGACAATAAATTAATTAAATATCAAATACTTAATTAATGATGCCTTAGGATTACCTAAATGATGTAATCAGATTTAGGTATCTACATTTTTTCCCTCTTTGACATAGTGTTGGGACAACACTATTTCAAAGAAGTTTGAAGATAGACGACGCAAAATATTTTTAAAGCAACAAAGTTGCCCAAGTGTAGAATAGAAAGATGAGACTCTGGATTGTGTGATGCCCCCTCAAGAAGGTGGCAAGGAGAGAAGATGAGGCCTATCAGCTTCTTGAAAAGTACAAGAATATGATGATAAGGGGGAGGACACAGATCGATTAAGAGAGGGTGAACAAGGGCTCAGACTCTCACTATGGGAGAATGAGACAAAGGAGAACCATGTGCATAGGGATAATTATGGGTTAAGAGTTCGGACTAGGGATGGGGGGATTAGCTATTTAATTTGAACCTAAGTGGGATGATTATGGTGGGATGATTATGGTGGGATGAAGGGTGTGGTGGAAACTTTGGATATTTTTGGGGTTGATAGAGCTATGGGTTCATGATTGTAAGATTTATTTGATTGGATATTCTAGGATTCTAAAAAAGTGGCTGGTGTTTTGGTGGAATGGAGGGAGATGGAATCCATTGAATTTTGAGCATGGGGTACTCCAAAAATGAGCACCTCCATGTAGTTGAGCACTAAGTTTGATATAGAAATATTGGATATATGCCAAAGTTACAAAGAACATCAAGGCCTTTTTACCAATATTAAATAAGACTGACACAAAACAAACACACAATGATTTCCCTAGCATCATACATGAATCTTGGAGGAATCAAAGTGGATACGACACTAGGTAACCCACAAGAAAATGATATTTCCCAAGTGCACCATGTAACAACAAGTGGTCATATGTTTGGAATATGCATGGGTCACATCCAATTGACTCACAAGGAGAAAACCAAAAGAGAAAAAGATCTGATCAAGACCTTGCTTTTGAATTGTCTCATTCATAGCACACCATGATATGAAAGATCATGAAGACCTTAGGGAGAGAACAACCAAATTTCTTGGAAAAGATTAAAAAGAACCAAACTTGAAATCCAATGTCAAAAGAAAGAGTAAATCAACAGAAAACAACCTTTTTCCAAAGAGATTGGTAGGACAGGAGACACGCAAACAAAGATTAGATGAGAGTAAATTTGTATATCCAAAGGGGCAATGTGACTAAGGCAAACTGAAACTTTTAGGAAAACACTTTGGTGACAAAAGATATCGCATGAGGACTTTCTGAAATGCTTAGCTAGGAGAGCTACAGACTTTGATCAGACATGAATTGACACAAAAAGCTAAGATATACAATGGTAGTAAGCTAAGGACTAACTTTGGGGGATGTACATCTAACTTACCATGGTAATTACAAGGATCACTACGCAAAAGCTCAAGATGAGGTGATAGCAGAACTTGATCTAATATAGTACAATGTGAAAAATCTGAGGGTGAGGAGATACTGGAACTAATACAACAATATGATACATGGCTATGATACATGGATATGATACATGTAGAACTTCTGTGATATGATACATGTGTTGTAATAGTGATGTTGGAACATCTTGGGAACATGGGGAGATTGATGAGTGTATTGGGTGAGAGGGTGGGTGGGTGTGGATCATTGATAGATAATGGGAAGGCCAAGTACACATGGTAACTATTACTAGGTTTTCACCAAAGTACCTATCCAAGGCACTTGAATTGCCAAGTTTTCACCATTCGATGCTTATTTTTCTTTTTCTCTTTTTTTTTTTTGATTTTTTGATTTTTTTGTTCTTTTTTCATGACCTTTTAAGATTTTTTTTTATTTTTTCACAATTAGCAAGATACATTGAAGGGCTTAGGCATATAAATTCTTAAGGTGAATGATGTTGGTGGGATCATTTAGAGTTTCACCTTCTAGTGTTTATAATTGATATGCTCCTGAGCCAAATGATGATGTGACAACATATGGACCAAGCCATGTGGGCTCAAACTTACCCTTCTTCTCTCGATCTTCCTAGACTTTCATGTTTTCTTTGAGGACCATGTCACCAACCTGAAATTATCATGGGTGAATCTTTTTATTGAAGTTTCACTTGAGTCAATTTTGGTAAACTATGAGGTGATCATAGGCTTGTTGCCTCCTTTCATCTAGTAGATCTAATTGTGTGAGTATGGCAACTCTATAGTCCTCATCTAATATCTATCCTCACAAAGATATGTATAAGGATGGGAGCTCAACTTTAATAGGTACTACTACTTTGACACCATAGACTAAGGAGTATAGAGTTGTGCCTATGGAGGTACAAGATGATGTGTGATAATCCCATAAGGCTAGGTTGATTTTTAAATGTCAATCAAGACTAGAATCATTGACAAATTTATTGAGGGTTTTGAGAAGTGTTTTATTAGTTGCCTCAACTTGGTTGTTACCTTATGGAAAATAGAGGCTAGTAAAATGGTGATGAATGTTGAGGGAGGTGCACAACTCTTCCACATTGAGTTTTTCAAAGTTACCTCCATGGTCAGTAAAAATGGTAGTCAAGATACCGAAGTGACATATGATATGATAGAGGATGAATTTGGAAAGTTAAACTCCTATGGTAGTGAAAAGTGGGACTACCTCCACCCACTTGGTGAAATAATCTATACCCATGATGATCCATTTGTGGCCTTCTAAAGATAGGGGTGCAAGAACACTGACAAAGTCAAACCCCCAGAATTCAAATGGCCATCGTGGTGCAATGGGTTGGAGATCTTGAGTTGGGGCTTGTATCAAATTTGCATGTTTTTGGTAGGGTAGACACCTTTTGACAGATTTACAAGCATCATGTTTGATAGTAGGCCAATAGTATCCCACTCTCAAGATTTATCGTGCTAGGACTATACTGCTTGTGTGAGCACCGCAAAGTTTGGAGTGTACCTCTTTCAATACCATGATGGCCTCATTTTGGTCTAAACACCTAGAGAGTATCATGATAACCTCAACAATATAGGGTGTTGGCTATGATAGTGTAGCAAGATTCTTTGCAAATATGATACCATTTTTTAGATAAGCATGAATTTCATGGTACCATGGGGATTGCGGACCAACCAAGATGCATACTCATGTTGATTCATCATTGTATGTGGGCTCATGTAGCTGCTCGACTAAGAATTCATATTGTGTAGCTTCCAAAGGAAACTCCACAAGTGAACTAATGGTGGCCATTGCATCTATAGCCTTTTTTTGTAACCTTGGCACTTGTGTGAATTAGATTGTGGTGAAATGTTGCTTTAATTGCTTGACCAATTCTTTGTAGGGAAGCGGCTTGTCATCCTTTGTTTGGTGTTCATCAAGGACCTACTTGATAATGAGTTGTGAGTCTCCAAAGACATATAGCTCTATTATATTCCATTCAACTATTGCCTTGAGCCATGCTATTAAAGCTTCATACTTGGAGATGTTATTGGTGCATTGGAATTGCAACTTGAATGCTTTGGGAATGTAGTCACCTTGAGGAGTAACTAAAAATATTCTAGCTCTTGATCCATGAGTTGTATAAGATCCATCAAAATATAGCTTCCATGGTGGTTGTTCTTCTATCATGTAGAGATATTCATCTAGAAACTCCATAACAAGAGGAAAATCATCAACTAGTGGTGCATCAGCCAAGGGGTTTGCTATAGCTTGTCCCTTGATTGCCTTTCAATCAATATATTGGATGTCAAATTCACTGAGGAGCATGACCCATTTTGTGAGATAGCCTATGAACACTATCCTTGAGAGGATATATTTTAAAGGATCAATCTTTGATATGAGCTTGATTGTATGACTGAGCATGTAGTGATGAAGCTTCTAAGTTGTAAAAACCACTACTAAAAAAGTTTTTCTATAGGAGAGTAGTTAAGTTCATAGCCAACAAGCCTGTGATTGATATAATAGATGGTTCTATCTCTTTTGTTATCATCAAGTTGGGCCAAGAGTGCACCTAGTGTGGTTGGTGTAGCTGATATGTACAAGAGCAATAGTCTCCCAACAATTGGCGGTACCAAGATGGGTGGATTTTCTAGATATAGCTTGATCTGATCAAAGTTGTGCTAAAAGATAGGGTCCCATTTGAAATTTTGGTCTTTCTTGAGCAAATGTGTGAATTTCTAACATCTATCTGCTAGTTGTGAAATGAATCACCTTAATGATTGTAACTTACCATGAAGAAAATGAAGTGTTCACAATGTCTTAGGTAGAGACATGTCCATGATGGCCTTGAATTTCTATGGGGTCAATCTCAATTCCATGCCATGATATAATAAAACCTAGGAGCTTTTTGGATGTGATGCCAAAAACACATCTCTTGGGATTAAGCACAAGGTGGTACTTTTCTAACTGAGCAAACACTTCTTCAAGGTGAGTCAAGTGATCCAAGGCATCAACAAATTTGATCAATATGTCATCTACATAATCTTCAAGGGTTTTGTGGATGAGGTCATGGAAGATGACTTTCATGACTTGTTGATAGGTTTCCCCTATATTTTTAAACCCAAATGGCATCATGTTGTAGCAAAAGGTCCCCCAAGGGGTAGTGAAGGTCATCTTATGTTGATCCTCTTCTACTATCTATATTTGATTGTACCTAGAGAAGCCATCCATGAGAGATAGTAGTTCATGGCCATCTGTGAGATCCACAATCATGTCAACATTTGGTAGTGGGAAATAATCTTTAGGGCAAGCCTTATTGAGGTCCCTATAGTCTATATAGATCTTGATATCACCAGAGGGTTTTGTGATTGGTACCATATTGGAAATCCACTCTAAGTAGTCAATTGGATGGATGACCTTTTCTTGCAAGATCTTTTCTAATTCTACCTTTACTAGCAAGGCAACCTTGGGATGCATTTTTTAGAGTTTTTGCTTGACTAGCTTAACTGTTGGATCCATTGCTAAATGATGTACAACTAGATTAGGATCAAGTCATGTCATGTCCTAGTATGACCATGTGAATTGACCAATATTTTCTCAAATTACCTCATTGGAATTTTTGCTTGGTCTGGTGGTAAAGATGTTGCGATGTATGTGATTTTGGGTGTCTCTATCAGACTAATGTTGACTGATGTCATTTCTTCAATTAGGATAGACGATACTTCTAGCCTATGATCTTGTGGGGAAAGGAAGAAATCTCCATCTTCAAGCACCTCAAAGAGGTTTTCACCATCAGATAAATCCTTTATTTCTCTTTTTTTTTATTGATCCAATGGTGATCCAAAGGATTTTTCACTAGGGGATACCTTTTTTGTTCCTTTTTTTTTTCCTCTTTATCATTTTTGTAACTAGATATTTCTTCTTCCCCAAAGTAGCCCTTCAGGTCCAATTTGTAGACATAAGCTGATGGTGACTTCAATTTCTTGTGTGGTGTCTCTACCTCTGTGAATCTTAGGAGCACTTCCTTGGTAGGGAACTTGTCAACATGGAGTACACTTGGTTGGTCCTAATTAATGAATGAGGGGTAGGTTGATGAGGTTGATGGATTATTTGTGGAGCACAGAGTCTCCTAAGAAAATTTCATTGTCATGGATATCATCATAGTCTCTCTTGTCTACTTCCTCAAAGATGTGTTCGACCTCTATGAGTTCACTATGGACATTTAAGAAGGCATGACTACATTTACTATTGCCCCCAATTGTTGGCAATCTAAATCCAAGGCCTTTGTTATTTTCTTCTTTGTATATTTCTACAAGTTTCCTAATTCCTAACTCCTCTTTTCCTAGGCCACCTCCTTAATAATCCCATTGTTTAGTGGCAAGTCAATGTGAGCAGGGATATTTTTGTTTGAAGTAGTCTATGAGACTTTTGTCTTTTGGAGGTGGATTTTTTGTAGCCATGTGCTAATGTTAAGGGCCATTTCTTCTCCATCAAGGATCCCATTTGTAATAAATGTAATGGGCCCAAATTTCTTGAGCTAAGGAGTGGTGTCTTTCTTTGGTCCTTGATAGGTTGGACACCCCCAAGTGTGTGGGTCAAGAGGCAAGGCACCAACAAAAAATGCATCTGAGAGACTATATTCACCATAGTCTTGGTGGTTAATCTTAACACTAGAGAGTGTGGAGGCTAAGATGGTGTTAGGGTTGTGTTAGGTGCCAGAAGAGATACCAATGGTGGTGTTGATCTCAATGCCAAAGAAATATTTATCATAGGATGTTTCTACCATATTGTAATATGTAAATGGTTCTAGATTAGCACATATGGTTATCTCAATGCCATGATACAAAAATTTAATGCACTGATGATAAGTGGATGGAACAACTTTCATGGCATAAATCCATGGTAAACCGAGGAGGATTTTGAAAGGTACATTAAGATCAACCACATGGCATACTATTTCTTGAGTACCAGGCCTAAATTTGATGGGCAACAAGATAGTTCCCTCTATAGTTCTTTCCAAGTTGTCATAGGATATTATGGTGATGACCTCATTGATAATGTTTGCCTTAGTGTATCCTAATTGTTTAATGAACCTCCAAGTACATAAGTATAAGGTGGACCCATTATCTATCATGACCCTTTTAATAGCGAAGTTGGAGACCATGACAAAAATGTGGAGTGGAAGGATATGATCTAGTTTAATTTTTGGAACATCAGAGGGTTTGAAGGAGAGCTCACATGAGGTAGAGAGGTGTCCCACTAGATTTCTTAATTTTGTGGCATTGATATCAATGGGGACATGGGATTCATGGAGGCCATTGTTAAGAATTTCTCTATAAAGTGGGCTTCTGCTGAGTAAATCTAGGATGGAGATTTGGGCTGGCATGTTCCCTAGATGTTCAAGAATATTGTATTGCATTGTTAAAGGAGCAAGAGTAGGTGCAAGTGGTCATACATTATTAAGTTAGGTTCAACATGTTGTGACTGCACATTGATTATCTAGGATTTTGATATTTAGCACATTAATAGAAGGTTCATCTTGGGATATACATCTGATTAAATTACCATAGTCAAGGTATGCTAAAGTGTAGTCTTGTGATTTATCATGATTGTCACCTCATTTGGCTTGGACATTGTTCATTTTGTTGTTATTGGTATTGTTGTGTTGTATAGGTGCATTTCTTGTTTTTTTTTTTTTGTGTGGTAGGAAGGCATTTTGATAGATCAATAGACCTGCATTTGGTGAGGCTTGTGCTCCCATAGTGATTTCCTTGTGATCAATTAGGTCTTATGCAAAATATTTGAGCTACATATATCTGAGGGTAGGATGCCCTTTCACATGGTAAAATTTGCAAGTCTCATTCACTTTGTACCATGGTACTTTGGGTATGTTTTTGTCTAGCAGTTGTGTTTGTGGGTATTGAATGAGGTTTTCATGGACCAATTCGTTGAAGATAACATCAAGCAATTCCCCCAAGGGAGTAAATACATAAGGTGTCTTTGAGACCCTCAATTTTGTCTAGTTGCAATGGTGATAGAATTAGTCTGATTTGTTGGTCCTTGATAATTATTTGTTGGTGTGTGGTGTTGATATTGATGTTGTGGAGGTTATCAATATGCTTGTTAATAGCACATGTTTGGTTGATATGATGGTTATATTGGGTATCACTGGCACCATTTGTTACTGTGTTCTTATTCTTGTTCCAATATCATGGTTTATCATTGGATTGTCCTCTCTCATGGTGATTTTCTTTGTAGAGCTTGATGATTCCATTGTCATTAAGCCCTCACTCAAGACCCATGTCTTTCTTCTTGATCTCTTTATACATTTGTAGGTAGTTCATGACCATGTGGTGAGAAAGTGTAGGATGTGCATTATCAATGAACATTTTGACAAGGTGACACTCTAGTATGTTGCAAGAGATTTGTGTTGTGAGGGTTTGCCACCTTTGTAAATAATTGGTGAGGCTTTCACCCTCATTTTGTTTGGTGTGGACCAAATCAACCATGGATGACTCAATTTCAACTAGATGGGTGTATTGTGCCATAAAGGCTTCTGAAAGATTAGCAAAGGTGTTAATTGTGTCTTGAGGTATTTGATAAAACCATCCCAGAGTAGGACCTCCTAGACTTTTTGGAAAGAGGCACATGAGAAATATGTCATTGTAGGCCGTTTCTTGGGAATGCATGTAAAATTCTTTGACATGTGTGATTGGATCTCCTTTCCCTCCAAATTTATCAAATTTTGGGATCTCAAAGTGTTTAGGGAAGGGTATCATGGTGATAGATCTATCAAATGGGTAAGGACAAACCTCTTCAAATTTGAAGGTCTTGGGTTCAGTCTCATCTTTGAGTGCAAGTTTAGAGCATTCTTCATTTCTCCCCACTTAGAGTTGATAGATTTTATTTCTAGTGCCCCCATTCCTAGTGCCCCTAATGCAAGGTATATATTAGATGGGGTAGGTGAATATGGATAGTTTTGATGGGTGTATTGTGGTGGGTGGATTTGATATGTCAATTTTTGGGGTGATTGTTGGGGAGAAACTTGGGCTTGTAGGGTCAATTTTTGGTATTGTGGTTGTTGCTAGGGTGGAAAGGTGTAGGATTATTGAGCGGATGGGTGATTTGGTATGGGTGTTTTTACATACTACTACTATAGTGATTGTTAATGGATGGGTAGTGGATATGTCAGTGCTATGCTTTGGTGTTGCACATTCTAAGTAATGTACATTGTTGTGCTCCTATTTGAGAAGGTAATTGAGTGTTGAGGGGTGCCAAATAGTTGGTGTAGGGGTGGTAGTGGTTTGTTCATTGTTGTTGTGGTATTACTCAATTGCTCCCTAAGAGTGGCATGATGAAATAGTTGGTGATGGGTGGTATTGGATTGATAGGAGGTGGTGGTTGATGTGCTTGGAAGGTTAGCATGAACCAGGTACTAATTGGTAGACTTGTGGTCTACCCCTATGATTTCCCAAAATTCCAAGGACCAAGTGGATATGAAGCGATGGTATTTGGCATAGATGTAAATGAACTAGTGGTGATGAGAGGTTGGTTGGTATGCCCTGGATGTGGCATTCCTATAGTGAATTGCAATGTGGATTGGGTGCACTACTAAAATATGCTAGGTGCACTACTAATGGGTAGGTATGAAGTGGAAACAACAGTTTAGGAGGTGGAAGGTCCTACAATGTTAAATGGAATGGATGTGAGTTGTGAAGTGGCAACAGTAGTAGTGATGGAAGTGGTGGTGGGTGTGGGTTGTATGATGGTAGATTATTGTGGTGTTGTGTGGACCAATGACTGGTGGAATGGTGGGTTGGTTACTTTGTGGGATGGGAGCACCAAGTTGGGTGGAGGGTATATTCAGGTCCATGATTTCTTGTATCATTTTTTGATGTCCTCTTCTAGGTATGAAAAAGGGGTCATTTGGATCAGAGGGACCAATGGGTGGTAGAAGTCTTCCAAACAATGAATGTGGAGGAACTAATATGTCCAAAGGTGGTGGAATTCCAAAGCCAAAGGAACCAACATTATCTCTCTGAAAGTTAGCCAAGATGGTTTCTCTATTTTTCTCTATGATGGCATTGACAAGGGTTGCATACCCTGGTTGATTCATAAAGGCATATGTGTCTGATAGTGGGGAACCCAAATCCTTTGGATTGTGTTGCGGTGAGTCATGTGTGATCACAGATATCATCAGATGTGGTTGTGTGCTAGCTGAGCCACCACGAAGACTAGGGTCCATGTCCTTCTTCTTCCTTTTTTTCTTGCCAAAGTGTGTGGTTGGTTGCATGAAATGATAATGCTCCTAAGGATGAGATGCAAGATGGTATGACAATGAGTACAAAGTATGCAAGGGGGTGATTTCTAAGTAACTTAAGCATGTGATCACTATGATGCAAGGATTTCTTAGGATGTGTGATAGATGCAAATGAGGGTGATGGAGGATCTTACTTATAATGATATGGTATCTAGGAGACCTAAAGTTTTAGATATGGTAGTGTCAAAGTAAAAGGGATGGTTTTCCTATGTGTAAGCTCAAGATGTGATGATAATGTCAACCTTAGGATAGAATTATGAACCTTTGTAAGATAGATGATGATCAAATGTGGAGCCCAACCTTTAGCTCAAGGTGATGAGGGACACAAGAAAAAGATAGTCTGCCCAAGAAAATTCATAGTCAAAGGGATAATCTTGATAGTATGATGGATGTAAGATGTAGGATAGACAACTCTAACAAAATGACACCAAATGCTCAAGAATGATGGAGGATTTTGATCTATGGTATGAATGGGATGGGGATGGATTTCTAAATAATGATCTAAGGATTATGGATCTAAAAAATGCCTAAGGGGAAAATGACCTATATGATAACCCTATGGGTCATATCTATGATATGATAAGTGCAAAGTGTGTGTAGAACAAGAGGAACCCAATCAAAGTGGTTATAGCCAATGTATTTAATGAGGCTTTGATTGACCCCATGTCTTAAGGTCATTTTTTTGAACTTTTTAATTCCACTCTCTTTATAGAGAAACCTCAATACCTTCTTTCTCAATTTGATCTAGCTTGGCAATTCTTGGATTTGGTGTGTGTTTCTTTCTTTCGGCTTCAATTTCTCTATAAACTATTGGTTGTTTGAGTTTGACCATTTTGAACTTAGATTTTTGTTGGTTTGACATGGGGTTTCCACTGATTTGGTCCTAGGTTTTATTTCAACTTTGGTTCAAGGTAGTGACTATGCTAAGTATGCCTTTTACTTTGGTTGGAAAATATGGATCTTTGGATAACAAATGAGTTTAAGTGGGAAACAAATGATTTACCAATGGATTTTTCAAGATATAAAGTGGAGAAAACTAGACTTCAAGTTGTTACAAATTGACTTCCTAACAACCATTTTTGAAACAACAAGGATAAGACTCTTTGGTAAATAGATATTGTGTATTCTGAGCAAACAATCTCTCAAAGGACAAAGCAACTTTGAGAGAAACAGACAAGTGTTCTCTTTAGAAAAAGGATTTTCATAGTAACCAATGTGTATGTTTTACAAATGTTTTTCACAAGGTCATTGCATAAATAAGACAATTCAAGCACACTTTATCCCTAAGGATGATTTAGTTTCAATGTATTGCTCATTAGGTGCCGGGAGGAGCCCATCTTGATGTTTTATGGATCTAGTGTGATATTTCCCTCTAACTGAAGAGGTGAGTCGATACAAGATTCAATCAACAAACTTGCATGTTAGAGATCCTTCAAAGTATGAAAAATAGAAGCTCCCCTTCTACTAGGACAATTACTCTTGGAGATGAAGCCCAAGTAGCGTTATGCCTTTACCAAGGAAAATGCAAATATCATGTAACTTTAAAGAAGCCTTATAGTCTCTTGCACAATGAGTAAAACACCAAGGATAAAAGGGTATCTACTAAGTTGTTTCATAATTAGGTTTGTGGAGTTAGCCAAACGATTGTTACATATGTGATCCACTTAAGAAGCTTTTCTGGACATGTTGAAATCATGGGGAAGTTTTGCCACCTCAAGCTACACCTAGAAACACACTGCCCAAAATTGCTTGATGGAGTGATAAATTTTACCCTTCCCCTCATTTATATACTAGCCAAATTATTTACTAGTTTGAGCTTATCACTAAAGGGGTCACTCTTCCTAGAGGTGGATGAACTCACTAGAAGCACTCTTAGGTTTTTGTGAATGATCTTGCTAACAACTTTTGGTACATGCGTCATGTATTTAAATGGTTCTACTTTGCAAAAAATAAAGATAGATCAAAGATGTGTTGAAAAACACATCTTAAAACATGCAAGACACATGATTCATTCCACTTTTGATGCTTTTAGATTCTCTATCTTATGACTTGAAGACCCACGTGATTAACATGCATAGTTCTTTCCAACTTGACAGTGATGGTCAACAAAAATAAATTGAGTCAACAAAAGTAAATCACGCATGAAAGCTTTGAAAAGAGGGAAGAACATTTTCTCTTTAGAACATTCAAGATTGAGTGAAGCTCATTTTAAGCACAAAGTTTAAGTGTGTCGATTTACAATGTTCTTTGATACCCAAAATCAAATGTTTATCGCAATGTTAACATTCATTCCATGAAAGATTTCAAATCCTTAAAGGCATTCAAGAGTGTGTTTGAGACATTTATTCCATAAAAGATTTTGTTCATTTATATATGCATTCAAGATTGGATTTGTTTGTTTTAGCTTTACTCATGCAAGAGTTTGTTCGATTTATCCAATAATATGCAACATGCATTCAAAGATAAGTGTTTAAGCATAAGTTCATTTCCCAAAAGCAATAACACTTTGAGAAAACATGTAAGAAAACATGGTTAGGCACTTCTCGAAGGCTCCCACCTACAATGCTACAAAAGGAATCAACTTGATTAGTCACCCAAAAATCCCCAAAAATGAAAGCTTGACTGTGGGAAAAAACATTTTAACTTTTTTTGTTAATTTTTATATGCATAAAAATGCTTAGAATGACCCTAATTCCATGGAACCACCAAAATTCAAAGAAAAATTATAAATTCTGTGTGTTACTAAAAAAAAATGCAAATGACAATTAATAGGTGTAGATGCCAAAACTTAGAACTTTTAAAAAAATGTAAAGGTTAGCAAAAAGCAAAGACGACAGAACAATAAAGAAGTCATCATGAAATCACAAATTCCAAAATACAGGTCACCATGAAATCTACAAAGACAATAGTTAATTGAAGACAACAATATAGATGCCACAGACAACAACCCACAACAGAGACACCAATTCAAAGGCGAAGGTGACAAAACAAAGTCAGAGACAACGATTGATAGGCGCAACCACCAAACCACAAGGATAACAATTCTAAGATGACAAAAAAAAGTGAGAAACGACGATTGATAGGCATAGCTACTAGAACAAGGGGATGATAGTTTAGAGATGATAAAATAGCGAAGATAATAGTACATTTGCATAGATGACACTATACGTAAACAAAATTGAGAGTCATGGGTTTTTCTGGAATCTCTTATTTTTTTGGTATTTGAGGATATGTTTTCTTCCCAAATGTGTGCTTCAACCTACACAAACAACCAACAAACCTTGCAACACACTTAAACAACAAAAAGTGTTAAATTGTTAGTGCAAAATAGATTAAAATAGATTGGAATGGATAGAAATGGATGAATGAATGACCCATGGTGGGGTCCCATCAAGCATGCCAAAATGTAGAGCTATGAAGTTAGTATGTAAAGAACATTAACAAAAGGTAGCAACATTCACAAAACAAAACAATTCTCACATATAGTTTAGACAAAAGATGTGCAAAAGAGAGTGCAAACCAAAAGGAAGAACACACAACAAGCCTCCTTGATTGTGTTGACATGTCCTTGGATGGAGATGTATGCTCAAATGTTGCTCAAGCTTCAATGGACGAGATAACTCAAAGTGTAAGTGTGGGTGGATTTTCCCATTATGATGGTATTTTGGTAGTTTTTAAGCTCTCAAAATAGCATGGTAACTTTAGCATGGAATTGGATTGATTTGTGAAGGATGAAGGGTTCAGTTTATAGGAAAAGGGTGTGATGATGGAGGTTCAAGATGAAAAGATGAGGGATGGATAGGATGCAAGGAGAGGGAAGCACATAGATTGTGTTTTCTCAAATCCATAGTGAGAAGATGGGAAAATATAGGGAAAGTGGGGGGACAATGGAGTTATGAGGGGGATGGAGTGTGTAAGAGGAATGTAAGAGAATGTAAGGGATGTCTTAGGCATGTGTAAGGAGCCATTAATTCTCTGTAAGAGTAGTGAATGCATGTGGGTGGGGGTGTAAGAGTGGTTTGACTTTGGTTTGGCTTAGGAATTATTAATCTAGGATTAGAGTTGTGCACATGAATAGGGTGAGGATTAGCCTTCAATTAGAGGGGGAATTAGGATGCAAGTGGGTTAAGTATTCAATTAGTTTTAATTAATTGGTTAAATAGGATTATGATGGGTGAATAGGTTGGCTTAAGCTAAGGATGGTAATTTGGGAATAGTTAGGGATTAGGGATTGATTTATTAAATGAAATATTTAATAAAAGGTGATGTGGGATTAAATTAAATAGGCATAGTTCAATTATTTAATTTAATAGGAGAATAGTGATTCAATTGATAATTAGACTTTGGATTGTTATTTACATTTATCAATTAGACTATAGTTAATTAAATTAATTAATTAACTAAGGGATGAAAATAAATTATTTAAATATTAAATACTTAATTAATGATACTTTAGGAGATGACTAAATAGGATTACCTAAATGATGTAATAAGATTTAGGTGTCTATAGGTATAATTGTTGTATGCTCGACCTTTACTAGATAACTTGCTGGTAGTGATGACCTTGTAATCTTGCCTAGTAAATGACTAAGTGTTTGAAGACTAATACACAACATAGGCTTAGAGATCAATAGTCTCCCCCTTTGACATTAGTGCAAAAACACTTTGTCATGAAATTATTTCATTCAAAAAATGTATACTCCCCCTGAGACCATAATGTGATCTTGTAAAATCCAATATCTAATCTTTGATCGGCACATTGACTCCTCTTGTCTTATTCTTTCATATCCCCTTTTATTATCTTCATTCCCCCATTCATCTTCATTCCCCCATTCATCTTCATTCCCCCTTGTTTTTTCATTGATGGAACTCAGGATTGTTGGGGTTAATTGATACTTATCAAAGAATTGTTGATGACTTGCCACAATATTGGCATAGCCTTTATTCCATTTGTCTTGTATTTGTTCCAAATTTTGAAACTAAATCTCTAGCTCGGTAGCTAGTGAATCTTGTAATATTGGAAAAATTTGTCTCTTTCTTCAAAATATCCTTGGCAATAGATATTACCCTCTAAATGATCTCTATATGTGGTAATGGCTAAAGTTGAATCAATGTCAACTTGTGTCTGAGCTCTGTATCTCTAGTTGTAAGATCAACTAACCTCTTTTGATTGAATGCCAGTTCACTATAAGAGGGTGAGCTTGAACTTGCATTCTTTCCCAATGTTATAAAATTAGCTCTAATGTCTACATGCAATAGCTCTAATGAGTGTGTAGTATCTGGTGTAAAGAAATCTATATCACACAATTTCAAATATAAAGAATTGATGGTTTTCAAAATTGTTTCCAGCTTATTGGTTGATGTAGAAAGCTCAGCTTGTCTTTTTACAAGTTCTTGTGAGACTTTCTATAGCACTTTATGCTCCATTCTTCTCTCAAACCATTGTAATAAATTAACATTTGTCTCTATGTCATCTATCTAACTCTTATCAACTAAATACAATAGTTTATCTACAATTGTATGTTGTGTTTTCACATCTATGATTCCAAATGCATCTATAAAAATATCTTTGAAAGTATGAAGTACCTATCTTCTCTTCTACTCTATTTTCAACTATTCTTGTTTTGCCTTACGAATCAACAAGATTTACAAATGTTACATTTTCTCTTGTGTAAGATTATTCAAATCATACTTAGGTAACATAATTATCTCATCAAGGTTTACTAACTCATCATCTTCCTCCTCCGGATGAGTCATATCCTAACATCATGAGGGTGTATCACTGGGTAGTGATAATTGTAAGTGTTTTCTCTTTTTTCTTGATCTCAGCTTTGGTTTCTGCACTTGTGTAGAAATCATCTATTGCATAGGTGTCATATTTGTTGGTTTTTGTAGCCTTTGCACTCAATAATTGAATAAGAGCTAGAGTGACCTCTTGCTCTTTCTATGTGACTTCATCCTCTACTGATTTAGTACAAGAATCTTTCTCAAAATTTTCTTCCTTTTTTAAAATTTGCATACAATTTGGAGGTGTATATATAATTAATGCCTTACCAAGTTGCTCAACACTTGTATCCTTTGTAGCTAATGTGATAGTAACATCATTAGACTTTTTGACTTCAAGCTTTGGATATTTAAGTATCTGTAGCAAAATTGGGTTAGTATAGAGTTTTCTTAAGTCTTTCATTAAGCCTTGAATTTCCTCTTCTATTAGTATATTTGGATTAGGTTGATGGGTGTTAGTGTCATCCTCAATTGTAATAGTCTTTTTGCTCACACTCACTAACAAGTTGTTGAATCTCCTCGGTCAACTTGACCATTTCTTGTTTGTATTCATCTTTGAATTCAATAGCATCTCGGCCTTACCTCACTTCCATAGATGGAGTAAGAACTCCAAATACTTCCTTCCATATCCTAATAATGTCTTGCTCAACTTCATGAGCTTTATTTTTCAAAAATTTGTATGCCCTATCCCTTGGCATAAACTTCTTAACAAAATCTTTAAGGGCTATAGATATATGAGTCTTCCCTAAATTTGGCATAGCTTGTGCCAATGTTGTCTCTCTAATTTTCTTCTTAGTGGAAAATTCCCATTTCCACTTGGCATCCACTCTTTTATACAATCCCACTAGAAATCTATTTCCCAATTCCAAGGGTGTATGCCTAAACTTGATCATCATGTCAATATTGTGCATTCAAATTTAACTTGATCATCATTATTCAAAGAATCGTGCTGAATGTCTTTGAATCCCATAATATTTTTTTATTCTATCAATTTTGTGCATACCTAATCCATAGTCATTGGAGGGAGTCTCTTTACTATTTGTAATTTTCTAGTTTCATTAGACTCGGTCTTTTCTTCATCTTCCTCCTCTTGTGCAACAATTAGTTTTCTCTACATCTTTGCTTGGACTTTAGTTAGTTTACTCTTCTTTGATGGACTTCTAGTTAATAGCTCTACAGGGGGCTATGATAACCTTTTATGGTGATGATCACCTTGCCCTTTGGTCTCTGAGATGACACCATTTCTTGCATGTTTTTCTTCCAGTCGACGTACACCTTAGGTTCTATTTGGTGGCCTATGACTTGACAACTACAAGCTCTTTTCCTTTGCCTTCCTTGGCCTCTATGGGTTGTCCAAACCCTTCTCCTTGTTCCTTAATTCCAATCTCATCAACTTTTCTCTTTCTCTACTTCCCTACTTTAGGTGTGTCAAATTCTATAGTTAGCTCGGCAATTACAGTCTCATATGTGCAAAATTGCTTGGCACTAGCATCTATTTCTTATGTCAATAGTATAGTAACTATTGTAGTTAACTCATCTACATTTCCTTCATAGGGCATTGGCCTTATCCATGCTACCCTTGGTAGTACTACCTATGCATACACAAAATCTGTGTCCACAATGAAATATACTTCATCATTGTATCTGTCCACAACTAATTTTAGAATTCTCATCATATTCCTTAGTTTCACTTTGAATTCTTCAAAGTAATTCTCCACAATTGCTTCAAAATCCTCTCCCAGTCTTCTTATCAAACCACTTAACTGTTCCATATTAGTTATATTCATATCACATCCAATCATTCCAATGGTAGGAAAATAATTATGTATATAGAAAAATATGCAAACTAGTAGGGATTCAAACTTACAACAGGTGTTCTTTTCTTTTCTCATTTCCTCTAGATTGTCTGTAATTTATTGTAGTTGTAGCTCAGGAAGGTCATATGAATGATCCTTCTTCACAATTTTTTAGCCTAAATCAACTATTGCATAGGGTACGTTGTTAACTCTTCTATATTAATAGAACTTATATGCAATTACATGAACAAAAAATTTAATTAGTGAGTCCTCAATGCCATCAATTGACATTCCATGACCATTCCACTTCATCTTGGTTATGTTTTCAATCTCATTCTTCATTCCACTCCTAATTCTCTTTGGTCAATCCAAAAGAGAGTACCTAGTTACCATGTGAATGATTGCCTTGTTGATCTTGATGGGCCCACCTTTCAACCAAATTTTCATATCATGAACTCAACTGAGCACAATCTTGATCCATTTGACTTTTTAAAAAATTAGAATCCTAGGGCATAGGTAAGCCTTATCTCTACAATAATCTTGTATTCATCCTTGAGGATTCCATCAGCACATAGTTCTCATAAGTTCTCCTAATTTCAAAATCTTTGATTTCTCCAACCTTACATTGATAACATGATCTTAAATCTTGCACAATCAAGAATCTAGGTGGAATTGATGATAACACTCCAATATAATCAACAATTTTATCAATGTTAACTAAATATTTGAAGTTAGGTGTAGGACTCTGATCATTCCTAATGATTTTTGTACTACTATCTTTCATCATTCTACTTCCAGATGTCATTTCATACTAGGGTTTTATATGAAAAATTTTGCAAGTATCTTCATTGAATATTTAACTCGGCATTGAGAATGATACTTACTTTGTTTGGAAAATTCACTGATAATTTGTTGAGATTATTTTTCTCTAGTTGGTAAAATCACTTTGATCACCTTGAAATATTCTCATGAGCTCTTTGATTGCTTTGTGAGTGCAAATGAATCATCAAATTCAATAAATACCTTCAATCTTTCATTTTAAGGTCTACAATTAATGTCTTCGTACTTAGTTGTTGTATGATAGCTAGCTCGGTCTCCATTTTAGCTTAGTCAAGGTTATTCACTCGATCATAACCAATTCATTTGATCAGTGTGTCATCTTCCTTGATCACCTAATCTATACTGCAAATCTCGATCAATATAAAATGTACCACTGATGCTCGGTACTTACTAATTTTCTTTTTCTAATAGTTCTTAATGCATCTTTATTTATGAAGATATGAACTTTCATCACTTTTTATGCTATGAACTAATGTAAAATATAACATTGAGTATATAGTTCCTACATACCTTCTTTTTCTTTAGTGAGAGGTGGTGTGATCACTTGATCCATCGGATTGGGTGATAATAGTTTCATTTTCTCTACTATTTCCAACTCTTTCTATTTCTATCCAAGTTTCTTTCCTTTGGGTTTGTCACTCCCATTACTTGGTGTTGGTGTTGGTGTTCCAATTTTGCAATTTTTACTAATGTCTCCAACTTTGAGACAACTAAAAGATATTATCTCTCCATTTAACCATTTCTTGTAATTTCTTCTGAAATGTGTTTTGATGCAATTCTCTAGAATGTGTCCATATTTTCCTATTGGAATTATGATATATTTGTCATTAGTGCAAACACTTATTCAGTTCTAAACATTTATCGAGCTCATCACTTAGTCTACAGTTTATACCAAGCATTCAGTGGTTACCTTATAAGTTCAGAAGGTAAACAGTTCTCACCGAGCATTCCAGAGGTTACCGAGTGAATGGGCTGTTCAGCAGTGTTCACCGAGTAAAGCAAGGTAAATGAAGAACTCAGTGTTCATCGAGCAAAGCAAGGTAAATGAAGAACTCAGTGTTCACCAAGAAAAGAAAGGTAAATGAAGAACTCAGTGTTCACCAAGCAAAGCAAGGTAAATGAAGAACTCAGTGTTCACTGAGAAAAGGAAGGTAAATGAAGAACTCAGTGTTCACCGAGAAAAGGAAGGTAAATGAAAAACTCAGTGTTCACTGAGAAAAGGAAGATAAATAAAGGACTCAGTGTTCACTGAGCACAGGTAGGTAAATGAAGGACTTAGTGTTCAGTGAGCACAGGAAGGTAAATGAAGGACTCAGTGTTCATCGAGCATAGCAAGGTAAACGAAGAAGTTAGCTTCTACCGAGTGACACTATATCTACTGAGTCACCAATGGTTACCGAGTCCCAAGTAGTATTGTGTGGCTAGTATGAACCAAGCCTCTACTTCTACTAAGTGCATGATGATGCCAAGTAATGTAGTAGATGCCGAGTATCAAAAGGTCACAAAGTCATCTTGAGGAACCCGAGTTTTCTACTATCTGGCCAACTCAGTAATGTTTTGTTCACTTACGTTTTAGCCGACCCTGTAGTTGTAAATATTGGAATGGTATATATGTAATGTATGATATCATTTGTAGAATAGTAGTAAGAGTATAAATAAGAGTAATGTTCACATATAAAGAAGGTATTGATATATTTTTGAGAAAAGTGAAAGCGAACCAGCAGTAGAATAAAAGGGAATACAAAAAGGTCAACATAGGTGCAGAAAAGTTATACCTATCACATCAGGTGATCAATGCAACAAGGATCTTATCAGCAAACAGTTGTAAGCAGATCCATTGCTTCATACTAACAGGTGAATCATTTCATAAATCCTTTAACTAGGTGGACCTAACAATCTTTTTGTAAATCTCCTAACAGAGTGCATACTTCACTGTATGATTGTAAATCCTCTAACAAGGTGGATCTAGCAGTCCTACTTGCTCCTAACAAGGCAGATCACCAAAAGTGATTATTGTAAGCCTTAATAGGCCAACTTTATACTACAGTATTTAATTTTTGTGGGTATCATCCCCGCCCCAATTTTACTTTCTATTTGGAAGGTTTCTAAGTCACCAAATCTCTATGTACATGTGCAATGAATGTTTGCTCCTTTAGTTATGCAATAGTTTAGATGAATTAATGATGAATGGTTAAAATTCTGAATAAGCTAAAAGTTTTATAAGTTACTAATTCACCCCTCCTCTCTCAGTAACCTACCTTATCCTAAATATTTCCAACAATTGGTATCACAGCTTTGTGGTTCTCAGGATAAAGTTTGACAGCTTGAGCAAAGATCAAGGACAATGGAGATATTCAGACTTGACAAATCTATTGAAAATGAAAAGCTAGATCTAAGAATGGCCATGGCTCATCTAAAAGAAGCAAAGGAGCATCTTTCTCAATCTCTAAAAAGAAGGAAGGAACTTGCAAGACAAATGAATGATCATCAATATGTTGAAGAAAAGATTGAAGACCTTTTACCATCAAACAGCTCAAATGAAGCTAATGAAGCAATCAAGGAACTCCTAGCTAAGAATTGTTCTCTGCAGGAAGAAGTAAGGAAGCTTAAAAGAGAACAAGAAATCCAATCCATTAGGCTATGTGAAGTTTTGGAACAGAGAAACAAGCCAAATGAAGACCTAGAGGTAAGAAATAATCAATCCCTTCAGCATGAAAACCTTGTAGGTCAACTATCTAATGCAAATGAAGAAATTTTGAATCTAAGATCTGAGAATGAAAGTTTGAAGAATGATTTAATTACTGAAAGACAAATCAATGCAAGCTTACAAAGTGATCTAAGATCTGAGAGACAAATCAATGAAAGTTTGGAAAATGACTTGATCATTGAAAGGAAAATCAATGAAAGAATGATGAAATCTCAAATAGACATAAACCAATTGAATCAACAACATGAGCAGAATCTTCATAGACAAAAAGGTAAAGCCAGTCTTGGATACAAGGAAGAAGGTGAATCCTCCAAACAAGGTGCCCAAGGGAATCAAAGACCTACTTGCAATCACTGTGGCAAGATAGGTCATACATCAAACAAATGTTGGAGTAATAGAAAAAGAAAATTCAATGGCAAATGCTTCAATTGCAATCAGCATGGTCACAAAGATAATGAATGCAAAGAAAAACCAAAATTTTAAGGCAAATGTCACAAATGCAAGAAGCGTGGTCTCAAGGCATTCCAATGCAAATCCAAATCATTCAATCAAGTTGAACAACTTGTTAAAGCAATCTTTGGATGGGACTACAATACTTGGTGTAGATGTCATTTGTAACGCCCCGCTCGGGAACCCAAGAGAAATAAACCTAACATGTTACAATGTTTACTGAACTATTTTTTTTTTTTAAAGTATAAACAACATCAAGATAACATTAATGCGGAAGCAATATGAACATACACAACAAATACACATATGCAAATATAGATACAGTTTCAATTCCTCAAGAGTTCCTTTACGTTGAGTCACATTTAATAATTTTTAAATTAATTAGTTTAAGTTTCAAGTACAATGTCTCAAGATCATAAAGGAATAACAGATACATAGTCGCATAAGCAAATGCATAAGTATAAACAATACAATGAAAGTACATCCAATCAATAACATCCACTGCACATGTCGTAGGGTATGTGAAAATAGATATTGTACAACAGAATACATGATAACATATATACTTCATTTGAAAAGAAGTCTCTGAGATAAGAAGTAAGAATGATAAAGGTACATCTTCTACAACGAACATCCAACAGCTGGCAATGTGAAGGGGAACCCAAATGGTAAGAAGGCACTACCTCCCAACCGCGTGGTTACCTAGTCAGGCTTCCACTCCCACCGTGCAGGGAAGATAATGAACGATCCACATACGGCTATCAAACATAAAACATTCCTAGGCAAGGTACCCCTAATAGCCAAAACTACCTCAAAGGTAACACATACTACTTAAGAAGATAAAATAATCCAAAGAAAGAACACTCAATCCAATACTGACACCACATAATCAAACATCATACATGAACCAAGTATAAACCAAATACCAAGATCATAAGATAAAGTCAACAAAAGACAATCACCTCAAGTCAAAAGCCACATGTCAAAAGTACAACATAATGAAACACCAATCATCATCAATGAAAGTAAGTAACCATAATAAACACATCCAACAATAGATACACCACCAACAATAAGTACACCACATCCAACAATAAGTACACCACCAGAGATACACAAAAACTACAGAGGAGACTTAGGCTACATACTAGGGAGTGTCATCACATGGCTGCTTGAGTTACCCTGGACTGATCTCTAAATAGACCCCGGACCCTCAAGCATTGAGTTACCCAGGACTGGCTACTTTGAACCCCGGACCCTCAACATCACACATATGGAAAACTAGAAAGCCCTCTCAAGAAGACGAGGCACTCTTCTCATTCCCATCCTTAGCCTATACAAGCACTCAAGGCATGGGTAAATCAAAAATCTCTAACTTATCTTTTTAGTGTGTTTTCCCCCCATAAATTTTAATTACTAGGTTATCACTTATTACATAACTTGCATTAGGTTACCCTGGTACTGACCACTTTGGGTCCCGGACCCCTATGCAAGCCACTCCCAAGTCACATACCTAGACAACCTCTCCTAAGCACATAAAAACACAGTTGTGTCCCATACCACAACACCCATAAAGATCAAACTTGGTTCCTTAACAGGCAACCTGATAACAAGATGGATCAAACTAAATCCAAATACACATAAATGCTCACAAAACAAATCTCATAAGTATAAACTCCAATTTGAATCACAAGAATCATCATAACATCTAGCCACATAATAGTATCCAAGAAATCTCACAAAACCTCTGGTGTACATCCTAGACTAGTCGACATCTAAACAACACCAAAATCCAAAAAGAAATATAGACAGTACATAGAAAACATCATAGTCTCACAATTGGATTTGATTGATAATATATTGTTGAATTAATGTAAGGTTTCAATTTTCATTTTATTTTTTTTTATTTTTTTTTATTTTTTTAAATTATTTTTTTTTTTTAATAAATTAATTAATTTTATTTTTTTTTTAAATTTTATTATTATTATTATTATTATTTTTTATTTTTTTTTTTTAATTTTATTTTTTTTTTAATTATTATTATTTTTTTTTTTAACTAAGTCAAATTTCAATAATTTTGTTTATTAGAAGAACAACCCTTCTAATAAATTTAGATAAATTATTATATATGAAAATTTTAAGAATTGTATTATAATTCTATATTCTTTATTTTATAATATTTTTCTCAACGAACTTCATAACAATATTATTTTAATATATATATATTTTAATAACATTTACGATATTAAACTGATAGGAAAAATAAATTGAACCCTTCGAATTTTCAATCCTAAGATTTTTCATTTCCAAAAACAAACCCCTTCCAAATTTCAATTTAATACTAAATTTCTTTCAGAAGTAAAACAAGGTTTTCTAAATAGTTTTTTTCAATCCCGATTCCCAGAAGAAATCAAATCGCAAAAGATTCAGAAGAAAGGTAGCAAGATTCATTCAATAAAATTTGAGAAAGCAATTTCCAACAAGCACGAAGAAGACAAAGATCCGAAAGTGTTTCTAGAATGGTTCACAAACCCTACCTTGATCTGATGCTAACAATCTGGTGAAACCCTTGCTAATCCGAACCCTTCCAAGCTTCCAAAGATTTCTTTGCTCCCCTTTCCAAAAGTGTGTTCCCTGAAAACCTGTGTGTGCAATAATGACCCAAAACCCTCTAATATAGAATCTAATTACCTTTTAGGGCTTCTGTCCCCACAACTCTAAAATAATAATTACTTTATTTAATTAATGCATTCATGCACAATTAATTTCCCTTTTAATTAAAATATTATTTTTTTATTCCTTTCATGCACATTAAGTGAATTGTTAAATTACTTTATTTAACTTTCCACTTTACTTTAATAAATTTATAACTTTTTAAATCTCATGTGCACATTATTAAAATATCTTTATTCAAGTTCACATTTTTATTTTTTTAATTAATTTTATTTTTAACTCATGCATATTTCATGCAAACTATAATCTTTATGATAATTAAATATCTTTTCACTTTTAATTTCATTTTTAGAAACTTAATTGATAAAATATTTATTAACTTAAATAACAATAATATTTAGCATTTATTTAAAAATGCACTCTAAATATATTATTATTAAATTAAATAAATATAATCAAGTTCTAAATTTAAACTTTAACTTTTATCTCCAATATTTAATTCTCTCTTATTTAATTAATTCATTCATGCACAATTAATTTTCTTTTTAATTAAGATATTCTTTTATTAATCCTTCATGCACTTTAAGTGAATTGTTAAATTACTTTATTTAACTTTCCACTTTGACTTTGCTTTTAAAGTTAATTTATAATTTTAATCTCATGCGTACTTTATTAAAATACCTTTATTCAAGTTCACATGTTTTTATCTTTTAAATTAATCTCTTATATTTAAAACTCATTCATGCGAACTTAAATCTTTTCCATAAATTAATATCTTTTCCTTTTTAATATATTTTGAACGTTTAATTTGATAAATATTTATTAACTTAAATAACAATAATATTTAGCATTTATTTAAAAATGAACTCTAAATATATTATTATTAAATTAAATAAATATTATCATGTTCTAAATTTAATCTTATAGCTTTTATCTTCCAATTCAATTCTTTATATTTAATTAATTTCTCAATTAATTAAATATAATTAAATATTCAAAAAGCCATAATGATTTTCCATTAAATTAAATTATTAATTTAATCTATTAATTAGACTTAATTAATAGAAAATACATCAAACACTCACTAAACAACATACACACAAAAATACTCACGGGTTTTAAAAAGGGTAGATAGTCTGTTACGAGTCCTCCTTGCAGGACAAGTATTATAGGCTTATGGCTAGGATTGGACCTGATCATTATCTTCCCATTCTCACCATTTGAGTATTTGTAATCGGGCACGCTCATCCTGGCAATTCAGGGAAGTCGATGCCCGGTACCTACATCCTGCATAAAAGACGAGCATGTACATGTATATAATATATCTAAACTAAACAGACAATGGCGGGGAGTGGTTCATCGTGTAGATCCCGACTAGTAGGTGACTGCGACTCCCTCCCTTAACCACATCAAACACGTCAGACAAAAAGATAAAATAAACACGCACACCATACACATGCAAGTATGGGGTAAGTATCATAAAAATCACAAGTCTAACATCAAATGCGTACATATAATAATGCATCTCTATCAATACAACATAATCATCATTAAAGACATCATGTTAACATTTTTATGAAAGAAACCACATTTACTAACTAGGAATCATCAAAATACCATTAACAACACATGAATGAAATCAACTAAGCAATAATAACCCATGCATTTGTAATCAAAGTCATGAAATAATATCATAATAATGTAAATCTAGTATCTCTAAAACTAATCAATGCATAAAATTAGCTTAAAAGAATTTGACAATGATAATAGAATGTGAACTAGGGGCAGGCACTACATCATTATTGTGGAGAATATGGACATGTTGGCAAAGACTGTTCAAGGCATCACTTGAGGAAAAGAGACACAACAATAAGATGTTATAAATGTACAGAACTTGGTCATATAGCCAAGAATTGCATGAATACTGAAAGAATTGAAGATGAAAAGAAAGCTAAAGCTGATAACATTCAGAAGCAGATGAGACAATAATGGATTCCTAAATCTATCGAGCAAGACAGTTCAAATGATGGTTATGTCACTCAAGAAATGGGTGACTCCACCATTTCCAATTAGATGTAAGAAGAATCAAGAACTGCATCATCAAGCCATATCTCAAGCAGTTCTAGAGTGAAAGAGTGCAAATGATCAAATCAGTATTTCAGGTTCAAGGACCAAAGGAAAGTTATCATTCACCGTATTGCATTTACCGAGCAACGTTGGTTAAAGACTTTATCGAGCTAGGTCGAGATTATCAAAGATTTTGTTTGATCACCGAGTTGCAAAGCTTTACCGAGTAGAGCGATGACAGACTGGCAAACACTATGTCATCTCATCTACCTTCGTACTGAGCATTAATGACAACATTTTCATCAAAAGGGCCGAATTCAATTTCATTTTTCACCATGACTTAAGAATACTCAGAGCTAAAAGATTTCTAGTGAATCCAGAGAAAATCCCAAGTGAATTTCAAGCGGAGAATTTGTTCAAGATTTTCTTATATTTACCGAGAAGCTATGGCATCTGCAAGCACCAGTAGTAGTAAGGCAAAAAGAGGTTCAGAGATGTTAGTAAAGGGTACAGAATGGAAAGCACCCAATTTCAAGATTGTTCCGACCGTTGTAGAGTCACTTTACCCAACTGGAGCTCAATCACAAATACCCCCTAAGGTACTTCTTATCAATGATATTCATACTCATTTCAAATGTTCTATTCAAGAAATCAGAAACCTAGAAATGGACAATGCCCTAGGTGAAATGAGTTTAGATGGCTCTTTGAAACCTTAATTCAAACATCTTGAAAACAAAGGATTGACTCATATCTCGCATATGCCTAGAAACTTCCAAACCAAATGGATTAGGTATATCTTGAGTCGGGTACATAATGGACAATTATGGTTAGAGCAGCCAGTGCTAATCACTAAAAAAATGATTTAAAAAATCACGAGTCTCCCTATGCTCAGCAAAGCCAAAACCACCAAAACCCTAAGTTAGGAGGAGTTACAAAGGCAAACCCTAGTCGAATGGGACGGTAGAGATTTAAAGGTAAACACTATATCTGATGTCAAACTAAGATTCAGCATTCATGTAATTGCATACAAATTATACAGTTCCAGTAGATTGAATAGTGTACCTTGTGAAGCTGTGGATTTAGCCCTCAAGATTGTAAAGAAAAACCTCAAACTTGATATGTCCGAGGTATTTCTGAAAAAATTGAATAAAAATATGGATAGTATAAGGACTTCAAAGAATAACTCTTGTAAATTCGGTTCTCTATTGATTTGTTTATTTTCCTACATTCAAAAATTCTTTCCATCTAAAGGAACTATCATATGGAGAAAAGACATTCCAAATTTGTATCAAATAAATGAGTTTGTAGCAGAGATGGGTGAAAATTTTGATAGCATCATGGACAACTATTTTGAAGATTTCAAGGTGAGAATGCATAACAGGTTCCGAATTCCACCAAAGTTAGTTGAAGATTACAAAGATGATGTATGCTTCATGGTTGACTGTGATAAGGTGTACATCCAGGCAGTCAAACCTCGAGTTGCATGGATAAAACCTCTTCCTTATGAGGTAAATATTGATGAAGCCAAAGACATCATAGAAGCACTAGTAAATGAGCCAGTAGACCCAAGGCAACAAATTTTTGGAACCTATGATGAAGCAAAGGCCAGAATTGAGCTTGAAATCAAGCTACCATAGGTCATAAGCAAAGGTAAGAGGAAGATAGAAAAATTAAAAACTACATCTAGCCCTCTTATGCTAATAGAAGGAAAAGGTGAGGACGAAGGAGATGATGAAGAAGAAGGAGGAGAAGAAGAAAAAGAAGAACAAGAAACTAAAGAAGAACCTCCGAAGAAGAAAGGTAAGGTAATAATTACCAAACCTAAAAAGAAGACTACTGCAGTATTTACCAAAAGGACCAGAAAAGGTAAGCAGGACCCTATATTGGTTAGGCCTACACCTACATTTGAGGAAAGGCTCAAACAATTTGAAGAAGGAGCTAGCATCACAAATTTCAAAGCATTGAAATTTGAAACTACAACTAATGCTGAGAAAATGCAAATAGAGGAACTGGTACTAAGCAAGATGGGTAAATGGAAATACTCCCCGGGCCAGCTTGCCTCCCAAATCTCAAAGGAACTATTGGAGAGATTGCAACTGAGATGGGAATCAAAAACCCAAATGGTAAAAGATATCTATGAGCAATCCTTGAAGAATCTTCAACCAAGTCTCACTGGAGCAGAAGTAAAGATTGTAATGAAAAACCATGAAGGTAAAATGATGATCAGATTCCACACATGTTTAATTTTGATCAAAGACATTGAACATGTTGTAAATGATGCTACAAACATGTGTAAAAACATCTATCGTCTGCATAAGCCTAGTGAAGACCCAGTGGAAATCAAGAATGATGACAGTAGTGACAGTGAGGATATTGATGGCACTCCATCTATCATAGTTTCACCAGATGAGCTACATGCATTAATGGGAGAAGACAAGGAGGAAGAAGCTGAAGAGGAAGATAAGGAGGAAGATGATCCAGTAAAAATTGCAGCAGTAGTCATTGCATCCCTTCCTCACTCTCCACCTAAAATTGTCACATCATCAAGGTTGGAGTCAGATTCAGCAGGTTTGATAACATCCACATCAGATTTATCATCTGCTCCTGCCTCATCACAGCTCCAGGTATCATCAATACAAGTTTCTACCACTTCATCTACCAAGTTGTAGCCCTCTTCTTTAGCTATCAAGCTAGCCTCCTCATCTCCATCATCTTCAGTCGGTATAGCAGTAAGTTCCACAATTTTGTCAGCTACATTAGCACCAATTTTTGCACCAATTAGTCCTCCCATTATAAATATTCTAGCTTGCTCTATAATTTTGTCTACATTATCTGCATCTACTTCAAATCTAGTTAGATCAGATACTGCATTACTGAGTGTACCATCATTTTTGGGAAGTATTCCAGTTTTTGATCCGATAAATACTCCTATTGGCACTCAATCCTCAAGTATCCCAGTTTTCACTACTAGTCCTTCCATCTCCACTATTGTGTCCACTCCCAAGGTCAAACAAGTCATCACAGAAGCCAAAAAAAGCAACCATTAAGACTTCTGGTCACTGGAAAAGAAATTCCTAAGGATATTGATTTAGACACAAAGATAGTGATTCCAAAAATTGACTACAAAAATGCTACCATTGAAGAAATGATGTATGGTAGTCAAAAAATTGAGATGAAGGCTACGCAGAAGTGATTAACGTCTGAAAGGGATAAGGAGTACAGAATAATTGAGAATGCTAGGAATATAATTGATAATAAGGTGCTTGAGCACATTGCTCAGCACATTGCAATAAAATAGGTAGAATTGTCCACAATTTTGGTCAATCTTGAAAATTCTTCTAATAATGTAACTTCACTTTTTGCCAAACTTTGTGATGTTACCGAGTAGACCAAGGAAATCAAAGAAAAATTGAATAAAATTGATGAGGATATGAAGGTCAGTTCCCAAATGCTGCAACTTGACCCCAATTCAAGTTCATCCCATCATCTCAAAATCAGATTTTTGTCAGAAAAGCAAGCAGAATTGTTGAGAGAGAAGCAAGGATCATATCTACATTGATTGACATTCAGAATATGATTCTTCCTATCATGGACACAATGCAGAAACACATTGCCTACTCCAAAACATTGATCCATGACAACAATTTCTCAGTTGCAGATCATGTGATTGAACTTTTGGTTGAAGTTTAGATAGCACTCTCCACCTGCAAAATTTTGTAAGAAAATTGGGATAAGAATTTGGCTCTTATTCTCAAGGTACATTCTGAGTTTATCTCTCATTTTGGTGTTTCTGTGTAAATATATATTGTTTACTTTGGCATTATTGTCAAAAAGGGGGAGATAGTGTACCAAAGAAGAGAAAAGAGATATATGTAAGTAAAGGAAGTCTTGTGTAAAGATAGAGATACTTGTAAATACTATGTGCATATTGTATGGGGGAGATATATGTAAATCAAGACGTCAAATTTTACACATAATTTTTGGCTCATAAGTGTTTTTGTCACTAATGCCAAAGGGGGAGATTGTTGGAATTATGATATATTTGTCATTAGTGCAAACACTTATTCGGTTCTGAACATTTACCAAGCTCATCACTTAGTCTACAGTGTATACCAAGCATTCAGTGGTTACCTTATAAGTTCAGCCAGTAAACAGTTCTCACCGAGCATTCCAGAGGTTACCGAGTGAATGGGCAGTTCAGCAGTGTTCACCGAGAAAAGAAAAGTAAATGAAGAACTCAGTGTTCACCAAGCAAAGCAAGGTAAATGAAGAAATCGGTGTTCACCGAGCAAAGAAAGGTAAATGAAGAACTCAATTTTCACCGAGCAAAGCAAGGTAAATGAAGAACTCAGTGTTCACCGAGCAAAGCAAGGTAAATGAAGAACTCAGTGTTCACCGAGAAAAGCAAGGTAAATGAAGAACTCAGTGTTCACCGAGCAAAGGAAGGTAAATGAAGAACTCAGTGTTCATCGAGAAAAGTAAGGTAAGTGAAGAACTCAGTCTTCACCAAGCAAAGGAAGGTAAATGAAGAACTCAGTGTTCACCGAGCAAAGGAAGGTAAATAAAGGACTCAGTGTTCACTGAGCACAGGAAGGTAAATGAAGGACTCAGTGTTCATCGAGCACAGCAAGGTAAATGAAGGACTCAGTGTTCACTGAGCACAACAAGGTAAATGAAGAAGTTAGCTTCTACCAAGTGACACTATATCTACCCAGTCACCAATGGTTACCGAGTCCCAAGCAGTATTGTGTGGCTAGTATGAACCGAGCCTCTACTTCTACCAAGTGCATGACGATGTTGAGTAATGTAGTAGATGTCGAGTATCAGAAGGTCACCAAGTCAGCTTGAGGAACCCAAGTTTTCTACTATCTGGCCGACTCAGTAATGTTTTGTTCACTTATGTTTTAGCCAACCTTGTAGTTGTAAATATTGGAATGGTATATATGTAATGTATGATATCATTTGTAGAATAGCAGTAAGAGTATAAATGAGAGTAATTTTTGCATATGAAGAAGGTATTGATATATTTTTGAGAAAAGTGAAAGCGAATTAGCAGCAGAATAAAAGGGAATACAACAAGGTCAACATAGGTGCAAAAAAGTTATACCTATTACATCAGGTGATCAATGCAACAAGGATCTTATTAGCAAATAGTTGTAAGAAGATCCACTACTTCATCCTAATAGGTGAATCAGTTCATAAATCCTTTAACTAGGTGGACCTAACAGTCTTTTTGTAAATCTCCTAACAGAGTGCATACTTCACTGTATGATTGTAAATCCTCTAACAAGGTGGATCTAGCAGTCCTACTTGCTCCTAACAGGGCAGATCACTAGAAGTGATCATTGTAAGCCTTAACAGGCCAACTTTATACTGTAGTATTGAAGTTTTGTGGGTATCATCCCCACCCCAGTTTTACTTTCTATTTGGAAGGTTTCTGGGTCACCAAATCTCTGTGTACATGTGCAATGAATGTTTGTTCCTTCAGTTATGCAGTAGTTTAGATGAATGAATGATGAATGGTTAAAATGTTGAATAAGATAAAAAAAATTATAAGTTACTGATTCACCCCTCCCCTCTCAGTAACCTACCTTATCATGAATATTTCCAACATTTCCACAATAGTGACAACTATACCATGCATTGTAATCCCAATTGTAGGAATTTCCTTTCCTTGCTTTATGAGTTTGTTTTTTAGGTGACCGGTTTGACTTCTTCTTAAGTCTACACTCGTGAGCTATATGTCCATAATTTTAATTGTAGCACTGACCTTGGAATTTAGATACATTTCTAGTTGTATCATTATTCTTTGATCTACATTCATATGCTTGTTGTCCTACTTTCTTACAATTAAAAAAATTACCACTTGGTTTAGGTTTAGAATTTTTCTTACCATTTTTGCTTCTACAAATATTGGCTATATGACTAGTTTCCCATAGTAATGACATGTAGGTTTTCCTTTTGATTTTGCATTCCTTTGTTCTACTTCTTCAATTGATGAAGATTTCTTGTTGCATCCAAGTCCAAAGGTGTCTTTTATTCTAGGTGACTTCATCATGTATTCAAAGTGCTTGATTACTTCATTTGGTTTTTTCAATCTCTTCATGAGTTCCTTTTGATGCCTTAACTCACTTTTCATTTTCTCATTCTGTAGTCTTAGATTTGTGATCTCCAAGTCTTTTCTATTTTCTTCTTGGTTTGCAATTACTAACTAATTTATCATGTCTAGTTGGTTATTTATAAACTTTCTTACTTCAAATGATCTCTCTTCAAGTCTACTAGCCATCTTCATTTTATCTTCTTTAGCCATGAGCTTGTCTTCTATTTCTTTCTTCTTTTGTTCAATCAGCTTCACAAAGTGTAACTGGTTGAATTTCTTGTTTTGTCTTGAGATCATTTACTTCTTTCACTAGGGCACTATTCTTCTCTAGTAATTAAATCATTGTTTCATCATTATTTCCAGTCTTTCCACTATTTGGCAATCCTTTGGTGTCAACTTTTGAGTAGTGAGTGTCATTTAGCTGAATAGCTACCTCTCTTCTTCTCTTTAGAGTTTTCTTTAACTCCTCTTTTGTTGCTTCTAATTATTGTAGCACATTCTAGACTTCAATCATCTAATTCTCAATGATTTTTCCCATCTCATACACTTCCATCTCCATGATCTAATCCTCTCAAGGTGTTGGGCTTCTTAATAATAGAATTGAGCTCTAATACCAATTTTTGGAATAAGTATATGGGAAACAAAATACTGAGAGGGGGGGTGAATCAAGATCTTGAACTTTTAGCTTCAAAACTAATTTCATTCATTTATACCTAATTCATCTCACAAATCTATCATTAAAACTGAAATATTGAAACATAAATGAAATACATCACATCCATAAAGAGTTCAACACATAATACAATAACTTGGTTACCCAAAAATACTTCAAGATGAAGGTAAAGTTGGGGTGGGGATGAAACCCAAAAATCTTCACTATTGCAACAATAAAGTTAACTTGTTTGGGTTACAATGTTTGATCATAAAATATGATCTACCCTATGAGGGGTCTATATTGTTAAAAGCTTAATATACTATTAGGTTTCACCTTGTTAAAGGATCTTACACTCACAATGAAGTAAGGACTATGTTGGGAGGTTTATATAGGTCTATTAGGACCACTCTATTAAGAGATTTACTCTATCTTAATTAATTATAATTGATTCAGTACCTAACCCTTAGTTTTCTCTACAAGTTGATCTTGGGTCTCCTCCTTACTATATCTCTAATCTAATCTCCTAATTTGAAGGTAAAGCTAAGGTGGGGATGAAACTCAAAAATCTTCACTATTGCAACAATAAAGTTAACTTGTTAGGTTTACAATGTTTGATCATAAAATATGATCTACCCTATGAGGGGTCTACCTTGTTAAAAGCTTAACAGACTATTAGGTCTCACTTTGTTAAAGGATTTTACACTCACAATGAAGTAAGGACTATGTTAGGAGGTTTATATAGGTCTGTTAGGACTACTCTATTAAGATATTTACCCTGTCTTAATTAACTATAATTGATTTAATACTTGACCCTTGGTTTTCTCTACAAGCTAATTTTGGGTCTCCTCCTTACTATATCTCTGATCTAATCTCCTAATCTAATAACTTTGTTAAGTCCTTCACTGCTCTAATTGCTCTTTGTCTACTCTCCTTTCAAACTTTGCCTACACTCCTTCATATGCACATGTGTTCTTACACATTCCAACGTCAACTGATTCTAGGGTTAAAATCCTCCTTAAATAGATGTTTTGTGAAGGCTCTAGATCTTGATTGATGTCTTACACTTCATCATCTTTTTTTACTTTCCATCCTATTTGTTGATTGGTTGAGTCACACACCTTGGGATCATTACCTTCTGCAATGATGTGTGATCAACATCTTAGTTGGCTCTACAATTATTAAATATTATAGAAAAATCAGCCAAAATAGTTTACATATGTGTTTGTGCCATTACAAATTTATATGTCAAAACTAAACTACTCGACACTTGATGCTCTGACACTTGGTCATGTAAACATCTTTATACCATTACTTGACTTCTATATACCTGTTTTCTTGGCACTTAGTAACTTTTCAATATGCTCAGTCTCTACTATATTGCTTAGCTTGTTCATCTTCTTGGTCACTACTAAATACTTAGCAATCACTAACCTACTTTAAAGTATAAGTGTTGTATGCTCGGCCTTCACTAGATAACTCGATCGCTGTAATGACCTTGTAATCTTGCCTAGTAAATGACTAAGTGTTTGGATACTAATAGAAAACATAGTCTTAGAGATCAACAACCCCAAATTGGATTCTCTAATAATAGTTGATAAATTTGAAGAGATAATCATAAAATGTATTTATAGGGAAGGCAACAAAGAAGTGAATAATCTTGCTAATAAAGGAGCAGATGGAGAAGAGATTCTAATAAGGCAAGACAATTTGATAAGTATAATTTAGATACTTGATGCTATCTTCCAATAGTTAGATTATGCTAAATACCTTAAAGAAAAGAAGTAATCCTAATTGGAGACTAAATTTCAAACTCGAATATGCTTTAAAGATAATCAACATATTTGAAGAAATTTGTACTATACACACACACACACACACACACACACACACACACACACACATACATATCAAGAAGGAAACAAATTAAAGGATACATTATCAAATTAAGGAGCAGACGGTGAGGACTATTTGCTAAAGAATTAATAGGTCATCTAATTCTAAATCCAATTCATAGATTTAAAGTAACCAAATTATAAAATTAATTCCCAAATTTAGGATGTTGGATATGTTAATACAAGGTATCAGCTTCAAGGATCAATATTATCCTAAATCACAGTTATATTCCCTTAGTTGGCTTGTTCTATTTTATAATAGTTGGGCTCCTATTATATATAAAGTCAAATGCTTAATTCAATCTATTTAGCCTTGGCACAAGGTTGAATTTAAGTCTACTAAAGAAACAGTTTTATTATTCTTTATTTTGATACATCCATAAATTTCAAATCTTCACTAATCTTATTTAGACACTGGAAGGGAACCAATTAACTGAATCATTTGTATCTAGAATTGGAGATTGTCTAGCTTAGTGTTACTTTTCGCATAGCAAAAATTATTTCAATAAATCAATTTATTATTTTGACTTTTCACTTTTGACAAATAAAATAAATAAATTAGATTGCATGGAATACATCTCCTTTCTTTCTGTATCAATTATGAAATTTAGAGTAAACTTAGACAATGATCTTGGCCAAGAACAAGCGTATGCAAGCTTTTTCAAGTTTCCTAGACAAGGAATCGAAGCTACCAGATAAAGAATGATATCATATAAAGGGGTAAGATAGAGAAGAATCATAAAGGAAAGGAAAGCTATTTTATAAACATGTATTTCTATATTGTTTAAATGCCTATGTAATGCGGGAATCCTCCAATCCCCTTGACAAGGATAAAATGCATAAGTTTAAATTATTACTTTTGTAATCAAAAGGCATGCCTTCTAAAGACCTCATGATGTAAATGGGGTACTTGTATATACTAGAATAGGACTCAAGTCCTAGGCAATATTGAGGGTTTTCTTCCTTGTTCTTTTCCCCTTGGTTTCTGTACTTTGAACTGGGCAAAATCAAATTTGTAAAATTAATTTGAAATATAATAAAAATAGGGCATTTTCCTTTTACTGATAAAAAAAATACCAAGTTTTTTTAATTTTAAATATATGATAAAATAAGCCAGAGAGATTTCTTCTTGAGGCAACTATTTTCATCAATTTGTCAAAGTGCAATAACCACTTTGAAAAAAATATCTCTCAATATATGTGTGTGCATTAGTGATGGTTCAATAAAATTTATTATCTAAAATGATTCTCTCTCTTAAATTGATATTTCATAAATAATTTATTTATTAAATCTAAAATTATTCTCTTGCTTTCAAATTGACATTTCATAAATAATGTATTTATCAAAAAGCAAATTTATTTAATACATCTACTATTTTATTTATCGATAAAAGACAAATGCCCTATACATATTATATTTACATTTTATTTTTACCCCATTCAAAGTGTAGGTACCAAGGGGAAAGAACAAGGAAGATAACCTCCAGTATTGCCTAGAACTGAAGCCCTGTTCTAGAAATACATTTGCCCCTATACATTCATGGGGTCCTCAGAAGGAACACCTTCTTTATACAAGCATATTTTACATTTGTTAATCATCCTTATTTGAGATGAAAATAGTTTTATAATGGTCTATACAAGCTTTTTTATTACATCAATGATAATAACTCCTTGATTCTTAAGGCGTTACCTCTTCCAGTCTCGTTGTCACATAGCCATTTCTTTGTTGATTTTGTCTCCTTCTTGATCTTTCCACTTATAGACAATGCAATTCAAAACTAACTATATACTCAAGGTAAATTGTTAGTATAAAACATGCCTCAAGTGAAAATGCCATTTTCTCATACCATTAGGAGTTGAAATACATAACTGCTCCTTTAGTTAATGTCTCATTTTTAGTAAATTTTCTTTCCTAGTAAGTCTCTATTACATTGATTTATAATTTGAACGAGTTTGTGTATTAATGAGAAATTTCATAAGAGTTACTAACTTAAAATCTTGATTTTATCATACCTTGTTTTTAATTGAGTGTTGTTACTAAGCCTTTTTTGTGAGATATTATTTTAAAGAGGTTTCATTAAGAGGATTTATGTTAATAGATAAAAGTCTCTAGCATTGGAACGTTATCATATAGGTATTCTTAGGTACTCTATAACCTTGTTTTGACTATCAAGATTATATCAGATGTTATATGTACTACTATAGATGAGATTTAAACTTCTTTCTACTCAAAGCTAAATTTTAGTAATCTTATGGAAGACCGAGTAGTAGCTACAAATTCAATAATGTATAAGCTAGAGAATCTTAATTAAAGCTAGATTTCAGTAATCTTATGGAAGATTGAGTATTAGCTCAGAATTTAGTTTAACACATAGTTGCTTTATTTGAAATGGTTGTTTAAGGTAAGAGTTAATCTGTTTTAATATGGTCTGAAAATCACAATTACACCTGATTTAAGCTTGTATGGATGCTATAAGAGATAGTTCATCTAAATAAGTTATAATTTTTCCAAGATTAATAATCTTTGATCCTTTTCGTGTGATCTACAAGAGAGGGTATGCTTTAACAATGATGTTAATTTTTACTTTGAGCAGAGGGGAGAAAAAGTCCATACTTAGCTTTCTTCTTAGTTTGGTGGAGTTCTAATGAACCATCCATACATTAGAGTACCTTTATTATTCATGTGAAACCTCACACTAAATTTTATGATAGTATTGTTATTCTTACTTTTCTCCACATATTGTTGGTAGATATTAGATGTGTATTAGTATAAACCTTATATGCTTTGTTTCTTAGGGAGAGGCTTCTTTATAATTGATATCTTTTTGGTCCTTGTTTCCTATTGCTAACTAAAAGGGATCTTGATACCATTAGGAAATTAAAAAAATTCGAGCGTTTATCTCTTGATTTCTTTCTACTCAAATCCAATTGATTAATTTTGAGAAAATGCTATGTGTCAAAGATACAAATTAATGCCATGTTGAAAGAGATTAAGGATCTATTACAAATTATTGATTTCTTAAAAGCTAATTTGCACAGAGTGCCAATGCTTTTTAAATCATGCATAATCTAGGGACCATCCTAAAACATCCTATCTTAACATTCATGGCCGAAGACTCCTAAATAAATTGGATCAAACTCTAAAATCCATTTCGAAGGTAGAAACATTGCAGTCTAGAAAGGGGAAACACATCCTAAGATCAAAGAACTAAAGGTCCTTGGACTAAGACTTTAGGATTCAATCAATATAGGGGTAACCGACAAAGCTTAATTTGTATTATTAATTATTCTTTTTTATTATAATGAATATTTTAACAAGTTAGAAAATATAATCTTTCAATTAATTTAAAAATGTTATCATAATTTTTGAAAATAAGATGTATTGAACTACATACATAATCTAACAAGGGGTGCAAGCGCCAAAGTTAGGTTTTGAGGTAAGAGTCGAATCAAATTGTACATATAGAATTTTGAACATTTAGTGACAATGACATATTCATAAACTACAAGCTATGGGTTTTGAGGTAAGAGTCGAATCAAATTATACATATCGAATTTTGAACATTTAGTGACGATAACATATTCATAAACTACAAGCTTAATAAACATTGTACACAGATTAAATGCATACAAAATTTGATTTGGTGATGGAAAGATTAATGAAGAAAAGATTGCATATTGTTTCTCCTTTGTGTGGTTTTCAATTAAATTAAGTGTTGACTGATTTTAAATTTATAACCAATAATATCATAAAGGTTAAGTCACTTTTGCCCAAGAGAACTCGTTTGAATGTTTCAATTTTGGGCAAAATAAACTATACATATTTTTGTTAGAAGTATTTTTGTATTCTTACATCTTTAAAATGTAAATTAACTATTGCATTAATCTTTAAACTTAAATTTACAACTAATAAATAATAAACAATTTAAACATAAAATAATAGATAATAATAAGAGTAGAAAAATACATTTTATTGTAGAGTTGTATATATTAAAATTTAATTTATAATATATTATATATGAAATATTTTCTTATTAGAAATGTTAGTATAAAAATATAGATCATCAATAGTTAACACCGTTCAAATATTTATATATTTAAAAATAAAAACGCAGAGAAGGGTAGCACAAAAAATGCAGAATTGAATTTTCAACCTCCATTTTGTTCAAAAGAGAAGGGTAGCCCAACACCCTGGGACCACGCTGTTCATGAAATCAGTTCTCACAATTCAAGATCTCTGTAAAAAAATTGGTGGTAAGGACTCACAATTGCCCATTTATGAAAGGGAAGCAGCAAGAAATTATTAGGCCGTAAAAGAGAAAAGTTCCTTTGTAGACACTTCGCATGACTTTATGCCAGGTACTGATGCTCAAAATTACATGAAACTTCAACCTGTCTTCTCATTTTGCTAAAACTTGGTTGAAGTGCAAGACTCCTATTTACATTGCCTCTACACTTTTCCAAGCTATATACCAGCAGCGAAGTTAAGCAAATGCAAACCAAGTTTTTGATCTGGGCGTGTCGCAATTAATATACACAAGAAAACACAGCATTCTCTTTTGGGAAATTTTGCTGTTGCAGGAAGAGAAATTGAAATGGGTATTGGGTTAGTAGCGACATTTGAACTTGTAGGGGCTGTATGGATTATTCTGAGGGACTGGATAGCAAAGTGTGTGTCAATGGCCATCTAGATAGCATGGGCTTTCCATGCAGGCGACATTGGGCCCTTACATGTTGGATAATAGGACTACATGCTTATAAAAGCCAAGGTATGTGTCCATTCATGGATAGAAGTCAATTTGTATTTATGAATCTTTGATTAATGGATTGTTCGATAAATACTTGTCTTAGTATTGGATTAGCTATTGATAAATTCAATGATAGTCTCATTCCGAAAAGCTATTGGATCAACTATTGAGGAAATCATTTCGGTTGTTTGTTTGTTCAAATGCACAATCTTAAGAAAATAATTTTATAGCTTATACTCAAAATTCTAGACTTTTTATAACAGTCTGTTGATCTGGGGGTAAAATTTCAACAGATTTTTGACGATAGTCCTAGTTGGGAAAAAGTAATGAACACTAAAATGGGTCGAAATCTAAGTCATTACAGCTTTGAGTGAAATTTATCCCACTCATATATGGTTTCTATATTTGGTTGCTTAGTACTTAATTTTTTTAGTAATGTTCCATTCATAGCGTTGTACTCCAAACTGGTAGCCAATAACAGAAGTACTGAATGGTCGTATGGTTGCAGCTGGAGATTGGTCTATGATGGAGGATTGTACGATGGATAGGAACAAATGATGTGTGAGTCGTATGGTTGCAGTTGGATGACCGTACAGGAGACACCTATTGGTCGTACGACACAGGAGAAGATGGTGGGTTAATAGACTTGGTCGTATAGTTGGTATGAATGGTGGTTGTACGATATCGAAAGTGGGTCGTAGGGTGATAGAAGGTATATCGTACGGCATACTTTAAAAACTCAGTATTGGCAATATTTCAGTTGATCCAAATTTTTTAAAAACCTCCCGAAAAAAAATTTGGCAATAAATTGGCACTTTTGTCAAACATTTAAAAATATAAAATTTCTTAAAATATGCTTTAAAACACATACATACACCAAATTTGTAGAATATATAATAATTTGAAAATTGAGATATCTACCATATATCATTCAAAGTTTTAAGTTAAATAGTAATTTATACTTATAGCAAGAAGAACGTAGTCGATTAATCATTAACATACTACTAGAATTGTATACCAAAAAACAAGTAGAACATCTGAATATAAATAAGTTTGATACAGTAATACAATATTCAAACTCAAGTTTTAATTTCGTAGTAATACATTATTACAATTAATATCAAAAAATGATTTACTGTTTACTCATATTTTTATCAAATTTATATTAGTATAATTTAAAAATTATAATAACTAGCTTATATAAAATTAACAATATACTCTGTTCATATTTGTGTGTAAAAATAATTATACAGTTCGGGAAATATAGAAATAGAAAATGAATATATATTATAGAGTACAAAATAATATTACAAAGGTAGCAGAATACAAATATTTAATCTATATTTGTGTGTAATAGCAGAATACAGTCGGGAAACTCACGCAAATACACCCAGGAGTATGTCTTCGAAGGCACGTTCATAGACCAGTGCTGAAACAATGAAGGTTAGTTGTGTCTAAAACCAATTTTCTTTGATCCCTCGTGCTGACACAATGAAGACCAATCGATTCTAAAACTCGATGAGAGAAAATTACCTAAACACAAAAACTCATGTCGACCATATACATCAAACCTAATTTTTATGTCATTTTCTGTTGACATTCTTTGACTGGGATTTTAACTGCCACGTTTTTCATTTACTAGCGATTTTAATCCAAAAAAGACGTCGTGATTTTTTTTTTTAAAAATGTTGCAGAGTTTTTCCACGTTTTTATCATTTTTCCTGCCCACTCGCAATTTTGGCGTTATTTCACCAATATTTTAAACTATTTCGTACAGTATGGGAAGTAAGTCGTACAATGAGGGAGAGAGAGGTTGTATAGTGTGTTGGGTGGCTGAGGGTAATGAGATGGAGGCCATACAGTGATGGTTTGATGGTCGTACGATAATGGCTTGGGATGGGGCCACTTAACCACCTTTTATGCAAAAATATTCTAAATCCAATCTTGTTAATACACAGAACAATGATAGAAATAAATGTAGTCCAAACACACAGATATTCCAGAAATATTGTTACTCATAAACAATAATGATGCACTGATTTGTCAGATTTGAGCAAGTAATCTTGAATGGAATAGGGTGAGGGTTGAGTCCCACTAAAACTGAAATAGCCAAGTAGGGAAGATCTTTCACTTTTGAAATGGTAAACAACCCAGAACTCCAAGAGGAATTTGCAATACCAATAAATAATTCAAATCACATATGTCATGCCCAAATCTACAGGACGAGAACACAACTACAAAAAAAAAAATTGACCACTTTTAAACCATACATCAGAGATTTTCAATGACACAATAATTCAAATAAGAAATTAATACTAGAATAAGGTTAAGGTTATCTTAAGGGTATAACTGTTATGACTATGTGTGCAAGCATCGAGTTTTGAAGACACACCGATCATTGATTGATCGTCCTCTAAGATACACAATCATCTTATATATCAATCGAGGTGGTAAAGAACCTTATCCACACATTACCAATTACTTGAATCCTTTCATCAAACATGACCATGATATCTAGGTAAATCTCGCATGGTACTTTATGAATCTGTTCTAACGAGGATAAGTTCATTCATTTGTCAAAAATATCACTACTTGCTAATTTCACCATAACTATGACTTGATAACAGTTGGCATTTCCTTTGATTTCCATTGTTCATCAAATAAAGTTTGTGTCCCTATTCCTTTATAATTATACATTATAGTCCTAATTGTGGAACAATGTGGATGACTCAGACTCGTCGTCTTAAGGAGAAGATTTATCTAGCTTACTCGAATTACAAATATACATATCGTGTCCAAACATACCTAGGGCCCTACTTGAATGTATCAATTTTCAATTCTGAAATCATCGCCAAGTTATACATGTAAGTATCATCATAACCATCTATCATCCCATCATATTTTATTACTTAAACTACTATTCCTGACTTAATTCTTTTACTCTAACATATTAACTAACCGATATCTTTTAAAAACTCAGTCCTGTTAATTAATCTTAATTGTTGCAATACTCTATCCTGGTATCCTTCTTGATAATTTCATTGACTCTAAACCTATGTGCCCTTAATTAATATTTCTTAAGGTAACTACTAATCATAAAATCCATTAATACCATATACTAATGTCGAGTTCCCAACTCTAACTTTCAGTTCTTCTTTTATTAACCCAAATTTTGATACACTTCAACCAACTACCATCATTAATGACTTAACATCCTAACTATCCACTTCTAGTTACATGAACATTCTAATACTTCCCTAGACTAATAAATTTCTAAATCCTAGCATTAGATACTAACCACTTAATTAAACTAATAACCTAAATCCATAACTTGTCCAACTTCAATTCTTTTATCCATACTCTATTATTATCCTAAATTCTAATACTTTTAGGACACTACTAACTTACTATCCATCAACTATCCTATTCCCTTATTATATCTTAAACACTCTTACATCACCCTTAATACGTAGTTACCTTCTTAAGCATCTAATAACATTGTTAACCCAACTCTTAACACTAACCTATGCTTAATACCCTTAACTCATTAATATTTCTAATAGCCTAACACTAACATCATTCCCTTGTTTATATTCCTAACATCTCATGATTTTATTATATTTCTATACTAGACAAGCTACTAACTAAATTAATAATTTAACCAACTCACCAACAACTATTAACTTCCTAACTAACTAATATTTACTAACCCATACTTAACTCCCTTAACATACATAAAAATACATGTTTGACCTTTATTTAATACCCCTTACTAAGCACTAACAATTCTTAGCATGACTTTAAACCAAAAAAAAAACACCTTTCTTACCTTATATATGTAACCCCCCAGGACTGGGGCCCCCTTTAAATTCAATCGACCAAGGCTTTCCTAAGGTGGGTGGCATTATAATGCAAAGGGAGGCAACGTACACCTAACTTATGTCAGGTTTGGGCAGCACTTAAAGCACTCATGTACTTGAAAAGGCATGGGAGGGGGAAGATGGGAAGGTGGGGCCCCTTCCCTCCCTCTTCCCCATGCAAAATTTCTTGTGTTATTAACTAGCAATGGTCGCCTTTGTTTATAGGTCAGCAAGCTTTTTAATTTGTTTATTATTTCTTTTAAACTTGTTTATTATTTTATTGTTTTATCTCTCTTTCAACAACCTAGTGAACCCATGCTTAGGGAATGACCCTTAATTATTATTTTTGACTTCCTATTTAGAAGATATTGGTTTGTACTTTGAGGATTGCCTTGGGATTGGATATTTATATCATACTTTCTTAGCTAGGTATTTTATTATTTTCCCCTCTAAAGATTCTATGGTATATTCTCTTAATTATTTTATTAGCTTGTATTGTCTATGTATTATTTTCACTTCCTTCATAGAAATTCCAGAGAGTTGAGTAAGCACCTACAGCAAGTTCATTTCTTATACACTTATGCATTCATGTCAACCATTAGATTTTCTAACCCTATGGTCTAGGGTATTCTTGATACATTATTACAATGATAATTTGGAGTTATTAAATATACTATATATGGTCTAGATTGATGGATTTATTTAATCATTTGGTCAATAGACTCTATATATATATATATATATATATATATATATATATATATATATATATATATATATATATATATATATCATGATAGGTTCAAATTTGAGATTAACTAATTATTATGATTTATGAATAATGAAATTTAGAAAACCATTGCCTCAAGAATTGATAATGTATTCTCATGCAAAGATTTGATTTGAATATGCATTTTCAACTACTATAGAATAGAGCTAAGATGAAATTATCATTCAACAAAGAAAAACTTCCAATCGTTGTTATTTCTTCGATGATATTGAATTCAATTTGACAATCCTTTGCATGTAACTAAAGATACATCAAGTATTCTGATTCCATGATGGATATCCATATCATGACTATAACTAAATACAATTCCATTATCTATTGAATGCATATTCTACACTCATATATGAATCAAGATTAATCATAGAATGCATCTACTTATTTCTATGAGAATGGAGAATAAAGGGATAATAGAGAGATAGTTATATTTGCATCTTACTATTATCTACTATGAAACTAAATCCATTTCTCCAATACATTCATATTCATGATAATAGATCTACAACAACAACACAATGGCATTCTCTCTTCTATTTCTCCTTAACACATAACAAGCTTATCACAATTGAACATAAGGTGGTAGACTCTTCTTGTCAAAATTACATAATGTGAGATCTCTACACAAGATGATGCACAAACCTTCTAGTGACAAATGAATAGGAGCAATATCAACACTCTTACAATCACAATTAGAAATACATAACAAGATGGAGTTTGATGCTCCCTTATCAAACCAACTACAATAATATTTCCTCATCTTATGCAGTGAAATCTTCATGACTTCCAAATACCCAAGTGCATCAAAAACCTACAAGATCAAAATTATAGAACTATGGAGGCTCACCTCCCAACCTAGGCCTCAAAGAGGCCACCCCCACACTAGGGGAAACAAGGATCAACTAGGATACATTCAAACAACATCACAATAACAAGAACAATACCACACTTTAACAACACATTTACAATCCCCAACCAAGGCTTGCACAATGATTCACAAATGGAATCATGAACATTGGGTGAAGGTGGGCTCTCCAAAGAGGAGATTGCCATATCCTTATGCACTAACAAAACTTGCAATTGCAATATGCCCAACAAGGCTTTCCAAGGAACACATGCCATCCAAGACTATCTACATACATATGCCTCAACAAGGCTACCCATACTTGCTCCTTCCGCATATCCTCACTTATACCTCCCATAGAACAATAGAAAGGCATATGGCTTCCAATGGAGCCCATACTCCATGAAAACTATCCCCTCTCCAAGAGAAGGATTTCTCAACCTCAATGTTGAGCCCAACTAACCCTTTCACCCCAAGGCTTCTCTTCCCTCCCAAGGGTGAGTGAAGCCTTCACACCCAACACAACATTCAATCCACCACAACAAAATCAAGAAACCAAATCAAATGCAAATAAATCAAACATGCTCATTTACATACACAACAACTTCTACATGCACCAAATGCAAACACATAAATCTCACAAGAACACTCTTTCAAATTTCCATTCTTCAACTTTCATGAGATGAGAGAAAACACGACATGAAGCACTAACCTCCTTCCAAGCTATGGTTATGGGAATGGTAATGAAGAGCTTCCTTCTTTTCTTCCAAGTCCTTCCTCCAAACCTTAAGTGTCTCTACAATTAGAGAGTTCATGAACAACCACTAAGTTTGGCACAAGCTCCCTAAAAAGCCCTCCACTTCCATCCCCACCTACCCCTCTTACACCCTTGTACCTTCCTACCAATAGGAACTTACCCAAGTGAAGGGGTGAGGAAAGAAGTCATGTGATACTCTGATTTTCGAATTGGCTTGAAAATGACTAGTTTAGAGGGTCTCCTAAGTCTCTTAGACCAACTTAAGGTTATATTTAGTCCCCCCACCTATACTACTACCATGTGGGTGACTTATTTCCACCAAAATAACACTCAGGAACCACTTTTAGGCTCTCTAAAGTTCCTATCAAATTATAATTGAATTCCATCATGAAGGTGACTCATCCTAACACTCTCCAAGGTGGGTTAACTTAATTTCATAATGGGGATTAAATTTAGGTTAAGTGACTTCATGCCCAAAAACCCTATATGACATGTCATTTACATAGACCACACAAGTGTCAAATGAGACACACACATTAAAACACTTTACACATCATGATGACATGTCTCTAATTAATCATGCTCTTTAAACTTATAACACCCATGCACATTCATATTCCGAAATAAACACAATACCATGAGGTTTTGAATCTGTTGGGACTAAAAATTGCATGCTTCATTTTTAGTCACATTTTGAAAATTTTGGAAAATCATGTCCTAAAGTGCCTTTTATGCATGTGGTCAGTTGGTAGCTTGAGGCCTAGATGGTGTTTGAGTGGCTTAACACCTTTCATTTGACATATGCATATGATCCACAATGTTATTTTGCCATCCCGAATCATTCTGTGAAGTCCCATTTTGAGCTAGTGTCAAAATTTGCAATTCTACCAAGTGTCAAATAGCGATCAGAGGCCTAGTTTGCATCTGAATATCTTTTACCCAGGACTGTGTCATGACTAGTCACTTTGGGGATGTTTAGTGTGTATAACAAAGAACCTATGTTTCAATTTTCAAGTCTTTTCGAATCTGTTTGACTAGGTTTTGCACCCCGCAAAGTTGGTCATTTACTGTTTTGTGCATTTAACTAGTTGATCACAATTCTGGGAAGCCCTGTTCGACCAATCATATCTTTGACCCAGTTGACCCAAATGAAAAAATCCTTTTTGCATTGTGTTCTAGGGGTAAGAAACTTCATATGTTCTAATTTTGAGATCATGTCGAATCCATTTGATTAGTTTGCTAACATGATCAAAAACCCAGTTTGCATTGTTTTGTTACGGCTACGGTATCCAGATTGATCCGTACCCCTGTTCGACATGTTATAACTTTGATCGTGTGACTGGCTAGCCTAAATGGATTGTACCATTGTGTTGTGTCCTAGAAATCCTTGAAGTATGCCAGTTCTTAAGTCATGATGAATCCATTTGCATACTTTCTTATGTCCGTACATTTGCCAAAAATCACTTTTTGACACATTTGCCAGTTAAAATTTCCAAGTGCCTATTTTCGGAAATTCGCCAAATGTGCCCTGTGATTCTTCATGAGCCCAAAACATGGAATTATATTCTCTTCATGGCAAAGAACTTATATCCTAGTTTTCAAAACCCCAAGTGATCAATAACCCAGTTTATAATGCCGAACCCGAGCCCAGTTTATGTTTTTTAACATTGTTTGCCTGCAGAGTAATTGAAGTATGGATGTTCGGCAATTAAAATCTCTTGACTGGGAATCCATCATGGGTTGAAAATTTGCAGTGTGATAGAGTATGCAAGATTGAACACTCATGCCGATTTTCGTGGCTTGGTAACTTGATTGGATCAAGTTTTAATTACAACCGGCAGGCCTCCAGACACTAATTCACAATTTGTATAATTGATTAAAAATGAGTTTAAAATAATGAATTGATGATCATTATGCATATGATTCAATCTTATGACAAAGTAAATGGTGGAAATGGTTTCTTAAAAGCAAAATACAAGGAGCATGTGAAGATTCAAGAAAGAGAGAATTTGGAAAGTGTTCCATTAAAGAGGTTTAGAGGATCACAATATGATGCTGATTTGCTGGCAATTTCAAAAGATAGTATTAATTAAGAAATTTCCACATCAATTAAAATCCACGAGCACAATGAAGCTTTTTGTTGTGAGTTTGCACATTGAATTAAGGAAAAGATTGCATAAAGGTTGCTCTCTCCCACATTGTAGTCTCAATTTGAAAGTTGCAGCTGAGAGGTAGTTTTCAACATAGAAGATGTGCTCCATGTCTGGAGAAAACAAAGAGGACAGCAGCAAACATCCACAGAGGAAGAAGCATCCACGTTTTTTAGAGAAATGAACAAATTTGTTGGTGAAACAAAGCTCAAGGTAGCATGTGATTCACATTTTTGCAGCAAGCAATCAATAAAAGACCATATGTGCATAAAAAAGGAAGCAAAGAACCCCCATTTTTCAAGCCCATGGCTTCTCTAAAGGTGCAGCCACGTTTTTGAAGGGAGTAGCAGCATTTTAAATGACCATGTGCATAAGAAATGACCATTACAATGAAAAGTCTGTAGATTCATAGCAAAAACGACCAGCAAGATAGAGTTTCATGTTTGGAATAAGAAAACTCATGCATTTAGCAATCACAGCAAACACAAAGAGCAAGAACCATTGAAGAACATTATCCACATTGAGCAAGTGGGAAGTATTTTTAGTCTTTATATGCTTTTGCACCCAAACATATAGTGTCAACAAGACAAAGCATTTTGAAAAGGCAAGGTAGGTGCACGTGGGTCCGAGTCAGCTAGAAGGAGTGAAGTAAATTTTGAAAGAAAATGCATGCCCAAATGATGACGTCAGCAGCTTATAGGCGGCCAGAAAAGTCAAAAATCCGACAGGTCGCTATGTCGCTTGCCGAAAAATCTTGAAAAATCCGGCTAGCGACATAGCGAGGTCGCCGGAAAACTCAGGAATCCGGCAAGAGTCAACAGCCAATCAGAAAGTGACACGTGGCATTGGTCAAACCTGGAGTTGACCCGCAATTAAAGAGGCTAGAAAAAATAAAATGATTTTAAAATTTTCATTTTAAAATTATTTTGCCAAGAAACTGACATGGACTTCTTTTTTTTAAATAAAGTTTGAACTTCTGATATAGTTTTAACTTTTGAAAGTTCATATATTTGTGAAATATTGTCATAGAGACATAAACAGAGGCCTAATTTTCAAATGGCCATATCTGGGGAAATTTTTAACCGAATTAGGCACTCCAATATATCGTTGGAACCGGGAGAACTTGAACTTTCCAAATCTGGAGTTTGTTTTTGCACAGGTGCTTCTTGGTTCAATTTATAGGACAATTTGTGAAATCAAAGGCATTGGCGACAGAACAGGCTGAGTTCTTCAGTGATAATTAAGATTGGTTAGAGGATGGTTTTAGGGGTTAGTTGCAATCTTAAGGTGAAGAAAATCAATTTGAGGTTGTTTCCTTGGCTTCTTGAAATCACATTGTAACTAGTTTTTCACTTCTTACCATGAATGCATCAAGAATCAGTTGCATCTTTTCATCATTACTTTTTCAGATATTTTGATGCCTTTGAGAGGTATAATGATGAAGATTTGATCTGCCAGTTGATAGAGAGAGGGAAGAAAGAGGTTTTTCAGTTATAGAGGATTGGATTTCAAGTGGACACCTGGCAATTGCATATCAGATCCGGGAATTCATTTCTTGCTATATCTTTCTTTCTTTCTTCACTTTTTAGGGGTTCCAGTTTTTGGGAAGAAAAAGTTCATTGCTGTGATACCATTGGGGATTCCAGTTTTTGCACTGTGAGACCATTGGTTCCAGTATTTTGACATGTTTCCATGACTGTGACACCATTTTCTTCAGCAGAACTCTAATGTGAACAGCATTGTAGAGATAATATAGATAGTTCTGAGATATTAGGTTGTTTCATGTTTTAATTTTATGCATCTGAATGTATAGTTTCAAGGAAAGGAATACATATGAGCAACAATTTCACTAGTTTTGTTTTGGTTCTTGTCTCCTGTCTCAGCAATCTGTAAGTCTTATGTGGTTTTGGAACAAAGATTTGAGACCCATTTGCATCCCTTTCAGGTTGTATGTTTGATGTATTTTGCTGTTGGACCAAAGGGCCAAGTAAATGCTCAATATGTTTAAACAAGGTTACTGGTTGTTTGAGAAGGATATTTTGTGAGAATGAGACCTAAATGAACACTGATGTCTGAATCACAAGGTGGTTGGATAGATCTGATGTCTGGGTATATGAGATACGCCCTGATGTCACAGATGTATGTTTTGAATTCATGGAATTGCCCAATGGAGTAGGCACTGATCAGTTATAGGATCACTGGTTATACTGTTGCATTTTTGAAGTTTTGTTGAATCAACATCTTTAATCAAATGAATTTCCCTTTCATGTTGAAGAGCTCTAAACAGAATGCCCTCACTCAGCTTATGAATTTCATTGTTTTGCATCTAGCTACTGCAGATATACGTTATTTCATAAGTTATTAGGAGAAATAAGGGTTTCTATCTGCTTTGCATTAGATTCAGTGTATGCTTTGACAACTGGTACCATATAAAGAATCTATAGGTCCACCCACCTAGGTTTTGCAGAGCCTGAAGTGCAGAAGGAGTATAGCCTTATAGTTGGCCTGGTGTCTGAATGGATGTGTTGATAATGGGAGTTAGCTGCCCCTAGATGCATCTTGTTCTCATCAGGGTAATTGGAAATAGGTAACATTTTCAAACACCAACAGAATCTTCCAAAGATTCACCTTGGCTTAACCGTGTTTACATAAATTTGAACATTGTTTCCTCGAATAATTTACATGGTTCAACTTTTTTTGCACACTCAACTTAAACATCAATAGCCCAATGAAATATTATAGAAATACATATAGATAAGTGCAAAATGATCCAATATCACATAATTTGCATTGACATATACAATTAACTTTCATCTAATCATTTCCATAAAATATTCAAAACATTGCAATATCAACATATGGGTATCAACATTTATCTTTCTTATCATAACGAAATTACCATTCTAAGCACTAGCACCATACTTATAATCATGAAACATTGAAGTCACATATACTAAGTCATTAAAACATATAAAATGGATCTCAATGAAAATCACTAATATGCAGACTTGTTAACTAGTATCCTTCAATCAAGTTAAACATAGCAACATTGCTAGCAATATCCCTTTATCACAATACAAGAAGATTGTCTGTGAGTTTCTAGGGTTAATTCCTTAGACTGTTAGAATGTTTCCATAATTATGTAATCATAATTTACACCTAATTTCCAAATGTAACCATATGTCTTGTTGTCATTATAACCTACATTAATTGTTGTTCTCACTAGAGTGAATGTTAATTTATCTTTCCTAATTACCTTGTAGATCATACCTTGAATCTCGTGACCAAGTTCTCAGCTTGAACATATTGAGTCTCATTTTCATGTGGTCTTATCTTATCGACCTAATGTTATTGGATAGGGTATCAACCTTATAATAATCAAAATCTACATCAGTCTCTAATAGGTCTCATAAGTTATTGTTAATAACAAAAATGTCGACCATGACCTAATTAACTCCTAATCATATTCATTCCTTATGGTTTATAATAGGGTATGAGTGTGGGCCTTATAGCATAACAACTACTACCTACACATCATGCTTAAATACCCTACAGAGAAATTTTCCAAGGGTTTACAAAGATAGTCGACCGTCACATCTACCTACAGAAATAATTAAATAAAAAATGGGTTCAAGATATACTAAATTGATCAACCCATTAATAATGACTTGATTAAATAATTATTTTATGATGGGAACATTATATTCCTTTCGCCCCAAAATTTGTTTTTCCTCAAGCAAATGCAAATCCAATTCTTGGAAACCTTCTATAATTAGCTTCTTTAGCTTCAAGTCAAGTACCAAGTAGATGTTATCGTTGTAGTAAATGATATCATCAATAACTTGGTATCTTTCATCATTTATATAGTCATCCATCAATTGACATGCAAAAGTGTTATTGGAGTACTTGACCAATAGATGGGCTTGCCAATTATCCAATGAATGGGGTAAAGTGTTGACTATCATATTTTTACTTGCAGCATGTGGGATCATATCTTGTTTTAAAATGGCCTCCATCTTCTTAATTGTGACTTCCCTTGGTCCTTTATTTGACATTCCTCTTAGTGGCACTTTCTTGTCATCTATCTTGAATGAAAAATCCATCCTCTTGAAACTTTGGGTGTACTAGTCAATGGTTTCCATCCACTGGATGCCCAAAATGACATCAGTATTAACAAATCTATCACAAATAAATCATCTATCAAGGTATAGTATCCCATGGAAATTTTTAGCCATGAGATCATGTGAGTGCAAGGTAACAAGGTTCCGCCAGCAACCTTAACCTCAAATCCTCGATGCTCTACTGCATGCAAGCCCTTACTGGTGACCAAAGATGAATTGATGAAATTGAGTTGTAGCACCACTATCAATCATGACTGTGACTCATTTCTTGTGAAGTGTGCCACGAACCCTAAAGGTACTACTTCTGTCCATTCCAATGAGGGTAGCAACGGAACTCCCATTTGTATCAAGGTATTTACTGCTGGTTAATTTCTTCACCAGTCACTGTAAATACTTGTCCTTCATTGTCATCAAGAAATATCTTAATGTAATGAATCCTTCCCTTCCCAAGGTAGTGATGAACTTGTCCCCATGGTTCCTTGCAGGGGAAACAAATCCTTTTCCTTTAGAGCTCTTGCCTCGAGTCTTCATCCAATGGAAGTTTTTTCTAAATTGGCTCCTTATCTTTGAATTCTTGTGGGAAGGGTGTTGGTGTAGCTGCATGGGTTTTGGAGGAAGATGTGGCCATGTCACACACCTTCTTAATAGCTTTTTTGAGTGCACATGGGTTGAACCCTTTAATCCAATCTCTCAAAGGCTCTCTCAACCCATCCATGAATAACATGATTCATCGTCTTTCAAAGATGTCTATTACTAGTACTGACAGCATTTGGAACTTAGCAATGTAATTGTCTACCATACCTATTTGCTTTAGTTGAGCTAGATCTTTGAAGTTTAGTTCAAGATCCTTCCCATCGAAATGGTCAATGAGTCTCTTAGTGAACTCCTTCCATATGGAGTGTTGCAAACTTGATTGTGTAATGCCCCGCCAAGCGATCCAAAGAATTAACCTAGAATTTCACTAAGTTTAGAATCAATTTTTTTTTTTTCATGAAATTAAATACCACATATAACTTATGCACATTAATGGAAGCAATAGTAATGTCCATCTAAAAGTAAACATAACATACATAACAGATTACATTCTTTAAGATCCCTTAACGTTGAATTACATACATGAATCCATCTAGAACAACATCCATATGAAACAATAATGATAAGTCCAATGTTTATACATTACATTTCAAATACTCAATCATCCACTGTACATGTCACAGGGTATGACAACCTCAAAATAATATACATACATAGAATAAGGTACATCATCCTATTCTAATCCATGATACATCAAAGTAAAGATAATCACATGATACATCATCATAGAAAACATATACATCCATCATAAAGATCAAACATAATAAACTAAGTGCACAGTTCCTCCCAACCGTTAATAGCATCATTAGACCATCGTGGATCCTAGCCATCCCTCCATGCGTAACATTCCAAATCACCAAAGAGATCATCGGTATTAACATAGTAGGAATGTCACTCCTAACAACAACATATGTAGAAAGTAATCTACCATGCAAATAAAAGCATAAGATAACATCATCTAACATATGCTAATCATCAATGAAAAAGGATAGATATCCACCATCATGAAGGACGCATCAGCCACGATGTCTTAATGAATCTCAAAATGATAAGAGTGAAAAATACACTACCACCCGACCGCGTGGTACCTAAGTGGTTCACTCCCACTGTGCTAAGGAGATAATCTCAAGTCCCAAACAGGCTATCAAAATCACATAGCACATATCTCTATAAGTCTAGGAATCCTAAAAGTATACTAACTCAAAGGTTCGAAACACAAAATCTGACATCTAATCCTAGAGGCACATAATGACATGTAGGAACCTACTATGCAAGCGGGAAAGTGTCATCACAATTATCACGTACAAGTTACCCTGGTAGTTAGCTAAACTGCAAGGTCGCAACCATGCATCTCACTACTCCCATCCTAGCCTGTACAAGCACTCAAGGCATGGGTGAGAAAAAAACTCTTATCTTTTTAGGTTCATTCAGTTAGTATTAGGTGTGAATGTTATCACTTATTAATCCAACTTACAATGAGTTACCCTGGCAGCCTCTTAGGGCCCTGGCCCCCATTGCAAGCCACTTCCTGTCACTACATGCAGATATCCTACCCTAATGCTCATGGAATCATAAATCTCAAAATCACAAAAGATAATCCATAATAAAATCATCAAATATGCATTAAAGCATCAAATCTCCATGAGTAAACATCCATAGAAAATCATGATCACAATAGCTCTCTATTGGCAATTGAAGTATCACTGATAATCAAAAGTATCCAATGGATCTCAATAACCAAAATATATATCAATCATACTGATCGAAGACTCCAAAAATGGTTGAGTCAAACATGTCACATCATGACATCATCAAGAATAAATTCACATTTTAGTCCCATCATGGTGACTTGAAAATAATCAAGGATAACTAATCGATGACCAAAATAATGGTTAAGTCAAGTGTCTCATACATAAGAATCTCAACTAAATCAATCAGTAATTACAAACAATACATAGAGCATTCCATTACATAACCATGGTTGGGTTTATAAAGATCAAGATTAAAACATCATCATGACATCACAATCACATAACCCCCAAGCTCCTGGTAGACGTCCTATGCTGGTCAACACTAGTCAACCCAAAACCCAAAACAATAGCATAAAGAATTCACAATGCAAACACATGTTTTGGTTTTGCCAAGTTTACAACTTAAATTTAAATATAGAGATCTCAGTTTAGGTTTCCAAGTTTGAAGAATGAATGGAGGAACACATATATTGTTTTGGATAAATAAAAGTTTTCCTTAACAGAACTAAAAATCCATTTTCCAATTATAATATTTGTTTGATACATCCCCCACCAAACTATCAACTATTTATTTAAACAATTAAATCTTAATAGTTGAAAATTATTAAAGAGTCACCATTGTGAAAATAAACCTTCAATATAAATCATTTATCAAATAATATTAACTTAAATTTATTAATAACATATTTACATATTACATATATACATATATATTTATTTAAATATATATATACATACATACATATGTAAATATATAAATAGTTATTACGTTTTATAAAATCGATTCAACAATTTCGATTGACACCATATATCATATGAAAATAACAATGAAAATTGATTTCGTGTATATCGATTGTTTTAAATGTTTTAACATAAATGTTTTTTTGGTATAACAATATTACTAAATAACCCCCCCTTTCTCTTGCTGCGATACGCAGTACCTGCGGTCACAGGCACTGCGTCGACAGCAGGTACGTAGTACCCCTATCGCCGCAGGCCTCTGCCTTCCGTAGGCATGGGGTACAATTCGTGCCCACGGCATTTTATTATATACATTTTTAACATTGTTTCCATGCAATATGAATCACTATGCGACTTATTAAATTTTCCCACTGCGATTTATCAATCACTTTCTCATTCGATGTATTATATATATATACATATGTATATGTATGTATATATATACATATGTATATGTATGTATATATATATATATATATATATATGTATATGTATGTATGTATATATATATATATATATATATATATATATATTCAAATTTTGTAATAGATTCATAATAAATGTATACATATACATACATATATATATATATGTATGTATGTATGTATATGTATGTATGTATGTATGTATGTATGTATGTATGTATGTATGTATGTATGTATGTATGTATGTATAAACATGTATGTTTTTTTTTTCCACAAAGATTATATCTACAATTTAAGAATAAAATATTTGCATTATAGATTCACTCAATTAATTTTCTAATGGATTTGGCTATAAATTTAAACCCTAGCCCCGTGATCTTTCAGATCTATGCATATTAAATTCTCAAATAAATTAATCTACCCATATTGAGAATGCATAAAAATATGAAACTTCCTCAAAAGACATATGGAAGACACGAAGAAGACAGGGAATGCGTAATGCAAAAATAGCATAAATAAAATCACAAGAGTCTACCCGGATTCTGATGCTAAATCGTTCTTCCTCAAAAAATTCGCAGAGCAAGCTCCTCCCTTCTTTAGAATTCTTGAGTCCTCCAATGCTCCAATTGCACTCCCAACGCTATATCTAAGCTTCTATGAATGCCAGAATATAAAGAGCTTTCAAGAAACATCTAGAATGCTTCTAGAAATAGCTGGAAGGTGTCACCAGCTAAGCATGGGTCTTTTCCAATCTTCAAGATGAACCATAGGGTTGTAGACACCATGTGCTTAATTGATGCACTAACCCCCGTGTTGTTGACACATGAGAAATAGAAAAGTGCATTAACTCCCATGCAAGCTTATAACTCCAATTTACTTTTTATATAATTTCTATTTAAATATTTATAACTTTTATTTTAATTTTTATAACTTTTATTATTATTATTATTTATTACTTTATTATTATTTTATTATTATTAATTTTAATTTCTAATTTTCTTTTATTTATTTTCTTTTTCCTCAATAATTCAAAATATCAAATAACATGATATTTTATATTAATTTTCTCAAATAATTAATTTATTAATTAAATCTATTTATTAAGACTTAATTAATAGAAAATTCACCATAGCCCTCCAAGATAAAATATGAAAACCCATCATAGAGAAAATCACTCAAAATCAGTCTAAAGAGTTAAAAATCACGAATCATGTCATCCGACACATTCGGTGGGAAAAATATTCAGATACTTGTCCTACCTCACTAGGACAATTGGCTTAAAGGTTTGGGATTTGGACTTGAGAATTTATCTCCCTTCTCTTATCATTGAGATAGTATAATAGGGTACGCTCATCCTAGAAATTCAGGGAAGTCAATACCCGGTACCTGCAACCTACAAAAAAACCATGCATGTACATACAATATATATAATGCTAAGCTAAACAGACAATGGCAGGAAGTGGTGCATCGTGTAGATCCTGACTATGCAGGTGACTACGACTCCCTTCCTTAACCACATCAGAAATGTCATACAATAAGAAAACACACACACCATACACATGCAAGTATGGGGTAAGTATCCATAATAAAATGCATAAGATAATAAACCATCCATCTAATCGTCAATAATAACTGAAAACAATATAATGATCATCATGTAAGCATTAAATGTAAAGTCTAAATGATCTCATCATATAACCACTGAATCCATAACATAATGTCTGATAGTGTCAAAACAATACCACTAATCCATCAACATAAAACTAGTCTATCAAAGTCTGATAATAATAGCAATGATAAGTCTAGAAAAGATGTGAACGAGGGTAGGCACTACATCCACCCCCCCTTGGGTTAGGCTTACTCCTGGAAGCCTACAAACAAATAGGGATATAACTCCGTCAATCTAGCTCCATCCTCCCAAGTAGCTGAAGAATCATCAGTAGGGTCCCATTGGACCCTTACTTGCTCGATGGTTTGACCCCTGAGGGTCAACTCCTGCTGCTCCAGAATACGAACCGGCTCCAAAGCCAGCTACTCGTCCTCTACCTACAATGCATTCCAATCAACAACATGTACAATATCAGAAATATACTGTCGAAGCACTGAAACATGGAAAACATCATGAATGCGAGCTAGGCTGGGCGGTAGAGCAAGGCGATAAGAAACCGAGCCAATCCTCTCCAAAATCTCAAATGGTCCCACAAAGCGAGGTGCTAGCTTAGAACCCTTTCCGTACCGGATCAGACTCTTTCGCGTTCGCACTCTCAAGAAAACCTTATCACCCACAGCAAACTGCTTATCAGTCCTATGAGCATCGACATACTTCTTCTGCCTATCCTGTGTTGTAGTCAAGTGCTCACGGATACGCACTACCTGTTGCTCCATATCACGAAGCATCTCAGGACCCAACAGGATGCAATCCTCAAGATTGTCCCAACTCAATGGTGTATGACAAAGACATCCATATAATTCCTGAAATGGTGCCATACCAATAGAACTATGATACCCATTGTTGTAAGAAAACTCCACCAGGTAGAGATAATCCTCTCAATGTGTCTACCTATCCATCACATACATCTGTAACATATCTTCCAAAACCTAATTCACCCTTTCTGTCTGACCATCAGTCTCTGGATGATATGCTGAACTGCAGTTTAATTGCGCTCCAAGCTCATGCTGCAGCAATAACCAGAATGCAGATGTGAATACAGGATCCCTGTCAGAAATGATCTTTCTAGGAATACCATGTAATCTCACAATATCACGCATAAAGACATTAGTTACAGAAGCTACTATGTAGGAAGACTTGATCGGTGAAAAATGTGCCACCTTAGTCAATCGATCAACGGTGACCATGATAGCATCATGACGTCGAACTGTCATAGGTAATCCTACAATAAAATCTATGGAGATGATATCCCACTTCCAAGAAGGAATGAGATTAGGCTGCAAAAGTCTAGCCAGGTGCTGATGTTCTACTTTAACTCTTTGGCACTCAAAGCACCTAGCCACAAAATCAGCAATATCTCACTTCATCCCAAACCAAAAGAACAAACGTTTCAAATCAGCATGCATCTTCTTGACACCTGGATGTGCTGAGTAAGGTGTACGATGGGCTTTTGCTAGTATCAAGGTGCGAAGCTCATCCGAAAATGGCACATAAATCCTCCCCAAATGTCTCAAAAGACCATCTAACTCTCGAACATAACCTTCAAACTTACCTTCCAGAGGTCTTCTTGAATCTATATCTCTGCACACTTCCTAGCACCATGAATCCTTAGGAAGTGCCTGAGGAATCTGACTCCTCAAATCCACACTAAGAGTCATCAAAGATACCACATGTCTCCTGCGACTCAAAGCATCTACCACCACATTCTCCTTACCCTGAATGTACTTAACCTCAAAATCATACTCGCATAGAAACTCCATCCATCGCCTCTAGCGAGCATTCAAATTAGGCTGAGTAAAAATGTACTAGAGACTACAATGATCATTGTGTAGCTCAAATCTGTGCCCCAACAAGAAATGTCTCCATCTAGTCAAAGCATGAACTACTGTTGCTAACTCAAGATCATGTGTAGGATAATTTAACTCATGATCTTTGAGCTTGCATGATTCATACACAATCACCCGTCCATTCTGCATCAACACTGCCCCAATCCCTTCAAGAGAAGCATCGGTACATACCATGAAATCACCTTCTGGATCAAGTACAGCTAGAATCGGTGCACTGGTCAAAAGTTCCTTGAGCTTTTGAAAAGCTTCCTCACATTTCTCTATCTATACAAACTTCTTTCCTTTCCTTTGAAGAGAAGTGATAGGATGTGCTATCCTAGAGAAGTTCTAGACAAATCTACGATAATAACTGGCTAAACCCATGAAACTAAAAATTTTTGACACATTAGTTAGTGTAGGCCATTCTATTATTGCCTAAATCTTTGCAGGATCCACTAAAATACCATCACTTGAAATAACATGCCCTAAATACTAAATCTCTGATTTGAAGAATTCACACTTGGCGGCATTAGCATAAAGCTGATTGTCCCTCAAACACTGCAATACCAACCATAGGTGTTCCTCATGCTCCTTCTGAGTCTTAGAATATATCAATATGTCATCAAGAAACATGAGTACAAACCTATCCAGATAAGATCAGGACACACCATTCATCAAACTCATAAAAACTGATGGAGCATTAGTCAACCCAAAAGGTACCACTGTGAACTCATAATGCCCGTAGCGTGTTTGAAAAGCGGTCTTGTGAATATTTGCCTCCTTAATGTGAAGCTGGTGGTATCCTGACTTAAGATCAATCTTGGAGAATACTGTAGCTCCCTTCATCTGATCGAATAAGTCATCAATCCTAGGTAAAGGATACCTGTTCTTAATAGTCACCTTATTCAACTATCTATAGTCAATACAAAGACGCAAAGAACCATCTTTCTTCTTCACAAAGAGCACTGGAGCTCCCCATGGTGATACACTAAGTTGAATGCTCCCTTTGGCCAGAAGTTCCTCTAGCTGAAGATGTAGCTCACCCAATTCCTGTGTAGTCATGCGATAAGGAGCTTTAGAGATAGGCTCCGCTCTAGGAATGAGATCAATACTAAAGTCAATGTCCCTCTTTGGAGGCATGCCTGGAATCTCACTTGGAAAAACATCTACGTACTCCTGCAAAATTGAGTGATCTAAAGTCTCCCTCATGGGATCTTCTCCATCAAGATCATTTACCATAACAGCAAATATCTGACATCCCTTACGGAAACTTTGCTTCAATTGCATAGCAGAAATCATCCGCAGAAATATAGGCCTCAGTATCCCAACTATCTGCACATCATTCCCTTGGTCATCTTGGCACATAATAATCTTCTTCCTACAATCTATACTAGTTCTATGAGATCCAAGCCAGTCCATGCCCAAAACCACATCATAGGAACCAAGGGGTATGACTCGAAGATCCACTGTCGTATCAAAGCTTCCTAAGCTAAGCCCGCACTTATGAACTACAGAGTCTCTGGAGACCTTAATGCCTAAGGCTAGTTCCACTTGCCAACCACAATCTTGCTTCACTGCATCCAGCTTACACTTAGAAACTATAGATGGTGAAATAAATGAATCTGTAGCTCCTAAATCAAACAATACTGAAAGAGATATACCTCTAATAGCACATGTGGTCTCAACCACTATTCCCTGATGATCTGCCTGACGTTGATCAACTGCTACAAAAACTCTATGAGCTCTACCTGCATCACCAACTGTAGGCTCTGAAACGGTAGGTCTAGGTCCTAAAAATTAAGGTGCTCGCTAAGGACACTGAGCTACATAATGTCCAATTTGACCACATGAAAAAAATTCTATATTTCTGCCAAAACCTCTTCCCATAGGTGGTACATTAGATTGCTAACGATTGTTCTTGCTCACAAAAGACTGGCTACTCTAAGCTGGCTGATTGGATTGATTCTGTTTATTGCGTTGAGCATTGCAGTTGTTCTTGATGTTAGAACCTTTGCCACCGCCTTGAGCTTGAGAATTTGAGCCCTTCTGTTGTTGTGTCTACTGAGACTGTTGCTGACACTGTTTCCCCTTAGAGAAAGAAAACTTCTTGTTACCACCTGAATTGTAGTTTCTTTTAGATCCTGATGCTGCTGGTGCTCCTACAAAATTACCTTGACCAAGGTTGACACTTTGCTCAACAAGGATTGCTCGATGCACCGCATCCTTGAGGATTTTTGGCTCAAATACCTTAACTCCCCCAATAATACGGTTATTCAAACCCCTAATAAAATGCTGTGTCAATTGAGCTGAATTTTCACTGAACCCTAAAAAGGGCATGAGCTCATAAAACTTACGCTCATACTCGGTCACTGACAAAGTGTACTATCTGAGATTATGAAATTCATCAGCCCTTTGTTGTTTCCATTCCTCTGGTAGGAAGCGTTCACAGAAATTCTCTAGGAATAATTCCCATGTAAAACTGCTCATATCGATTCCCAACTTCTTCTCCTCAATCGTCCACCAAGTGGCCCCAAAATTCTCTAGATTAGTGATCGCAAACCTTGCCTTAACATTGTTTTTGAACTCCTGCATGGAAAAAATCCTGTCGAAGGAAATAAGCCACTGCTCGGCCACATAACCAAAACCTTGCCCATTAAAAGGCATAACCTTGGATCTTGAAAGATCCTTCATTTGAGTGGACACAATGGACCTCTGACGATCCTTCTGAGGACTTCTAGATCTGGGTCTATGCTCTTTTTTTGTCTGATGCACTTTAGGTTGTTCTTGAACAGGAGGTAGACATTCTAGAATAGTCTGCATCATCTGTCTCAAATTGACCTCTTCAGACTCAGCTTGGTCCTCTCTATGGCTCTCTTCTTGTTGCCTACTAGAGTGCTCTTCCCTGCTCTCTACATGAGTCGATCCCTCATGGGCAGACTCATGGACACTGATAGCTCTGCCATGACCATGGCCTCTACCACAGTCTCTACCATGGCCTCTAACAGAAGACCTAATCCCAGACACCATCCTACAACAGTACAAGGTACTAAAGTTCAGTTCTATGTCTAGGTTTAAGTAAAATTTCCAATTTTGAAACTAAGTGTTGAAGTATGGAAAACATTCAAGTAACAGCTTGAGTCCTGTTTCAGTTCACCTAGATCAAGTTTGGAAAGTTACACTTAATAGTTTAAGTTCTAGTTGTTCCAATATACCTAGAGCTCCCAATGTAGAAACTCGGGCTCTGATACCAAATGTAATGCCCCGCCAAGGGATCCAAAGAATTAACCTAGAATTTCACTAAGTTTAGAATCAATTTTTTTTTTTTCATGAAAGTAAATACCACATATAACTTATGCACATTAACGGAAGCAATAGTAATGTCCATCTAAAAGTAAACATAACATACATAAAAGATTACATTCTTTAAGATCCCTTAACGTTGAATTACATACATGAATCCATCTAGAACAACATCCATATTAAACAATAATGATAAGTCCAATGTTTATACATTACATTTCAAATACTCAATCATCCACTGTACATGTCACAGGGTATGACAACCTCAAAAGAATATACATACATAGAATAAGGTACATCATCCTATTCTAATCCATGATACATCAAAGTAAAGATAATCACATGATACACATGATACGTAATCATAGAAAACATATACATCCATCATAAAGATCAAACATAATAAACTAAGTGCACGGTTCCTCTCAACCGTTAATAGCATCATTAGACCATCGTGGATCCTAGCCATCCCTCCATGCATAACATTCTAAAATCACCGAAGAGATCATCGGTATTAACATAGTAGGAATGTCACTCCTAACAACAACATATGTAGAAAGTAATCTAACATGCAAATAAAAGCATAAGATAATATTATCTAACATATGCTAATCATCAATGAAAAAAAATACATATCCACCATCATGAAGGACGCATCAGCCACGATGTCTTAATGAATCTCAAAATGATAAGAGTGAAAAATACACTACCACCCGACCGTGTGGTACCTAAGTGGTCCACTCCCACTGTGCTAAGGAGATAATCTCAAGTCCCAAACAGGCTATCAAAATCACATAGCACATATCTCTATAAGTCTAGGAATCCTAAAAGTATACTAACTCAAAGGTTCCAAACACAAAATCTGACATCTAATCCTAGAGGCACATAATGACATGTAGGAACCTACTATGCAAGCGGGAAAGTGTCATCACAATTATCACGTACAAGTTACCCTGGTAGTTAGCTAAACTCCACGGGTCCATACTAATTTCATGCGGCCACTAGTATACTCTCATACTGACGAGGCATACTACAGAATGCAAGGTCGCAACCATGCATCTCACTACTCCCATCCTAGCCTGTACAAGCACTCAAGGCATGGGTGAGAAAAAAACTCTTATCTTTTTAGGTTCATTCAGTTAGTATTAGATGTGAATGTTATCACTTATTAATCCAACTTACAATGAGTTACCCTGGCAGCCTCTTAGGGCCCCGACCCCCATTGCAAGCCACTTTCCTTCACTACATGCAGATATCCTACCCTAATGCTCATGGAATCATAAATCTCAAAATCACAAAAGATAACCCATAATAAAATCATCAAATATGCATAAAAGCATCAAAGCTCCATGAGCAAACATCCATAGAAAATCATGATCACAACAGCTCTCTATTGGCAACTGAAGTATCACTGGTAATCAAAAGTATCCAATGGATCTCAATAACCAAAATATATATATCAATCATACTGATCGAAGACTCCAAAAATGGTTGAGTCAAACATGTCACATCATGACATCATCAAGAATAAATCCACATTTTAGTCTCATCATGGCAACTAGAAAATAATCAAGGATAACTATCGATGACCAAAATAATGGTTAAGTCAAGTGTCTCATACATAAGAATCTCAACTAAATCAATCAATAATTACAAACAATAAATAGAGCATTCCATTACATAACCATGGTTGGGTTTATAAAGATCAAGATTAAAACATCATCATGACATCACAATCACATAACCCCCAAGCCACTAGTAGACGTCCTATACTGGTCAACACTAGTCAACCCAAAATCGAAAACAATAGCATAAAGAATTCACAATGCAAACACATGTTTTGGTTTCGCCAAGTTTACAACTTAAATTTAAATATAGAGATCTCAGTTTAGGTTTCCAAGCTTGAAGAATGAATGGAGGAACACATATATTGTTTTGGATAAATAAAAGTTTTCCTTAACAGAACTTAAATTTATTAATAACATATTTACATATTACACACACACACACACACACACACACACACACACACACACATATATATATATGTAAATATATAAATAGTTATTACGTTTTATAAAATCAATTTAACAATTTCGATTGACACCATATATCATATGAAAATAACAATGAGAATCGATTTCATGTATATCAATTGTTTTAAACGTTTTAACATAAACATTTTTTTGGTATAACAATATTATTAAATAACCCCCCCTTTCTCTTGCTGCGGTACGCAGTACCTGCGGTCGCAGGCACTGCGCCAACAGCAGGTACGTAGTACCCCTGTCGCCGTAGACCTGCGACGGCAAGCCTCTGCCTTCCGCAGGCATGGGGTACAATTCGTGCCCACAGCGTTTTATTATATACATTTTTAACATTGTTTACATGCGATATGAATCGCGATGCGATTTATTAAATTTTCCCACTGTGATTTATCAATCACTCATTCGGTGTATTATATATATATATACATATGTATATATATGTATATATATATATCAGTATATATATATATATTCGAATTTTGTAATAGATTCATAATAAATGTATACATATACATACATACATATATATATATATATATATATATATATATATATATATATATATATATATATATATATATATATATATATATATATATATATATATATATATATATATATATATATATATATATATATATATGTATGCAGATCTGAATATATAAACATGTATGTTTTTTTTTTTCCACAAAGATTATATCTACAATTTAAGAATAAAATATTTGCGTTATAGATTCACTCAATTAATTTTCTAATGGATTTGGCTATAAATTTAAACCCTAGCCCCGTGATCTTTCAGATCTATACATATTAAATTCTCAAATAAATTAATCTACCCATATTGAGAATACATAAAAATATGAAACTTCCTCAGAAGACATATGGAAGACACGAAGAAGACAAGGAATGCGTAATGCGAAAATAGCATAAATAAAATCACAAGAGTCTACCCGGATTCTAATGTTAAATCGTTCTTCCTCAAAAAATCCGCAAAGCAAGCTCCTCCCTTCTTCAGAATTCTTGAGTCCTCCAATGCTCCAATTGCACTCCCAACGCTATATCTAAGCTTCTATGAATGCCTGAATATAAAGAGCTTTTAGGAAATATCTAGAATGCTTCTAGAAATAGCTGGAAGGTGTCACCAACTAAGCATGGGTCTTTTCCAATCTTCAAGATGAACCATAGGGTTGTAGACACCACGTGCTTAATTGATGCACTAACCCCCGTGTTGTTGACACATGAGAAATAGAAAAGTGCGTTAACTCCCATGCAAGCTTATAACTCCAATTTACTTTTTATATAATTTCTATTTAAATATTTATAACTTTTATTTTAATTTTTATAACTTTTATTATTATTATTATTTATTACTTTATTATTATTTTATTATTATTATTAATTTTAATTTCTAATTTTCTTTTATTTATTTTCTTTTTCCTCAATAATTCAAAATATCAAATAACATGATATTTTATATTAATTTCCTCAAATAATTAATTTATTAATTAAATCTATTTATTAAGACTTAATTAATAGAAAATTCACCATAGCCCTCCAAGATAAAATATGAAAACCCATCATAGAGAAATTCACTCAAAATCAGTCTAAAGGGTTAAAAATCACGAATCATGTCATCCGACACATTCGGTGGGCAAAATATTCAGATACTTGTCCTACCTCACTAGGACAATTGGCTTAAAGGTTTGGGATTTGGACTTGAGAATTTATCTCCCTTCTCTTATCATTGAGATAGTATAATAGGGTACGCTCATGCTAGCAATTCAAGGAAGTCGATACCCAGTACCTGCAACCTACAAAAAAACCATGCATGTACATACAATATATATAATGCTAAGCTAAACAGACAATGGCAGGAAGTGGTGCATCGTGTAGATCCCGACTATGCAGGTGACTACGACTCCCTTCCTTAACCACATTAGAAACACCATACAATAAGAAAACACACACACCATACACATGCAAGTATGGGGTAAGTATCCATAATAAAACACATAAGATAATAAACCATCCATCTAATCGTCAATAATAACTGAAAACAATATAATGATCATCATGTAAGCATGAAATGTAAAGTCTAAATGATCTCATCATATAACCACTAAATCCATAGCATAATGTCTGATAGTGTCAAAACAATACCACTAATCCATCAACATAAAACTAGTCTATCAAAGTCTGATAATAATAGCAACGATAAATCTAGAAAAGATGTGAACGAGGGTAGGCACTATAGATTGCTTCCTCTTCAGGCATCGAGTTGAGTTGGGAATATGTGTCTACCTTTAAAACCCATGCTTATGCAGTGACGACTCCAAATCCATCAAATGGTGATAAGTTTACTTTTCTAATCTTCCTTTGGAGATCATCATTAAAATAACCACAATTTCACCCACCTAAAAATCTCATTCTTAGATCAACATAGTCTCTGTAAGATATATCACCTTCTATACTCACGTTCCTCCAATCTTCCCAAAAAAAATCTTGCATTTCTTGAAAAGTGGGCTCTCTTTCTTTACATGGTGCTTCTATCCTTAGAAGGAAGATGTGTATCAAGGGTCGACAGTGAGAGGGTTGAGATTTTGTCCTCCCCGAAACAAAGTCGTCACTATGCTCATTCTATTCTCCTCTTGTATTTCCCTTAACCAATTTTTGTAGTGTTTCCTGCATAAGCCTTTGGGTTTTGTTAATCTATAGTTGGTTTCTACTTAGCTCTCTTAAAAGATTCATGAGTTCTGTCATAAGATCCTAAGGATCTATCATTCTACCAACAAGGTTATTTCACCTTTTCCTTTAGATATAAACGTGCATTCACTTCCATAGGCTTGCAGAATCATTGGCTCTGATACCACTGTAATGTTTTGTTAGTTGTACCCCAAACTAGTAGCTAGTAATAGAAGTAGCAAGTGGTTATATGGTTGTAATTAGAGATTGGTCATAAAAGAAGGTAGGTATGGGTCATAAGGTCTATGATGGAGGAACATACGGTGGATAGGATTAGATGATGTGTGAGCCATACGGTAGTAGCTGGATGATCGTATGAGAGACACCTATTGATCGTATGATAAAGGAAAAGATAGTGGGGGAACAAACTAGGTCATCTGGTTGGTATGAAGGATGGCCATAGAGTATGGGAAGTGGGTCATATGGTGATGGAAGGTAGGTTGTATGGTATGGGAAGTAGGTCATACAGTGAGGGAGAGAGACATTGTACGATGTGTGGGGTGGCTGAGGGTAATGAGATTTAGGTTGTACAGTGGAGGTTTGATGGTCGTACAATAATGACTTAGGGGGGGTCACTTAACCACCTTCTATGCTGAAACATTTCGAATGCAATCTTGTTAATACACAGAAAAATAATAGAAATAAATGTAGTCTAGACATAAAGATATTCCAAAAATAATGTTACTCGTAAACAAAAATGATGCTCTGATTGGCCAAATTTGAGCTAGGAATCTTGAACAGAATAGGGTGAGGGTTGAGTCCCACCAAAACCAAAATAGCCAAGTAGGGAAGATCTTTCGCTTCCAAAATGGAAAACAATCTAGAACTCCAACAAGAATTCACAATACCAATAAATAATCCAAATCACATAACATTTACTACCTACCTGTCGTGCTTATATACCCTTTGGAGAAACTTTCCTAGGGTTTAAAAATATAGCCAACGGTCACATTAACCTATGGAGATAATTAAATAAAAATGGGTCTGAGATATACTAAATCAATCGGCCCATTAACAAAGGTTTGATTAAATAATTATTTTATTATGGCAACATTATATTTTTTTCCCTTCAGAGGTTATTGTCAATGTGTATGTTTTAACAAATGAATCCAATTAGGTTTTTTGTCTTGTGAATTGGCCCCATAATAATTTTTTTCTATTCATGAATTAGGATAGAAATTCTTATCTACATTCTTGCTTTGCTCTTGTAATTTGCACTAAGAGACCCATCGTAAAGCACCCAAATTGAAACATAGGAGTCAATTGATGGTGATAATGCACCTAGCTTATAAGTGAGATAGTACAATTTTTAAAATGATCATGTACACTAGTGAAAAAAACATTGTAATGGACACCTTAAATCATTTGGATAGCATGTGTCATACATTGTTTTAATAGTTTAAAACACAAGATAAAGTATGATGAACTACTAGTATATAGATTGGGCTGGACTAACTGCCAAAATTGCCCTTTGGGATTTGTGATGTGGCTTGACTACCTCTTGTGTTCTATAAGTCTAGTGGTTGTATCTAGCATTGATAGGTGGTTCTTTTGGTGCATCAGTAACCCTAGCTTGTAACAAAAGGTATCAGAACTTGGTCATAGGTTCAAGTCCCCTTGGTAATGTCAAGGGGGGATTGTTGGACTAATTTCCAACATTCTCCTTTGGGATTCATGGAATTACTTAACTACCTTTGTGTTCTATAAGTCTAGTGGTTTTATCAGGCATTGATAGGTCGATCTTTTGGTGCAACAGTAACTCTAGCTTGTAATAGATTGGTCAAGTGGGACTTGGTCACGAGGTTGAATTCCAAGATATACATTATGTGCAATTGCACAACATATAAGGTAATGAAAATGTATCCTTATTCTTAAAAGAGAGATTTCATGCGCCAATTTGGAATTTTGGCTATGTTGAGACCTTTGTAACATTTTTACCTTTACCTAAATTTTATCTCAAAGATGAAAGTGGAAATATCTCTTGGCCTGTCTATGTTGACATAATTTTTTTTAAATACCTCAATCTTTGTTAACTAAATTTATTCTACCATTACCACTTAATGGAACCCTATTTTCCTCCACAACCTGATTTAGTTGTAGGTGTAGTTGTAGGTGGAGGGTTATTGGAAGATTTCATTTGTAGTTGGGAGCTTCATTTGGATGCCTGTTGTTAGATAATCATCTTAGTTTAAAACATAAGATGAAGTCTGATGAACTACTAGTATATAGATTGTGTTGGACTAACTGCCAATGTTGTCCTTTGGAATTTGTGACATGACTTAACTACCTCTTGTCATCTATAAGTCTATTGGTTGTATTGGGTATTAATAGGTCATTCTTTTGGTGCAACTATAACTCTAGCTTGTAATAAAAGGTATTAGAGCTTGATCACAGGTTTGAATCTCCTTGGGTAATGTTGAGGGAGGGATTTTTGGACTAACCATGAGTATTCCCCTTCAAGATTTGTGACATGGATTAATTTCCTCCTTTTTTCTAAAGTCTAGTAGTTGTATTAGGCATTGATAGGTTGATATTTTGGTGCAACATCAACTCTAGCTTGTAACAGATTGGTCAGGTGGGACCTAGTCATTAGGTTGAATTCCAAGATGTACATATGTACATAATGTGCATTTTGACAACATATAAGGTAAGTGAATATGTATCCTTAGTCTTACAAGAGGGGTTTCATATGCCAATTTGGCATTTTGGCTATGTTGAGACCTTTATAACATTTTTTTATCTATGCCTAACTTTTATCACAAAGACAAAAGCAAAAATATCTCTAGGCCTATAGATGTTGACATAAAAAATTTCCTAGTGTCATTTCGGCCTATAGTAAACTAATATTTTCTTCTAGCCCAAAATAACCCCTAGTACTAACCAATCAAACTATTTGATTAGTCACAAATATAGTTTGTGGAAAAATGTTACATGTTGAGTGCAACCATAAAGAATGAGTTATTTTCTCTGGGAAGTCACACATTAATTTTTTTCTTGTAGACCATTCTAAATAGCAAGCAATAACTTAAATATGGTGTTTGTCCTTGAATACCTATAGTGAAATCTATTTTGGCCAAGGATGAGGCAACTTTTGAGCTAGCTTTATTATGCTATTGTCTGATTTTCAAGATTATTCTACAATACATCGCCAAACAAGTGTTTTATAATTTATCTCGTAGCCATGGTGATTTATCATGATATATAGAGACACAAAAGAAAAAAAATCTTGGAATGAAAGGAACAATATCATTCATTGCATTAGAAAAAAAAAAAAAAAAAAAAGCAAAGAAAAAAAACCATTTCTTAAAATTAACCGATGCAAATTCACCAATATAAGGTTCTTATTAACACCACTAAAATAATGAAAAGAGAATTAGAGATTCATGAATAAAAAAATTTTCATGTCATTATGTAACATCCACTTTTCCCAAGTCTTAACTAACAACTAGTCATATCAAAGAATATAGTTGATACTTCATATTCATAGGAGGATAGTTATAATAGATATGTTCATGTGAATGAGATGAATGGTTATAATAAATTTTAAAAAAATTATAACTAAAAATTGAAGACACCATAAATGAATTTAACACAAAATTTAAAATCTATATACTGTATAATTCAAAACTAAAATCTATCTAGAGGTGCTTTTGCAAAACCCAGGTTAGTCCATAAATACAGCTTAGGAACAAAAGCTATACCACTTTATTGAAATGAAAATTACCATAAAATACCACTATATCACTTAGGGCATCAAATACCACTATATCATTTAGGGCATCAAATACCATTGTATCATTTAGGGCATTAACTACCATTGTATCATTCCTTCTCCTTCCATCACTAACTATGGCAATAACATTTAGTTAGGAAATATGCTTAGATTCATTATTCACATAAATGAAAGACTGAAATAGCAATCTAGTAGATAAACCTATCTCTTGCATATAGATATATTCCATATTTAGTTGGAAGATCAATTGATCTAACTGGTTACCAATTACATTGATGAGAAAAGTTGCTTTCATTAAAGGAAATAAGTAGATCAATGATATAAATTAGTCTATCATATCTTCTACTTGTATAAACATCATCAAAGTAAAATACCTAATACTAACAAATGTTTAAATAGATAACTTATCTTTGTCCAGTGCATGTCCTATCATCTTGTGGAGAGGGGATACATTGCTAGGGGCTTAACTTGCCAACCCCGGACCCTTAAAATATCCCTACATAATCTCATTCAAGAAATACCATCCCTACGTGGAATAGACATGGAACACCTTGCCCAACCACTGAGCATCCTAGTACTTAATTCCACCACTCAACTTGACAACAGGGTACATATTGGACAAACATGATCTTACTTGGAAGTTCTTAGAGTTTAATTATATAATTTATCATGTTTGATAGTTTTGATTTATGTTCTTCCTTTTGTAGGAATCTCCTCTACCTCTTCACCCTCTTTAATTGGTCCATCTGGCTAGGGTGGGTCCTTGGTGATCAATCATTCTGGTAAGTATGGAATTCTTCCATTAGTAGTACATTGGTAGCCCTCAGCTGATGCAAAATGATCAAACAATTCTAGAACTAATATGTTCTTGTGATTCAGAACTCACAAAAGATGTTTCACAAATGTGTATAGAAATTTTCATTATGAGAGTCACATTTTGTGCATTTCAACTCATATATGATGCTAAACAGTTGGCATTTGATCATAAAGAAAAATAGAGAAGATCGATAGACATGAGCCGAGTACCCATACTTCACTTGTAAACATTGAAACATATTTGATAGAGGAAAAATGATAGGTTTAGATCTATCATGATAATTATTGGCATCAATTTATGATAAGAAGAAAGAAGGTATGTGATATCAACATAACATGGTCGATGATCAATGAGACTTAGGAAGTCTTGACCAAGTGGCTCAAGCCATTTGAGCTGTAGAGACAAATGCTAGAAATATGATGCGTAGAATCCCGTGAGGTAAATGAAACTCGATATTTTTAATGTATCAAAGAGAGCCAAGAGGAAATAAAAGTTGAATGTCATCCTCGGCAATGTGAGAATTTTTATAAATTTAGTCGTGGCCCAAGGTGATAGTTTTAAATCAAGATCATCAATTTATTGAGTTCGTTGATTTAAAAAGAAAGGGGCACCAAATGTACTCGATATCTCACCTACAAATTTATAATTTTGAAAAATATTAAACAGCTCCTTTGAAAAGTTTATTAAAACAAATATATATATATATATATATATATATATATATATTTCAAAATGATGTCATCACACTATCATTATTTCCAAGGTTGTACTTATTAAAAAATTTATATCTATATACATGTGTAATTCAGAGAATTCTGATTTATCTTAAACTCATATCCTCTCGATATGTATATGCATGTATATATTTATACATATGTTAATAGAGACGAGCTTGTAGATTTAATATCATGGTCACATAATACCTTTTATACATATATGTGTGTATGTGTGTGTGTGTCTGTGTATATAATGATGAAGAAAAATGGAGATGCCATCATAGAACAACAAAGGTAATGGTTCTCAAAATAACTTTTGATTATGATAGCTATATAAATGTTTATACGTGTGTGTGTGTGTGTGTGTAATAATGAAGAAAAATGGAGACACCATCATAAAAAAACAAAGGTAATGGTTCTAAACATGACTCTTTGATTATATGTGTGTGTGTGTGTGTGTGTGTGTGTGTGTGTGTGTGTGTGTGTGTGTGTGTGTGTGTGTGTGTGTGTGTGTGTGTGTGTGTGTGTGTGTGTGTGTGTGTGTGTGTGTGCACTTAACCAATTAGCTCATGGTATTTCCCTATGTACACTCATGCTTTCCTAGTCATTTATCCTTAGCCATGGTGATTCAAGATTCATACCTATTTGCCCAATGATGAAGGTGCCCCTGTGCCCAATTCTTTTCTGACAATGCTTCAACCCCTTTGATGTGCTCCCTAGAAGGAAATTTTCCAAAATTAAAACATATTACCATAACCAATTATTAATCATAAATAATCATAATGGTCAACCGCCTTTTCAATCCCCATGAATTCATGATGAATAACCAACTTTCCAAAATAGCATTAAAATATCATCATAATGGTTAACTAGCATGCCAGCTTCATATTAGATTATAAAAATTAACCATCTTACCATTTCACGTGATTGTAACTAATTTTACCTATCAATAGGCTACACATGATACCTCCATGGTTATATGAACATTTCAAATGTAGCCAAAAATTGGGATGTAACATGTTACATGATGCAGAAGCATCTTGGGTTCGCTTGCAATCCTACATGTTTGAGAGGGATTTTGGTTAAAGGTTATGAAGCTCAGCATGGTCTAGGGAGCTCGGCATGGTCTATGGAGCTCAGCATTGTCTAGGGAGCTTGGCATGGTCTATGGAGCTCAACATGGTCTTTGGTTGCTCAGCATGCTCTTTGGAACTTGACATGATCTATGGAGCTCGGCATGGTCTTTGGTTGCTTGGCATGGTCTGAGAATTTGGTTTCTATTTCAGGTTGTATAACTAATTTTCCACAATGAGTTAAAGGATGAAACTTTCAAAGGTCGAAGAGGGCCTATACTTCTACCTATCGTTTGAAGATTGAGTTCTAATTCATTCGGAGCTAGGAGATATCACAATTTTACTAAAATATCAATTTTGGGAATTTAATTGTTGTAGGAGGCCAACTAGTGGCATTTAATTTATGTATTTGTATTTAATTTGTGTTCTAGGCTGACTTGTGGCTTAGATTGGTATAAGTAGGGGTGGGAGGGGGATTCTTTAGGCATTAATCATCTATTGTGGAGAAAAGGAGGAGCTTGGGGAGAGTGAATTTTGAGAAGGGCTAGTAGTTTCGGCTTGGAAAACAAGGAGAATGCTTGGTGGGCTTGCGAGCTCAAATTGAGATCTTCCTTGGAGGTTTCTACCAGAGTGTGGATCTGGACTAGCTAGGGCTTGGGTTTGGATCTTGAGGGATCTTGCAGAACTATTACTTGCTTTGTATCTAGCCATAACCGGGAAGGCCTTACAACCCAGCACATTGCATGTAATTAGTTATATTTTATGAATATATTATTATAATTTAGTATCAAATCTTGCATTGTTGCTTCTTCTTGTTGTGTTCCCACTACATGGTTATATAGTTGGGGGCTAGGACATCTCCTTTGGGGACTCCTCTACCTTGCACTACATCATTACATAGGAAAATGTTATAGTGACAATATAAAAAAATGCAAATAAATGCTAAAATTTCTCACAATATTACTATGACTAGGATCAAATTTTAAACAAAACTTAAGAATAAAGCAATGATTACAAAGACTTGCAAGGAGAAGAATAAAACGAAGGTTACACAAACAAACCATGATGAGGAAGCCCAAACAGATAGATAGAACACGAAAGGATGCAAATTTCTCTATAGAAATGACACCTTTGAATGAACCAAAAGAAAAATAAAACAAAAAGAGAACATAGGCATGAAATAAAGCTACAGTATGAACATAGATTCAAACCTCCACTTGTTTGTCATTCTACGAAGAATTCATGATAAAATAAAGAGAAAAACTCTCTTAATTCAAACAAGGGTCACTTTATCATACCATCAGCAATAAAGCTCAACTTCGACCATAATGGAGTAAAGAGAAACAAACATTCATTGTTGATTCATTAGTAGGTGATGGTGCGACAGTGCCAAAGCAATCCAAACAATGACCTATGAGAACGAGATTGATCACAACTAGAAGCAAACATATGCATGGAAATACTCACAACTATCATAAACAATAATGACCATATATTGCTTAAGACATTCTCCTTTATTTCTGTTATAAAACCTTGCTCTAATACCATGTTGGGTTTTAGCCCAGAAATCATATAAACAAAAATAACAAATAACCAGAAAAAATGGAAGAGACACACAAAAGTATCCTAGGAAAACCCTTCAAGAATGAAGGGAAAATCCAATCACACATAACAAAAGATCATTTTATTGATAATGAAATTCAAGTTTAAAATGCCTTTCACCTATACATATATACATACATACATACATACATACATACATACATATATATATATACATGTATATATATACATACATATATATATGTGTATATATATATATAAATATATATATGTTACATGTATATATATACATATATATATATATACATGTATATATGTATATGTATATATATAAATGTATATATATATATATGTATACATATATACATATATACATATACATATATGTATATGTATATACATATATATATATATACATATACATATACATACATATACATATACATATATATATATATATACATATACATACATATATATACATATATACATACATATATATATATACATATATATATGTACATATATATGTACATATATGTACATATATGTAGATATATATGTACATATATATGTACATATATGTACATATATGTACATATATATGTACATATATATGTACATATATGTACATATATGTACATATATATGTACATATACATATATATATGTACATATATGTACATATATGTACATATATATGTACATATACATATATATATGTACATATATGTATATGTATATATATATATATATATATATATATATATATATATATATATATATATATATATATATATATATATATATATATATATATATATATATATATATATATATATATATATATGTAGACACCATCATGAAGATAATGATGAAGAAAAATGGAGACACCATCATAGAACAACAAAGGTAATGGTTCTAAACATGACTTTTTCATTATGATATATATATATATATATATATATATGGTTGACCAAGTAGCTCATGGTATTGCCCTATGTACACTCTTGCTTGCCTAGTCTTTTACCTTTAGCCATGGTGATTCAAGATTCATACCTATTTGCCCAGTGATGGAGGTGCCCTTGTGCCCAATTATTTTCTAACAATGCTTCAACCCCTTTGAAGTGCTCCCTACAAGGAAATTCTCCACAGTTAAATCATATTACCATAACCAATTATTAATCGTAAACAATCATAATGGCCAACTGCCTATTCAATCCCTATGAATTCATGATAAATAACCATCTTTTCAAAATAACATTAAAATATCATCATAACGGTTAACTAGCATGCCAACTTCATATTAGATTATAATGATTAACCATCTTACCATTTCACATTATTGTAACTAATTTTACCTATCAATAGATTACATATGATACCTTTACGATTATATGAACATTTCAAATGGAGCCAAAATTTGGGATGTAACATGTTACATAGAAAAAATTTATGGTAATAATAAAACAACTACAAGTAAATGCTAAAACTTCCCACAATATCATTATGACTAGGATCAAATTTGAAAGAAAACTTAAGAATAAAGCAACAATTAAAAAGACTTACGAGGAGAAGAATAAAATGATGGTTACACAAACAACCCATGATGAGGAAACCCAAAAAAATAGATAGAACACGAGAGGATACAAATTTCTCTATAGAAATAACACCTTTGAATGAACCAAAAGAAAAATGAAAAAAAAGAAGAAGAAGAGAACATAGGAATGAAATAAAGCTACAATATGAACATGGATTCGAAACTCCACTTTTTTATTGTTTTGAGAAGAATTCATGATAAAATAATGAGAAAAACTCTCAACTTCGACCATAATAGAGTAAAGAGAAACAAAAATTTGTTGTCAATTCATTAGTAGGTGATGGTAGGATAGAGCCAAAGAAATCCAAACAATGACCTATGCGAATGAAAGCAATCACAACTAGAAGCAAGCATATGCATGGAAATACTCATAACTATCATATACAATAATGACCACATATTGCCTAAGACGTTCTCCTTTATTTCTACTACAAAACCTTGCTCTAATACCATGTTGGGTTTTAGCCCAGAAATCAGATAAACAAAAATAATAAATAACCAAAAAAGATGGAAGAGACACACAAAAGTATCCTAGGAAAACCCTTCAAGAATGAAGGGAAAACCTAATCACACACAACAAAAGATCATTTTATTGGATAATGAAATTCAAGTGTACAAATCCTTTCACTTGAAATTTTATATATATATATATAAAACCGAAGGAGAGACCCTTTACATTTCAACTGAAGGTCTCTTTAATTTCCAAAACACAACTCTTTATTACAAATACAAGTCTTAGTATTTCCATGCCTTAATGCATGTTGAATGACACATGTATTTATATTTAATATTACAATTTATCATAGATGTCTTTTTCAGCTGAAGGTGACCATAATGGAATTAACTCCTAGATATAAAGATCTTTATCACAGCTATAAACTCGAACACACCCTTTTAGGAAGAGAGAAATTTTTAGCTGAAAAATCACATAAGGCTACAACCAAATTGTCAATGATAAAATCTAATCACATAGATCCTATAAAATTCATGGAATCATTTGACATGAAACCCCTACAAGAAGCACAACCAACTTTTATCATAGATTTTGTCATGGAATCTCTCAACATGACACTAAGAGAATCAATATACTCATTGTTAATAATCATGGAATCTCTCACCATGACAAACCTCCAAAAAAATCAGCTTTCATCATGAAAACTCTCAACGTGATATTTTCATGGAAACATAATAAGTCTTTGATCCCTATACATATAGTTAAAGTTTTATACCATTAAGCCCACATAGAGAAAACCTTACAAAACATAATAGGCTAGCAACAAGACACAAAGCCAACCAACAAGAGACAACAACCAAAAGACAACATAAAACATGAAAAAAAAAAAAACAAGGACTAGAAACCACACAACATAAAACCACTTGGGACATGCTCTTAAGAAGCTTCAGGCCTGCAACTCCAGTTAATCCATATTTTTAGTGGCCTTTATTATTTTCTTCACCTCCTCTGGCTGCAACAACTTACTTTCTAGTACTAGACCCAATTCTTTTCTTTAGGCTTCCTTGACTATCTCTAGGGTCCTTTTGATCTTCAACAATATTCTCAATGGCCTTCTCACCCACAAATTCCCTCCATATTGTTGATCAGGATCTTAATGTGTTCTTTGGAGGCCTTTAGAATTTTGTAGCTCTGGTTAACGATGTTCTTCAATGTGTTCTCCAATCTAGAAGTTTTGTTATCTAGATCCAAAACCTTCACTTCCAATTTGTAAAAGGCAACCATGTATTAACCCCATCCCCAACCTCAACATCAAAACTCTTTTTAGTATTACCCTTGTCTTCTAGGTTGTTCATCATATCCTTCATATTAATGACTTCATGGTAAAGCCACTTGATAGACCTAAAATTGTTGAGGAGGTTGTTTTTAGCACTGTTGAGGACGTCCAAGGTCGACTCTTTACTGGAATCGCTCAAAATCAGCATACAAGGGTCAATGAGCTCCCTAATATCCACCTCACTCCCTTCATCCCTTTTAACCTCCATATCAATCTTCTCCCTATCAATAATTAGATGAACTAAATCCATGTTGAATTTTTTCCACACAACCTTCCTCTCCTTAGTAGGTGTATCCCTCATTGAGGATTTAATAGACAAATCAGGAAAAGAATCTTGAAATGAAATACTAGGGGATTCAACAACCATCCTTTTATCTTCTCTACTAGCCTCTAAAAACTCCCTAGTATACTCGTGTTAACTCTTAGATTGGGGAATCTAAGCCACTTTTCTTCTCTTTTTCTGTTTGTGATCTTAGTAACAATTTTTCCCCATTTCTTGTCACCTATAGAGAAAGAGTCATTTTTCTTCCTACTACTCTCCAATTCCTCAATGTATGTATACATGTCATCATTTTCCTCATTATACTCCTCATCTGAGGAGATAACCATTCTATTCATCTTTTTCTTTGAACCAAAGATTTTAAATTCTTTCTTCACCTTCTTCATGGGGCTCTTTCACTCTTTTCCTTTCGTTTTGTAGGTTGAGATATCATTCTCCTCCAAATGTATATCATCACTATCTTCAATACTTGACCAATCCTATTGAGAATTAGACTCCTCTTACTCTGCCTCTAGGTCTCCATCATCATCAATGTAATTATTCATAGAGTGAGCCACAATAGGCTCATAAATTAAGAGCATTAAACCATCATGCAGATAGGGGTTTGTAACAACTTTTTGCCTAAGACCATAGAATCTAGAATTCATAAAAGCATAGAGATAACATGGAATGGAAATCTTGATGACATGCCTAAAGTGGTTTTAAATCACAAAGTGGTGTGTGCAAACCCAAGAAAATCTACCATCAAGCATAATGTAATACACAATAGCTCTCACAATAAATCTTCAAAACTTCTTAATACACCTGGGGTGATTGTAGGTTTTACCTCCTTTGACCAGGACAACATGTTCCTACCTTTGTAAAAAAAAATTCCCAACAATTGGGATTCCAGTGACTTGGCAAATGAGCTCTTCAATTATGGTGAAGGTCTACCCAGAAACTTCCACCGTCCCCTCATTCTAGCCCTTAAGAAACAACCTAGCAATCCCAGGCTTTCCATTGTGCAATCTCTCCATGAAAGGAGTTAAACCCACATTCTTTAGAATTTCCCCCACATGAGGTCTCCTCTACCACTTATCACAATTTGTTGTCTCTCTTCTCCTTCTTCGACCTCCCATGTTGTTAGGACACCACAAAAAAATTGCCAAAAACTAGAGGATAGACTTGTCATGAAACAACTAGGTAAGAAAAAGAATGAAAAATAGGGCCTCCAAAAATACCCATAAAGTGTACGAGATAATGGCAGCATAATTTCCATATCCGTCCTTACAATCCTCTCAACTCCTTGTAATCATAAATTTATCTCTCTAGATTACCATCATCTTCACTTTAAATAATTCCTTTCCATGTATCATGTCATAATTAATACATGACATGACCTCTATAGGAATACTAACGCCACCCTACCACCTTATCTCATGGTTAAGTCTCACAGCCTTGTTGGAGTCAAAAACCGTGTTAGATATATAGTATATATGGGATACCAAATAACTATCTAAGGTGCTAAGGAATGAATCTTACCAAATAAATCCAAGGTTCTTAGGAATGAATCTTACCAAATAATTATCTAAGGTTCTAAGGTTACATCTACCAATGATCCTTACCAAATCATTTCCTCAATCTGTATAAACATAGTTTCCTACTTAGTGCAATCATTACAGATAAGATTTTTTTTCCATTCCAAATATTTATGTGCTTCCTGCATAACTCGTTGTATACTCTATTCATGCTTTATGGTTATGTTGTCACTTGGTGTCCTTCTGACTTGGTTAAACTTGCATTACTTGGTGATGTATGTTCTTGGTGTGTATAGAATCGTTCCATACTTACACATTGATCTCATCTTAGCTTAGGAAATATATTATGGCTCAGTAATAGTATTCATCGACCAATACCTCCTTCTCTCATCAACTAATTGTTTGATAGTAATGACAACATGAATGTGTCTAGGAGTAATAATCTCCCCCTTTGGCATTAGTGGAAAAAAAATTATGCATGATAGTTCAAAAGTGACTTAGTGGAAATTGTAGAACTCCCCCTACATACATACTTCCTTTTCTTCACAAACTCATTTTCGGTAGAACATTTGTTTTACAAAATCTTTTTCAAAACTCTTTTTGTGTACAGTTTAAATCCTTATGAATCCATCATTATGTACACTTAAAACATATATAACATACTCCCCCTTTCATCATTGACATATTCATTCTTTTACAAATCTATAGACATTATTTCTTTCTCCCTTTTTTGATACTTGTGCCAAAAACTTCAAAATTTTGAAATAGTTACCTAAGGCATATCCCCAAGTGATCAAGAAATATTTGGTGGTTCTTCATCATGACAGCCATAGTGTTATCCCAATTATCTTCAATATCTTTAGAGTTTGTTCTCCACTTTCACCTTTGCTGCAAGATCAATCATATGATCTGCAATCAATAACTTTGGTGCAGCAATTAGGTCTTTGGTCTTCTAGATATGACATTGCATGACCTTGAGATGAGGTAGCATTAGAGTTTGCATCTCATTTATTTTTTCTCTTTCCGTCAACTTTTCTCATGCATCCACATTAGGCTTATTCAACTTTTCAATTATATGTACAAGTTTTTCCAATATGGGGGTCTTCTCATCAAGAATAGCATCATGAACAACATCTAGTAGATATCCTTGATATCATATAGAACTAATTGGAACTAACTATTATTGTCTTTTTCTTCTCCTGCTTCTTATGTTTAGAACTAACTTTGTTGGTATTGGCAAAGAATCCTTCTACTCTTGGTTTGTCTTACTAGGCTCATTCTCTTGTTTCTTCCCTTTCTCCTTGTTTCCTTGATCAATTGTTGTCTGTGGAACTAATTGTATATATGGCACATGAGGGTTTTCTTCTGATTGTTTCAATGCATCCTTGTTTTTTTCACTTAGTGAACTTTTCTTGAGTTGATTAGTTTGTCCTTGCCCTTTCATTCCCTCACTAGGAGGTCACAGGGTGTTGGTCTGATTTTTCACAATGCAGAAATTAATTTTAGTGAAAAATCATATGAATCTTAAAATCTTGCAAAATAGGGTTTTGTTCCTTATATTTTGAGAATCCTTAGATTTCCCTAGTTCATAGCCTGGTCTCTATATCTTTGAAATTCCATTTAATTCTCAAGGTTTGTCTTCAGAGAATTTCTCAAAAACCCTAGTGCCATGTCTTGTTTTACACTAGTTTTGAAAAACCCTTGAAATTGTTTTTCATAAAAATGATTTTGAAAATCTATCATTTTACCCTAGGGTTGGGCCTATGTGAGCATGGTTTTATTAAAAGCTCATTTAAAACCACTTATCGGGCTCGATTATTTTATTGAGAAAAGGTCCTATGTAACACAGATTTTGTATGACCATTGATCTTTGATCAGATCAATGGGCATCACATTCCCGCAATAAGAAGATGCTAGGTTTTTAAACAATGTGGGCATGCGCTTTGGTGACACGTAGCAAGGTGGGGCTGAGAATTTTCAGTGTGTGTTGTAGTGTTCCAAGCTGTAAAATAATTGCTGATATGTACTGCTAGTTATGCAGATAAAGTGTTTTGTTGCCAGATCAACTAAAGTTTTGTTAGACCATAGATCTTTCAAGGATTGAGGGTTGACACACGCCCACATTAAGAAACTGCTCAAGAAATAAGGAATGCGGGTATGTTCCTTTGCACGTGTGTCACAATGGGGCCAAGGATTGATGGAAAATGTTGAGTCATGCCATGTTGTATGATACATATGCCCAAGTGGAAATTCTTATGATGTGGGCACGAATTTTTAACAATTAATGTAGTAGTCAGGTGGGTCAGAGCACAAGGGTTGAGAGGAGTTATTTTATTGGTCCAAGTGGATGATGCAAGCATAAAATGCAAAATTGTTTCACACTGTTTATCCTATCCTGATCAAGGGAGGGCGCTTGCCCACATTGAGAACTTGAAAGAAAATTAAGGAATGGAGGTATGCACCATGCAAACATGTGTCCATGGTGACATCACTATTCCCAACTTAGAATGATTAAAGGTATAATTAGTGGCACCATTGATCTTGTCTTGATCAACGGCTGGCGCAATCTCACAATATGGAGATACTCATTCAATAAGGAATGTAAGAATGTGCCAGCTTGACACATGGAGAAAATGACATCAAGTATTCATTCGCTCAAGAGGTGATATGGGACCCACTTGCGTGGGAGTTGTCAGGAGGCACGTATTCACATGGAGCTTTCCCATTGGTCAATGCAGCTGACTGGGCATTATTCACTTCAAATTTGGTATGATTGTTGATTTTTTTTTATCAACGAATGCTGCTTACCCGCAATTTCAAAGTGAAAGAAATTTAAGCAATGTAGGTAATCGGTAATGTGACATGTGGCCCCACTCCTAAGGACATAAAGTTTTTTGCTTTTTAAATTAAGGCTATCCAATTTGGTGAGATCAACGGATGAGATTTGATATTCTAATGCAACTTGAGGTAACGGTTACTAAGGGTTGAATATGGTGCAAAACTCATTCGTGTGATTTCAATGCTCGAATATAATCTACGATCTTGCCATTATTTGAATTATAGAATTGCAAGAAATTAACAGAGCATAAAGAAGTTTCAGAGCAAGGGCACAAAAATTTTATCCACTGATTCGGAGAGTTGCAGCAGGAATTATACAGAGAGGAAGTGCAAATTTAATGTTGCAGATGAAATTGCAATCAAATTTAAATTCTTTCATCTGATTTGACTTCTCCAGCAATTATAAGGATGAATTGAATGTTTTTGGAGGTGGTTGAAGCAATTGTTTTTTCTGGCAACTACACAATGTGAACTTCATGGAAAAGTAGATGTGACATGCAAAATCAGATTTTTGGAGTCTTAGTACAGATTGTGATGATTTCTTGATATTTCACCATGAGATATTTTGTAGATTATATGGGTGAGATATATCAAATATTTTGGCATCATTTATGGTTTTCAATTTTAGGTAGATGAGGAAGTTCAGTTTTAGCAACTCCAGATTGAAGACATTCTCAGTGGGATAGATGTCAATTCCAGACTGCATTTCCTAAGATATCTTCTCTCCTATATATCTTCCTTTTCTGCTTATTGTAAGGGTTCCAATTCTTTGAATATTTAAGGTGGATTGTGAGACCAGTCTAGTTCCAATTTTCTGAGATTTTCTCATATTTGTGATACCATTTTCTAAGTGTTCTTCAGTTATGAACAACATATTGTATCTCTTTTGAAGCATTGTTATATTACACAGTCATTCTTTGTGTATTTTTTGAGTTCTGATATGCAGATCATGTATTGGTTTCAAGGAAATTAATGCAAAGAGTTTAGATTTCTTAGTTTCATTCTAATTCTCATTTCCTTCTTCTATTATCTGTAATGTTTTTTGTTTGAGAAAAAAGAGCTTGAACTCAGTTGCAACCCCTTAAGGTTGTATGTCAGAATAGATTTTCTATTGGAACAAAGAGCCAAGTAAATGCTTGTTTATACTGGTAGGGTTGTAGGTTACACCAGAAGGATTTTACAATAGTACAAGAGTTGTTATAAAGACTGATGTCTTTTTGCAAGTCAAATAGATAGATCACATGCCTGAATATATGAGTACAATTTAGGTATCCATCTGCATGTTAAGGTTTAGTTATTACCCAATGGATAAGGGACTGGTCAGTTTGAAGGATGCATGTTCTCTGTTGTTGCATACCTGGATTATGCTGAGATACAAATCTTAATTGAATACCATTCCTTTATGTTTAAGAATTAAAAGAGTTTTCCCTCACTTAGTTTATTAGGTTCATGCACTCTATTAGGTAGCTATTTCATCCATGGATGCTTGCATAAACTTAGAAGATTAAGGTATTTTATCTATTTTCTAGATTTAGTTGTATGCCTTTACACTGGTACCATATAATGAGTCTGAGGTCCACCCGCCTAGGTCTAATAGAACCTAAATAAGAAGAAGGATTTATTCCTGATAGTTGGCCCAAGATTGCAGTCAAGTGCATCCATCATAGGAATTTGCTAACCTTAGATGTATTGGTCTGGTTTCTTGGTTATTTCCAAAATTGTTAAATCAGGAGCCAACAAAATGGTGACTTTGCTGGGGAATACACTCTATGTTTTCATAAACTAGTATATCATTTAAGATCTGTGTTTACCTTGGGTAGAGTTTGAAGTAAGCATTTCATGCTGGAGTTTCCCGTGGATTTGGAATTTGTATACATTTTTCCCCTAGACTGTCACTAAAGGATTTATCATTTGTTCAATTCTTTTTCCCATTCTGATAGAGTGGGTGGCGACTCAAAAGGTTTTAACCAGTGTCCAGATTAAAAAATTTGTTGTCTCAAAACCATGGAAAATAAAAGAAATACAGGGGAAAATGTGAGGAAAAACTCGAGAATCAAGTTACAAATTGATCTCCCTCCTAGAGGAAGATAGAATTGGGTTGTAAAGGGAAATCAGATGCAAAAAGGAAGCTATTCACAAGAGCAACTAGTAGGAAAAGATAACATTCATCATTTTGTTGTTGAAAAGGTGCCTTTCTCCAAGGGTCTAAGATCTCACCCAATTTTGTTTGATGATGATTTCTATAATACCCCTGAAATGATATGTCAAGAAAAGGTTCTGCAACCACATATATTTAGTCTGGAGGATAGGACTAGTAACAATCTTTACCAGCGTAGTACAAACCCTTTCATGTCAGATTATTCCCCTAAAAAGGTCAGACCTAGACACTTAGAACCTAAAAGTTTTAATGATGAGAAAACATTTGGGTATAAATTCACTATCCCTGATCCTGATGAGAATGAAATTTTGAAAGCACAGCTTGCTGAGCAAGAAGCTATAAATATGAGTTTACAAAAGGAAAGGGAAGAAAAGATCACGAAGGCTTATGAAGAAAAGAAATAATTACTTAGGTAAATTTTTGCTATGAAGAAGAAAAATGAGATAGCAACTAGTGTCTGGCAACCTGAGATTGTGGGATGAGTTGAACAGCTTAAGAGGCAAGAACAAGATTTGTTGGAAACTCAGAAAATGAATCTAGAAGGACCTATAATACAAAAAATTAGGAACTATACTGCTCTAGAAGTTGATAACAATAGAGTAAAAAATGTGGAACCTGTTGTAGGGGCTAAGGACAAAGAAAAACAAAAGGAGATTGGTATTAAGATCAATGAGCTAGTAAAGACGGTTCAAATCCATAATTCCATGTCACTTTTTGATATTGAATTGGAAAAGAGAAGAAAGGAAAGGGATGCTTTAGCCAAGAGATTGGAGATTGCAAAAAGTGAGGCTACTATAGCTGAGATGAACAATAAGATCTTGGAAATTACCAAGAAGCAGTTGGCAACTATGCCTAAAGATGATGATGGATCTAATAATGCAAATTAGAATACTACTAAGGTACCTATTTCTTTCTTGTCTTCATCTTCACTAAAGGTAGATCTTAACAAATCTGTTGGTGATGCTAGCACTAGTAATACTATGAATAATACTAAGAAAGGCAATGCTAATCACCCCAAGATTGGTTTACAAAGAAGACCTATTCAATTAGAGGGCTATAGGAAAATATCTTTTGATGGAATCCCTAGTTTTCCAAATCCTATCCCATAAGAAATGAGGAAAAGATTGCCTAAATTTGATGGAAATAATGCTATCTCTTGTGAAGACCATTTAAGGAGTTTTCTTGATATGATGAGTGATTATGAGGTTGAAGTTGAAGATGTCATTATGAAGTTGTTTGTGCAGTCATTAACTGAAGATGCTAGAGAGTGGTTCAAGAGACTTCCTGAATTGTCTATTATTGATTGGAAACATATTGAGTATTGTTTCAAGGAGTAATATGGTGAAAAGAAAAATTAGAGCTATATTTTTGAGTGAATTCAATAATATCAAGAGGTTGCCTAATGAATCTGTTATTGAATTTAACACTAGATTTTAGAAAAGGATGTACAAGCTAATGCAAGCCATGTGAATTGATGACAAGTTATGTCTGATCACTTATCTAAATGCTTTTGATGGTAAAATGGCATACCAACTTAGGGATAAAGAGCCTAGGACCTTAATATATGCTTTCAGAATTTCCATTAATATAGAAAATAATTTGAGGATTTCAGGGAGATTAGAAAGAAAAAGAGATGATCCTAGGTTATTTGGGAATAAGGGAAATAGATAAGGAAGAAAATAAAGCCATAGGAGCAAAAAAGCAAGAGCCTAGTGAAATGAGTCAGATTCTAAATGCTATAAAAGGTCTGAATCTTCCTCAGATGAAGAATGATAGGAACCCCATTGATAATAGGGCCCCTTATCAATCAAATTTCAATAGACAAAATAGGCTACAAAATTTCCCTTATAACACTACTTGGAAGGATGGTCAGCCTAGTATCCCTCCTCCCAAGAACAACAAAAATAAGGTGACCCCTGATCCTTTGTCAAATTTTTTTGTAAATTTGGTAGATGATCTTGAGTTTGTTGTTGAACCTACATGGTGCTTTGCATGTAAATTACCCCATTCTCCTGAATCTTGTGTAGTAGCATTGTCATTCCCAGGAAACCAAACTGTAGTAGAAAAGTGTCATGAGCAGGAAGAAAATAATGATGATGTAGGATGCAATATATTTGAATCACATTATTCTGACTGTGAAGATTATGATAGAGATGTGTATGATCAAAGACAGTTTCAGAATGTCATACAACAGCAAGTATTTTCTGATGAGAGTGATCTGGAAGACAATGTGTGTAACATGGTAAATGCAAAGGAGGAAGTAACACTAAGAAAACCTTCTAAGGATGAGATTGATCAAATTACTGCTAATATGATAGCTGAGGTTTAGACTAGAAATATGGCTTAGAGAGATAAAAGGAATAGGGTAGTTAGTATCTTCATGAAAGGGGTTGATCCTAAGAAGGGGGAAATTGTGAAACCTAAAGAAGCTCCTACTATGAAGGTTTAAATTACTAATAAAAGATGGGAACAGAAGAAAGGAGGAAATCTTAAAGATATGGAGTTTTTAAACAATGTCCCCATAAAAATAGATGAGAAGGTATCAAAGATCATCACAAAACATGATAAGAATCATCAAAGTGCTCTAAACATTTTGGATAAACAAGATGAGAAAAGGAATGTGACTAATGATGATCCTCTTGGTTCTTCCATAGATATTCTTGTTGTTTTGTCTCAGATTACTATTAAGGTTCCATTATCTGAATTGCTAAGAATCCCTGAACATCGAAATAAAGCTATAGCATGGTTGGGAAATACCGATGTAAAGGTAAGTCAAGATTGTAATGAAAATCATAGTTCCAAAGAAGCAGTAAAGAAGAAGTAAAGAACAATGAAGCTAAAGGAGTTGTCTCTCAAATTCCTCAAATGTTTTTAAATAATTCTATAAATCAGTGTTTGGGAAATGTTGAACCATTTTTCTTGAGCATTTTAGTAAATGGTAAAACATTAAAAAACTATATGATTGATTCTGGTGCTTCCAACACTGTGATACCTTTTGAAATAATGAAGGAATTAGACTTAAATGTGGATACTACTCAAGGAAGATGTTGTGCTATGGATAAAAGAGAAGTGATAATTATAGTCACTATAAAATCTTTGGCATATAGACTAACAGCATGCCCTGACAAAGAGCTTACTATGAGTGCTTTGGTTGTTGATATTCCACCTCAATATGGCATGTTTTTATCAAGAAAGTGGAGTGCTGCTATGGGTGAGAGTTTACAGTGTGATTTGTCATTTGCTACTTTTAATATTAAGGGAAATTTGATAAAATTCAATAGGGAACCTAAGAGTATATACATGATAGAGGAAGATGACAACATGACAAATTTTGTGGATACAAACATTAATGCATTCAGAGCTGAGGTTTTGACTTTGAGGAAATCTAAGCATAAGTCTCAATTAGAAATGAAAGTTGACACAAAAAAAGGGTGATTTATGAACTATGTTTTTTAATGGTGCATGTTGCAAAGATGGATCTAGTGCTAGCATTTTGTTGATATCTCCAGCAGGGGTAACATACAAATTTTCCTTTACTTTAAGTTGCCCTTGTATTAACAATATAGCAAAATATGAGGCTTTTTTGTTAGGCCTTAAATTAGCTCATAAGCATGGGATAAAGTGTTTACATGTTGTAGGAGATTCTAAATTGGTGGTATCCCAAGTAAGAAATGCTTATGTGTCAAAGACTAAAAGATTGAAATAGTATAGAAATGCAGTGTGGGACATGGTTGAATGTTTTGATGCATTTGGAATAATTTGCAAGGATAGGAAAAATAATAAAATGGCAGATTTACTAGGAAATATAGCAATAAAACCTTATGATATCACATTTGCTGGTGTGTCTAAAATGGATATTCAAACTAGACCTTCTGTCCCTAATACTGTTCAAAATTGGCAAGTGTTTGAAGATGATAAGGATATTCTGAGATTTTTGAATTGTGCGTATGTGTTGTCAGGACAAGAAATTGATTGTGCAGCCTATGTGAAAAATGTAGATGGAAAAGATACTATTTTTGGGCAGGAAGTTGTGCAATTGAAGACAAATAAAATTCCAAAGGGCTTCGTTGTTTTAGAAACCATTTTTGACAACCAAGATAGGTCACAAATGGACACTGATGGATATAGTGCCAAGGATTTAGAGGAGGTGAACTTGGGAACTCAGGAAACACCTAAAAGGGTATATATTGGTAAGAATTTGCCTCTTAAAATTAGGAAAGATTTGATAAACCTACTAAGGAAATATAGACATGTGTTTGCATGGTCATATGATGATCTCAAGGCCTATAGGGAAGATATTTTTCAACATGAAGCCCCTTTGAAACCAGATGCTAAGCCTTTCAAACAAAAACAAAGGCTAATAAACCCAACCTTGGCTCCCAAAATGCAAGAAGAATTGATCAAGTTAAGAGATGTTGGGATCACAAAGCCTATCAGACATTCTTCTTAGGTATCCAATTTAGTTCCTGTTAGGAAGAAAAATGGAGACATAAGGTTATGTGTTGACTTCAAAAATCTCAATATATCTTCCTTAAAAGATAATTATGGATTGCCAAATATGGAAGCCATGTTGCAAAGGGTCACTAGTTCAAAGCTTATGTCAATGATGGATGGGTTTTCAAGATATAATCAAGTAGTTGTCAAAGAATCAAAATAGTTTAAAACTACTTTCACTACTCCATGGGGTACTTATGTTTATGTCAAGATGCCTTTTGGGCTTACTAATGCTAGAGCTACTTTTCAAAGGGCTATGGATGTGGCTTTTGCTGATATTATTGACAAATTTTGTGTTTTCTATTAGGATGACCTTATTGCTTACACCAAGGATGAAAATGATCATTGTGTTCACCTAGAAAAGGTATTTATCAAAGCCCTTAAATATGGAATATCTTTAAATCCAAGGAAATGTAACTTTGGTGTCAATGAAGGAAAATTGTTAGGACATCTAGTTGGCAAGCATGGAGTAAGGATTGACCTTAAAAGGGTAGAAGCAATAGATAAGATTCAGAAACCCAAGAGTGCTAAAAGCATTCAGTTATTCTTTGGACAGATCAATTTTCTTAGGAGATTTGTGACAAATTTTGTAGAGATTAGTAGTCCTATATCAAGAATTCTAAAGAGGGGATCTAAGATAAAATGGGATGGTGAACCTACTATTGCATTTCAAAAAATTAAGCAAGCTATTAAAGATGCCCCTGTTCTTAGAGATCCATATTATGACAAACCAATGCATATATTTTCTTTTGCCTCATTTCACATTGTTGCTGCAGTATTGTTACAGAAAAATGAGGAGGGCTATGAGTAGCCTATTGCATTCTTCAGCAAGTCTTTGCAGGCAGCAGAGGTTAAGTATGACATCAATGAAAAATAGACATATGCACTAGTGAAAGGAGTTAAGGCTTTTAGATGTTACTTAACGGGACCTACTGTCATTGCTTTTGTTCCTATTGTTGTTTTAAAGGACATATTTTCACAACAAGAGGTATCTAGCAGGAGATGTAGATGGATTAATAGGATACAAGAGTTTAACATTGGTATTCAGATTACTAAACTGGTTAGGGGTCAAGGTTTGGCTAAATTGATGAAAAAAGCTAATCTAGAGGCAAACCAAATCAATCAACTTGATGATAGTTGTAGTGAGAATCTTTGTGATATGGATATCTCTGACTGGTACAAAGACATTATTTATTATTTACAAAACATGAAATCTCCATTAGAGCTAACAGATAACCAGAAAAGATCCCTCAAGTTGCAGGCTATAAGGTATGTTATAGTACAGGGTCAATTATGGTGGAGGAATATGGAATGGGTACTTTTGAAGTGTGTAGATGAAAATGAATCTAAAAGGATCCTAAAAGAAATGCATGAAGGTGTATGTGGTGGTCACTATATGACAAAAACTACTGCCCATAAAATCTTGAGAGCTGGTTTTTGGTGGCCTACACTTTTTAGAGATACTCATAAGTTTGTAAAAATTTGTGATGCGTGTCAAAGGTTTAGTGGAAAGTTAAAATTCTCTGGGAATTTTCCATTAAGAACAGTTGAAGTGCAGTCACCTTTTCAACAATGGGGAATTGATTTTATAGGTGAGATCACAAATAAATCCAGTGGTGGTCATTCATGGATCTTAGTAGCTACTGATTATTTCACCAAGTGGGTTGAGGCAGTCCCTACTAAGAATGCAACAAGTAAGGTGGTGATTAATTTTATTTTAAATAATATTGTGACCAAATTTGGATGCCCACAGAAGGTTGTAACTGATAATGCTATGTTTTCTAGATCAAAGGAATATACAAATTTTTGCAAGAAATATGGCATTACAGAGTATACATTATCACCCTATCATCCTCAAGGGAATGGTCAGGTAGAATCAAGCAATAAGAGTATACTAAAGGTTATCAAAAGAATTCTAGGGGAAAACAAGAAGGCGTGGGATTCAAAGTTTCCATTAGCTCTGTGGACTGATAGGGTTACTGTGAAAAAGGCCATTGGATGTACCACATTTGATCCGGTTTATGGTATATAGGCTAGACTTCCACAAAATAACCTAAAAAGATGTATAAATTTGTTCAACTATATGAAGATGACATCATTGATGAAATGCAACTCAGAATGGATGATATTTTGCAATTAGAAGAAGCAAGGAGAGAGTCTTCTATTAAAAATGCCAAGTTACAATCACAAATGAAGCATTTATATGACAAAAGAGCCAGTGATAGGAAATTTGAAATAGGTGACATGGTACTGATGTGGAATGTTAGAGTGGAAGAGAAAGGAAAACATGGTAAATTTGACCCAATCTGGCTTGGCCCATATAACATTTGTGATAAAAATGGAGAATATTCATATTTTTTGAAGGATTTAACTGGAGGTATTCTTGAATTGCTAGTTCATGGATAATTCTTGAAGAGGTACTTTTCTTAAAAGTATTTGTTTTCCATGAACAATAGTTTTAGGGTTCTCAGTTTTCCTATACATTTTGTATATTTTGTATATCCCTATAAATATCCCTGTGTAGTTTCGTTTCTTCTTTCTTCTTTCTACGTGTTGCTCTGTGCTCTCTAAAGAATTTGTCTTTTCCTTATACATAGTATCTGGTCTGCTCTCCCAAAGATTCTAAATTCTTGCATAGACTTAAGTAGTCTATCATCCCCAGACAGAGCTATTGTTGGTCTGATTTTTCACGATGCAAAAATTATGAAAAATTTTAGTGAAAAATCATATGAATCTTAAAATCTTGCAAAATAGGGTTTTGTTCCTTATATTTTGAGAATCCTTAGATTTCCCTAGTTCATAGCCTGGTCTCTGTGTCTTTGAAATTCCATTTAATTCTCAAGGTTTGTCTTCAAAGAATTTCTCAGAAACCCTAGTGCCATGTCTTGTTTTACCCTAGTTTTGAAAAACCCTCAAAATTATTTTTCATAAAAATGATTTTGAAAATATATCATTTTACCCTAGGGTCGGGCCTACATGAGCATGGTTTTATTAAAAGCTCGCTTAAAACAACTTATCGAGTTTGATTATTTTATTGAGAAAAGGTCCTATGTAACACAGATTTTGTGTGACTGTTGATCTTGATCAGATCAACGAGCATCGCATTCCCACAATAAGAAGATGTAGGGTTTTTTAACAATGTGGGCATGCGCTTTGGTGACACATAGCAAGGTGGGGCCAAGAATTGTCAGTGTGTGTTGGCGGTGTGCCAAGCTATAAAAAAATTGCTGATATGTACTACCAATTATGCAGATAAAGTGTTTCATTGCTAGATCAACTGAAGTTTTGTTAGATCATAGATCTTTCAAGGATTGAGGGCTAGCACATGTTGGCATTAAGAAACCACTCAAGAAATAAGGAATGTGGGTCTGCGCCTTTGCACCACATGTCATAGTGGGGCCAAGGATTGAGGGAAAATGCTGAGTCATGCCATGTTGTATGATACATATGCCCAGGTGGAAATTCTTATGATGTGGGTACGAATTTTTAACAATTAATGCAGTAGTCAAGTGGATCAGACCACGAGGATTGAGAGGAGTTATTTTATTGGTCCAAGTGGATGATGCAAGAATAAAATGCAAAAATTTTTCACACCATTGATCTCGTCCTAATCAACAGAGGGCACTTGCCCACATTGAGAACTTGAAAGAAATTTAAGGAATGCAGGTATACGCCATGCAAACACGTGTCCATGGTGATGTCACTATTCCCAACTTAGAATGATTAAAGGTATAATCAGTGCCACCGTTGATCTTGTCTTGATCAACAGCTGGCACAATCCTGCAATATGGAGATGCTCATTCAATAAGGAATGTGAGAATGTGCCAGCTTGACACGTGGAGAAAATGACATCAAGTATTCATTCCCTCAGGAAGTGATATGGGACTCGCTTGCGTGGGAGTTGTCAGGAGGCATGGATTCACATGGAGCTTTCCCATTGGTTAGTGCAGCTGACTGGGCATTATTCATTTCAAATTTGGTATGATCATTGATTTTGTTTTGATCAACGAATGCCACTTACCTGCAATTTCAAAGTACAAGAAATTTAAGCAATGTGTGTAAGCAGTAATGCGACACATGGCCCCACTCCTAAGGACATAAAGTTTGTTTCTTTTTAAATTAAGGTCGTTCGATCCGGTGAGATCGACAAATGAGATTTGAAATTCTAATGCAACTTGAGGTAACAGTTACTAAGGGTTGAATATGGCGCAGAGCTCATTCATGTGATTTCAATGCTCGAATATAATCTACGATCTCGCCATTATTTAAATTATAGAATTGTAAGAAATTAACAGAGCATAAAGAAGTTTCAAAGCCGGGGCACAAAAATTTTATCCAATGATCTGGAGAGTTGTAGGGGGAATTATACAGAGAGGAAGTGCAAATTTAATGTTCCAGATGAAATTGCAATTAGATTTAAATTCTTTCATCTAATTTGACTTATCCAGTAATTATAAGGATGAATTGAATATTTTTGGAGGTGGTTGAAGCAATTATTTTTTCTTGCAACTACACAATGTGAATTTCATAGCAAAGTAGATGTGACATGCAAAATCAGATTTTTGGAGTCTCGGTACAGATTGTGATGATTTCTTGATATTTCTTCATGAGATATTTGTAGACTATATGGGTGAGATATATCAGATATTTTGGCATCATTTATGGTTTTCAATTACAAGTAGATGAGGAAGTTTAGTTTTAGCAACTCGAGATTGAAGACATTCTCAGTGGGACAGATCTCAATTCCAAACTACATTTCCTGAGATATCTTCTCTCCTGTATATCTTCCTTTTCTGCTTATTGTAAGGGTTCCAATTCTTTGAAGATTTAAGGTGGATTATGAGACCAGTCTAGTTCCAATTTCTTGAGATTTTCTCATAGTTGTGATACCATTTTCTCAATGTTCTTCAATTATGAACAACATATTGTATCTCTTTTGAAGCATTGTTATATTACACAGTCATTCTTTGTGTATTTTTTGAGTTCTGATATGCAGATCATGTATTGGTTTCAAGGAAATTAATGCAAAGAGTTTAACTTTTTGAGTTTCATTCTAATTGTCATCTCCTTATTCTATTATCTTTGATGTTTTGTGTTTGAGAACAAAGAGCTCAGACTCAGTTGCAACCTCTTAAGGTTGTATGTCAAAATAGATTTGATGTTGGAACAAAGAGCCAAGTAAATGATTGTTTATACTAGTAGGGTTGCAAGTTACACCAGAAGGATTTTACAATAAGTACGAGAGTTGTTACAAAGATTGATGTATGTTTGCAAGTCAAATAGATAGATCACATGCCTGAATATATGAGTACAATTTAGGTAACCATCTACATGTTAAGGTTTAGTTATTGCCCATTGAATAAGGGACTGGTCAGCTTGAAGGATGCATGTTCTCTGTTGTTTCATACTTGGGTTATGCTGAGATACAAATCTTAATCAAACACCTATCCTTTGTGTTTAAGAATTAAAAGAGTTTTCCCTCACTTAGTTTATCAGGTTCATGCACTCTATTAGGTAGCTATTTCATCCATGGATGTTGCATAAACTTAGAAGATTAAGGGATTTTATCTATTTTCTAGATTCAATTGTATGCCCTTACATTGGTACCATATAAAGAGTTTGAGGTCCACCCACCTAGGTCTAATAGAACCTGAAGAAGAAGGACTTAGTCCTTATAGTTGGCCCAAGATTGCAGTCAAGTGCATCCATCATAGGAATTTGCTAACCTTAGATGTATTGGTTTGGTTTCTTGGTTATTTCCAAAACTGTTAAATCAAGAGCCAACACAGGGCATGAGGCTTGTTGCTAGTATTAGAATCATCTACTTGATTCTTTGTTGTATCTCCTAATGTTTGTGTGTTTCCATCATCAACATTTTCATTCTATTGTTCGATATTTGTATCTCTCCCTCGTGCGGTTTGAGCCTATTGCTCAATTTTCTTTGCATCTATATCCATTGGAATTATTATAACGAAAAGATTATAATTTACACTTTGAGACTCATTTTGTGTTTTAGGCTTCTTATGTTCCTTGATTCGTACAATGACAGGTGTGCAACCTAGAATATGTGCATGTGCTGACTCAATTAGTGTTTGACATATATTAGGTTTGATGTCAGCCATAACATCTTCATCATTCTTCATTTGATCTCTTGGGTCCCCTTTAGTAACATCTTCTATGGTAATATTATCTTCTCTACCAGTAATATCTTGACCATATTGTATATGTTATTCTGTTCAATATGATAATCTAACTTGGTATCTGCTACATGTGTGATTTCCTCAAGGTCTTTGATTTTGTAAATATGTTTCCATATCCTTTGCCCATCAATGTCAACATCTCTCAATTTACCAGTTAGGATCTATTGCAAACATGAATGTTGATGATATTCCTATGGGGGAGTATTGTAGATATGTTACTATGATGATATGTTACATTCATGATTGAGTTTGTCATTGATGTCAACATAGCAATTTTTTGTATTATCTGATAGAAGAACAGTGGAAAGATCAATTTGGTACGGACGGTTAGTTGAGTATTATAACTATTTGAGGTTATGAGAGATACATATAAGCATTTGGTATATGTAGTTAATGTCAAAAGATGAAATAATAAGTCTAGAAGAAGTTATGTAAGTTTTGTGATGTCTATTCTGAGATAGAGTTTACAGAGGCATGTTCTGGTAAACTTATTATATCTCCTAGAAGAATTGTTATTTTGAGAATCCAGGTTGAGGACATGTTGATGATGATGTGGCTAAGTTTGCTATTGCATGTATAGAAATTTATTCATGTTGCAAGGTGGAAGATTAATGTTATCACTAAGTGTAACATGTTCTTAATGTGGTCCTCTAATAATTAATTGAGAAGGTCTAACAACCGACTCAGGGAATTTTTTTGAGGACTCGGTATAAGGGGAGGAAATTTTCCTTTATCATGATATAGATGTGTATGGATGAGGATGATATTTGTAAGCAGCACAAGAGCGGAATATGAAGTTGACCATAGCAATACGAAAGTGAAGGAAACTTCATTACTAAGGCTTTGTTGAGTGATTCGAGGTTTGATATTTGGATCTGAGGTTTGTGACCTGGTCTATAAGGTCTGACAGTGATTGGTTTGGTTGATAGAACAAAGGAAAGAACATAATAGTAAATTACATGTTTGATCAGTGAGCTCTTCTTGTAATTGAAATTGTATGCTTGGGCAGTGGGCTCATATTGCATACATTATATCACAACTCCTAATAGGGATTCAAAGTCTCCTAATAGGGACTCCATGTTCTAAATGTTGTAATACACTCTTAACAGGGTCCATCCTCTAACAAGGAATATTTATGTTAGTACATCATCTTGTGGGCATCATTCCCACCATAGTTTTCCCTTTGATCAAGGGTTTCCCTAGTCAACATATATGGTGTAATTGTCTATGTGCATCTTATTATGGTTGTTGTTTACTTTTTTCAAATGCTTAAGTTTGTTTAAAGAAGATAAATGTTTTAATTGTTAGATAACTGATTCCACCCCCCCCCCCCCCCCAAGTTATCTTGGTGTATTATTGTTTCTAATAATTGGTATCAAAGCATCAGGTCCTTAAAGGATAAGCTTAACAACTTTGGGAGATCAGTGATGAGAAAAGATAGTCGTCTAGAAATTTTGACACAGAAGATAAAAACTCTTGGTGATTTATCTAAAGAAGAAATGAAGATCAAGGAAGGTATTGATCTGGTTATGAAAAGAGAAAAAGAAGGTATGGAAATTTTCTCTTGTTGGATATGTAATGAGTTTGGTCATTATGCATCTACATGCCCTAAGAGATTAAGGAAAACTAGAAAGAGTTTGCTTTCTAATAAAGATGAAGAATTTAAAGCAAGTATGGAAAGATTCTTGAATGATTGTGATAAGGATAATTTGGTTAAGAAAGAGGATGTATTAGAAGGGATAGCTTTGGTAACTATTGTTGATCCTAAGGCTAACCATGAAAATGTGGAAGCTATCATTAGCAATGATTTTCAAAATAGGAATCAGATTGAAGAGCAGAGATCTGATCCTAGAGTAGAAGAAAGAGTTGAGTTGAAGACCCCTAAACAAAAAGGCATTACACAAAGAATGAATAGGTCAGTTATAGAAGCTGCAAGAGCTATGCTAGCTAAGAATGATGTATCCAAAACATTTTGGAGAGAAATTGTGAATACAACAGTCTACACTATGAACAGAGTGCAAGTCAAGAAAGACACAAACAAGACCCCTTATGAACCATGGTTTGGTCACTCACCTATAGTTAAGTATTTCAAAAAAATTGGGATTAAGTGTTATGTCAAAAGAGATGATGATATTGGTAAGTTTGATGCTAGAAGTGATGAAGGTATGTTTCTTGGTTATTCATTGAAAAGAAAGGCTTATAGATGTTATAATCAGAGAACTAAGACTATTATGGAAAGTACAAATGTGAGAATTGATTAGAAATTTAGAAGACCAGAAAGAATAGTTGATTACAATTTAGATGATGATGTTGTTACTAAGCCAAGGAATGATGAGGTATTTCTTGAGACTAACAATGATTTCCAAAATGAAGGAGAGCCAAGGCAAAAACAAAGCTCAGAATCTTCAGTGGAGCCAAGAGTTGAGATAGCAACTCCCACTTTAGGAAAGAATGTGATAAATAATCACCCATCCAAAGATCATTAGAAGCAAAGACAAAGGTGCGATGACAAGAAGCAGAGTCAATGAAGAGATATGCTTGATATCTCAAGTTGAGCCTAAGAATGCACATGCAGCATGTAAAGATGATTATTGGAAACAAGCCATGAAAGAGGAATTGGATCAAATAGTAAAGAATGAAACATGAGAATTGGTCCCCAGACTAGTAGACAAAAATATGATAGGATCTAAATGGGTATTTAGAAACAAGATGAATAAACAAGGTGAAGTTGTAAGGAACAAAGAAATCTTGGTATGTAAAGGTTACTCACAGCAAGAAAGAATAGATTATGAAGATACTTATGCTCCAGTGGCTAGAATAGTGTAGTGCCTGCCCCTAATTTATATTTTATTATTATTGTCGAACTCTATTAGGCCAATTTATGCTTGATGATTAGTAGCATTATCTTTGAGATTATTAGGTATTGTTACACGCTTGGTTGATTTTATGATGAGACTACTTGGTACTATTTACTTCATGTATGCATGATTATACCTTGATGATGATTATTCCAGTGATTTTAGTTATTTGATGATGATTATTCTAGTGATTTTAGTTATTTGATGATGATTAGTTAGATGGATTATTATACGTGTTTTCTTATGGATACTTACCCCATACTACATGTGTATGGTGTGCATGTATATTTTCTTTATGCATGACATTTTAGATGTGGTTAAGGAAGGGAGTCATAGTCACTTGCTAGTCGGGATCTACATGATGCACCACTTTCGATCATTTCTTATTTAGTTTAGAATATATGTATTTGTACATGCGTGGATTTTATGCAAATTGCAGGTACAGAGTATCGACTTCGCTGAATTGCTAGGATGAGCATACCCTTTTGCAATATCTCAATGGTAAGAGAGGGAGGATAAATTCTTGAGTCCAAATCCTAACCTTTAAACCCATTTGTCCTAGAAAATTAGGACAAGTATCTATGATGGTTACCATTTTGATTTCGTTGTATGACGTAAATTCATGATTATAACCCTTGAGTTTGACCTTGTATGTGGTATTTTATGATGGGTTTCCATGTTTAGTTTTGTAAGTCTTTTGTGATTTTTTAAGTCAAATTAAAAGATTAATTAATGATTTAATTTAATGGAAAATTATTATGATAATTTCAATATTTAATTATATTTAATTTATTAGTAAATTAATTAAATAAAAGAATTAAATTTTAAAGAGAAAATTATAGTCTAATTTGAGAGTGTGATAATATTTAATTAATTTAATAATAAAATATTTAGGTGATAATTTTAAATAAATGCAAAATATTATTATTACTTAATAAATATTTTATCAATTAATGCTTCCAAAATAAATTAAAGAGTGAAAAAGAAATTAATTTATTAAAGATATTTAAAATTGCATAAAGTATGCATGAAGTTTCGAAAAAGATAATAAAGAGTTAAAAAGTTGTGATCAAGGACTTCCCTTGGGTGATTGCACAATCAGTGCCCCAAATTTAGGAGAGAACTCTTTATTAGCATTTGAGGATCCATTTTTCAAGAACCAAAAATTTTGGAGAAGGGAATTTTTTCAAAGAGAAGGATTTGAGAGAAAAGATTTCTCTCACGATCTTTGGGTGTTTACGAATTTAGCATCAGAACCAGAAAGATTCTTGTGTTTTGTTCACCTAGTTAATTATATTATTTAATATCCCTATCTTCTTCGTGACCGTGAATTGTTTACCTGAATTTCATTGTGACAAATCTTTCAATATTTTATTTGAAATTACTGGTATGCATGTGGATTTCTTCTATATACATGAGGATTAAAAATATAAGTAGAACCCTCATTCGGTAGATTTAAAAATTGAAAATTAAACTGGGAAGGGTTTTGAATTGAGATAGAAAATGAGAATTGAAAATTTGATTGGTTCATTGTATTTTTCCTATCAGAGTATTGATAGAAATTTTGTTATATATATATATATATATATATTAAAAAATTGGATTGGGGAGGTCTAATAATAATAAAATAATAATAAATATATAATAAAATATTGGTGGGGAGGTGCGGCCATCAAACCCCCACCTCCCACCAACCTCCTCTCCATGACTAGCATGGACTTCTAGTGGCCATTAATGGTTCGCATGGTAGAATTGCTGCCATGAACAACAGGTACTCCTATTGTCACAATAGTAGGGTTGTTGTGGTAGTACACCTACAGGTCATATATTATCGCAGGCTTCCATCTTTTTATAAAGTTTATAAAAAAAAAGAATTTTATTATTATTTTATTAATAATATTGATTATTAAGAGTTTTATTAATTATTAATTTAAATTATCATTTAATATTAATTTTATTAATATTTTTTATTAATACGTATTACTTTAATAAATAATTAATGAATGCTAATATATTTTTATATAATTATTAATTAATTTAATTAAATTTAGTTTAATTAAGTTTAATTAATAATGTAAATTATTTTATGAAGTTCTAGATTTATTTTATTATTATTAATATTGATTTTAATAAAATTGTAATGATTTTGTTTAAAAATTGATAATTATTATTTTAATAAATAATTACCTTTAAATTATTTTAAAATATTTAACTTATAATCAAATAAGGTTAATTGTGCATTTTATTCAAATATCAAAAATGGGTTAATTTGTAAGGGTAAACTATGAATCTCACCTACTTGAAACATACATTGAAACAAATACTTAAACCTTACTGTTAACTCAACTATGTATTTTCAAAATCAAACCAAACTATGAAACTACATTGTTATATGTATGTTGTCTATGTTTTGGGTTTGGGTTGACTAGAGTGTTGACCAGTTTTAGGATGTCTACCAAAGGCTTGAGAGCTCTGTGTTTGCAATATTATGATGATTTGATCTTGATCTTTTAAACTCAACCATGGTAATGTGTTTGGCATGTTCTATGATGAGTTTGATTATATTTTTTATTATTGCTTTTGGTGTTTTCGTGTGATTACGAGATGAATGATATGACATATTTGACTTAACCTTTTTTGAGTCATCAATCAGTTATTTTTGGGATGCTTTCCAGATGCTTGTAAAAAATTGAGGGGTTATTGTGAATTATCTTTTGATGCTTTCCAATCACTTGTATAGGACTAAGTGAAATACTATGATTCTTTGATTTGTGATTTTATGAGCTTAGGGTAGGTTATCTATATGTAATGTTGGGAAGTGGCTTGCAATGGAGGTCGAGGCCCAAAGTGGCTACCAAGGTAACCCATTGTAAGTTGTTTAATAAGTGAAAACACTACACTAAATGGGAATAAAATGAACCTAATAAGAGTCTTTGTATTTCCTCTCCCATGCCTCAAGTGCTGGTACAAATTAGGATGAGAGTAGAGAGGATGCTTGGTTATGATCATGCATCGTTACTATGCCTTGTCAGTATGAAAGGATACTAGTGTCGCATAGAGTCACTAGGGGGCCGAGATCAAGTTAGACCGCTAGGGTAACTCTACCATTGATTTGTGCGATGACACTTGCCCACTTGCATAGTAGGTTCCCTACATGTCTATGTTTTCCTCTAAGTCTAGATGTCAATTTATCTTGGAACCTTTGAGTTAGATTATTTTTAGGGTTTCCTTGACTTAAATTTTACTTTTGATTTTGGGATTCATATCTTGTTTGGGACTTGAGAGTATCTCCTCAACATGATGGGAGTGGACCTTTTTGGGTTACAACGAAGTCAGGTGGTGATTCTTTTTACTCTTACCTTTGAGATTCATCTGTTGATGTTGTGGCTAGAGTTCCTTGTCTGCATTTCCTTCATTCTATCTTTATGTATTATAATGGATGGTTATATCTTTTTGATAGATGGTTATATCTTTGTGATGGATGATTTTACTTATTGTATTGTACTTTGTTTGATGGATCCAAAAGGGATGATGTAATCTATTTTTATAAATGTATATTCTTTCACCCTTTCATACCCTATGACATGTATAGTGGATGATTGTGCATTCCAAATTTTATTGCCAAGTGGCATTCAAAACAAATATATATTATTTAAATGGACTTGGACTTGTAATTATTCTTTCATGTGGATGTGGTATTTCTTAGACTTAGTATTAATTAAACTTAAATGTGTCTCAACGTCTTGGAATCCTTAAGGAATGTAATCTGATATGTTTGCTTATGTATCATTGTATGTTATTGCTTATGCTACTTTATGATTGTTGTTATATGTTATCTTTAAAAAAAAATGTTTGAAAAACTTAGTAAAACTTTAGGTTAGTTCGTTTGGATCCCTTGGTGGGGCGTTACAAATAGAAGCGGTAAGATTATTCTTAGCCTATGTAGCACAGAAGAAATTCAAGGTGTATCAGATAGATGTCAAGTTAGCATTTCTAAATGGAGAACTTGAAGAAAAAGTGTATATTGAGTAGCCTAAAGGATGTCCTTTGACAGATGACAAGGACATAGTATAAAAATTAAGGAAAGCATTGTATGGATTGAATCAAGCACCCAGAACCTGGTATGCAAGATTGGACAAACATTTGACAAAGCTTGGATATAGAAAGGGTATGGTAGACAATAATCATTATTGGAAAGGAACTAATGATGGTTTGATGATTTTGGTAATATTTTTTGGTGATATCATATTTGGAGGAAATGATGAAGAAAGTGAGAAGTTTGTTGAGGAGATGAAGAAAGAATTTGAAATGAGTATGATAGGAGAGATGAAATATTTTTTAGGATTGCAGATTGTATAGAATAAAGAAGGAATCTTTATTTATGAGACTAAGTACTTGAAGGATTTATTGAAAAGGTTTGGTTTGGAAACATGCAAACCTGTTGGAACACCTATGGTAATTGGACACAAGTATCTACAAAGGTTGAGACACCTACTGTTGAGTAGAAGAAGTATAGATCTATGATTGGAGGATTGCAATATATGACTCACACAAGGCCGAATATAGAAAATGAAATTGGAATTGTTGCAAGATTCCAAGCTGATCCCAAAGAGACACATTATGTAGCAGTCAAAAGGATATTTAGATATCTAAAAGGAACATCTGAATTTAGATTGTGGTGTGAAAAATCTAATGATTTCACTCTAAGTGCTTATATTGATGCAGATTGGGCAGGCAGTATGGATAACAGAAAGAGCACTAGTGGTGGAACCTTCTTTCTTAGAGGAAGATTGGTTTCTTAACTAAGCTAGAAGCAGGATTGTACATCACAAAGCACAACAGAAGTAGATTATGTTGCAGTAGCAAACAATTGCAATCAAGTCATTTGGATGAAGTAGATGCTAAAGGATGTAAGGATAGAAATCAATGAACCTATTGTCATACATTGTGACAACACAAGCACGATAAATATGTCTAAGAATCTAGTGTTGGATCCTAAGACTAAGCATATTTCTATTAAGTATCACATGTTGAGAGAGAAAGGTGTAGATAAGGAAATTAGATTGGAGTATGTGAGCATGAAAGAGAAGATTGCAAATATATTCATTAAGCCTCTTCCCAAAGAGACTTTTGAGTATTTGTGAGGCATGCTAGGGGTTATGCCCCTTCCTACATCAAAATGAAAGATGCAATAGTGCATCAATCCAGTGTAACAGAGCACCATTATTGTTTGGATTGAATGTTGATGCTTCCTATATGGGGGAGTATCTATGATGGATAGAGTCATCTAGGACTCTTTTTGGATGTTTCTTTTGAATAGTGTCCTTTGACTTTTGAGCTAGGTAAGAATCAGTCATTGTAGAGTTTGATGTAGTAAAGTTGGTTTCTAAAACCTTTGACATTGATGTTAATGGGGGAGAAGTTTAGCATGAAAAAAATGTTTAGAAATGCATAGCATGATAGTTGGGAGAAGTTTGGCATGAGTATAGTATGTTCGAAAGAAGTACCACATGGAATGTCAATTTGATGGAAAGCACATTGAGGTATATCAATGGGGGAGAATGATTGATGAAGAGGATTTGAAAAGAAAGATGATGAATAGTCTTTTGTTGGTATTCTTGGAACTAGATGTTTTTCATCTATGTTGCCATCAATGCCAAAGGGGGAGATTGTTGCAAGCATGAGTGTTGATGATATTCCTATGGGGGAGTATTGTAGATATGTTATTATGATGATATGTTACATTCATGACTGAGTTTGTCATTGATGTCAACATAGCAGTTTTCTGTGGTATCTAACAAAAGAATAATGGAAAGATCAAGTTGGTACAGATGGTTAGTTGAGTATTATAACTATCTAAGGTTATGAGAGATACATCTAAGTATCTGGTATATGCAATTAATGTCGAAAGATAAAATAATAATTCTAGAAGAAGTTATGTAAGTTTTAGTGATGTTTGTTCTGAGATAGAGTTTACAGAGGCACATTCTGGTAAACTTGTTATATCTCCTAGAAGAATTTTTATTCTAAGAATCAAGGTTGAGGACATGTTGATGATGATGTGGTCAAGTTCACTCATCATAATATTGTGTGTACAAAAATTTATTCAAGTTGCAAGGCAAAAGATTAATGTTATCACTAAGTGTAACATGTTCTTAATGTGGTCCTATAATAATTAATTGAGAATGTCTAAAATCAACTCAGGGAATTGTTTTGAGGACTCAGTATAAAGGAAGGATTTTTCCTTTATCATGATATGGATGTGTATGGTTGAGGATGATATTTGTAAGTAGCATAAGAGTGGAATGCAAAGTTGAGCAGAGCAATGCGAAAGTGAAGGAAACTTCATTGCTGAAGTTTTATTGAGTGATCTAATGTTAGATATTTGAATCTAAGGTTCATGACCTAGTCTACAAGGTTTGAAAATGATTGGTTCAGTTCATAGATCAAAGGAAAGAAGAACATAATAGTAAATTACATATTTGAGCAATGAGCTCTTCTTGTAGTTGAAATTGCATATTTGGCAGTGGGCTCATCTTGCATACAAAATACCACAACTCCTAATAGGGTTGGAATCTCCTAGCAAGGATTTAAAGTCTCCTAATGGGGACTCTATGTACTAAATATTGTAATAGACTCCTAACAAGGTTCATCCTCTAACAAGGAATATTTATATTAGTACATCATCTTGTGGGCATCATTCCCACCAAAGTTTTCCCTCTGATCAAGGGTTTCCCTAGTCAACATATCTGGTGTAATTGTCTATGTGCATCTTATTATGGTTGTTGTTTACTTTGGTTGAATGATTAAGCTTTTTTAAAGAAGATAATTTTTTTAATTATTAGAGAATTGATTCAATCCCCCCCTTTATCTTGGTAGACTATTGTTTCTAACAAGATCTTCAATGCCCTTTGCTCAAGTATAAATCTTTGCTTGTGCCTGTCCATTGCTTTACGAATTTCTATAAGATGCAGTTATGGCATTACATTTTCTCAAGCTCTCTCTCATTTTTTTTTAGTATTCAAGGCATATTTCCATTTTTCATCAATATTTTTGTAGAACTCTTGTGGGATCATGTTGCCAATCTCAATAGGTATATTCTTGAATTTTTCCATCATATCAATCAAAGCATCTACAATTTTTTTCTTATCTTCCTCATTCATTATATGACACTTAACATATTCAGAAGTAGACAAACCTCCATGTTCTCTTAGAGAATCTACCATTTCATCAACACTTTTAGGTCTCTTATTTACAACATTTCTATAATGACTAACATCATTAGATTCAGTCTTCTCACTATCCTCTTCTTTAATAATCAACTTTATTCTCCTTTTGAGTTGGTTTGCCTAAGGATCCAGGAACATCCTCCCTTTTCTGATAAGTCTTGACTTGTAATTCTGTAGCTTTAATAACTTTAACTACTCCTTTCTTCAAAGGTGGTGTAACCTCTATTGCAGCTTTGGTCCTAGACCTTGTAGCTTTGGAACTTTGAGGTATAGCAAGTTGTCTTTTCGTTCCCTTCTCCTAGGGTTCTACCACAAGTATTATTCCTTTATCCTCTTCTTCCTCAACATCTTCACCCTTGATAATCGTTAGTACTTTCTTCTCTTTCCTTTCACTGAGTGCACCCTCTAGAGTATCAATCATCTTCCTTGTTTTCCTCTCTATCTTGGGGGTTGTAATATCAAGCTTTATTCTTTGTTTCACTTATTCGTAGGTGCCTCAATTGGCTCTATAGCTTGATCAATGTTAACTTCATATTACATAGGTTCTAGCCAAGCAACCCTTGGCCCAATAGCTTGCATAAGTGTAGTATCTATGTCAACAAGAAAACATATACCATCATGATATTTTTTGACCAATTGAGGTGGAATCATGTACTCTTATGCATTCTTTCTTTAAATTCATTGAAATAAGTAGACATTACACTTTCAAAGTTATCTCCTAACCTCTTAATATATTCATTTATCTAGTATAACTATTCTTTTCACATCTTTATTTACATTACCAATTGTGGGGAAATAGTTTTTTATATAGAAAATGTAAATACCAACAATGAACCAAATTTATAGGTGTTGGTCTTTGTAACTCGGATAGTCTTCATGTTTTTTTGACAATTGTTTCAGTTGGAGCTCAGGGGGGTCAAGCTTGAATCTTTTCTTAATAATTTTGTATACTAAATCTATGGCTCTACACAGTACATTGTTTGGCCTGTTGGACTAATAAATCTTGAAAGCAACAATGTACATATAATGTCCCGCCATTTTACCCAAAAGAAATTAACCTAAATTTTTACTAAGTTTGTCAAAAAAAAATTTTTTAAAGATAAAGATACAACAATAGTAATAGAATAGCGGAAGCAATTAACATAGACTCATACATCAACAACACATAAATAGGTTACAACTCTTAAGGGTCTCATGACGTTGAATCACATTTAAGTTTAATTAATAATAAATATAATATATAATAAATCCACATCAAATAATAATATACAAGCATGAATCCATTTAAATTATATACAATTATATATGATGCCACTTGGTAATAAACAGAATGCACAATCATCCACCATACAAGTCATAGGGCATGAAAGGCCGAAATAATATACATCATGAAATAAATTACATCATCTCTTAAGATTTTATGAAATCAAATACAATAAAATAGTACAACCATCCATCATAGAAATATAGGAATAGATAGAAAGGAACATCTACACAAACAAATCTAGCGATGGCATCCAATGGTTGGATCTTAGTGGTATAAGAAAAAGCACTACCACCCAACCTCATGGAACCCAAAAAGGCCCACTCCCACCACACTAAGGAGATAGTCTCAAGTCCCAAATAGGATAACAAACCCAAAATCAAAAGTAATATCTAAGTCAAGGAAACCCTAAAAGTAATCTAACTCAAAGGTTCCAAGATAAATCGACATCTAGACCTAGAGGAAAACATAGAAATGTCGGAAATCTACTATGCAAGTGGGAAAGTGTCATCACATGAATCAGTGCTAGAGTTACCTTAGCAATCTAACTTGACCTCAGCCCCCTAATGACTCTATGTGGCACTAGTATCCTTTAGTACTAACAAGGCATACCAATGATGTATGGATACAACCAAGCATTCTCTCTACTCTCATCCTAGTCTGTACTAGCACTCGAGGCATGGGCGAGAAAAAATAAAGACTCTTATTAGGTTCATTTTAATCCTCTTTAATGTAGTGTTTTCACTTATTAAACAACTTACAGTGGGTTACCCTAGTAGCCACTTTGGGCCTCGGCCTCCATTGCAAGCCACTTCCCAATATTACATATAGATAACCTACCCTAAGCTCATAAAAAAATCACAAATCAAAGAATCATAGTATTTCACCTCAATCCTATACAAGTGACTAAAAAGCATAAAAAGGTAATTCACAATATCCCATCAGTTGTTTACAAGCTACTAAAAAGCATCCCAAAAATACTGATCGAAGACTCAAAAAGGTTAAGTCAAACATCTCATAACATAACATCATGAAGAAAAAATCATACAAACACCTTAGTCCTATAAAAGTGACTAGAAAGCAATCCAAATACAGTTGATTGAAGACTCAAAAGTTATATCAAATAGGTGACACCATTCACCTTAGTTTCACACAAGAACACTAGAAAGCAATAACAATGAATAGATCAAAACACCTCATTGAGCATACAAGACACATTACCATGGTTGAGTATAAAAGATCAAGATCAAAACATCATCGTGAGATCACAAAACATAACTCCCGAGCCTCTAGTAAACATCTTGACTAGCCAAAGCTAAGTCAAACCTGAAAACCCCAACACCAGTAAATCACACATCACATAAAGTGCATACAAAAGTGAATTTCATTATTCATTAGGCTTTGAAAACCCTAAAGTTTAATATTTACTAAAAATTTCAGATTAAATCACAAACAATTCTATAATGGAAATCAATTTTCTCAAACAAGAGTTTCAACCTAGAGAACTTCTGAAAACAGAAACACAACACACACAAAGAAGACAAGAATTCAAAGAATGAGCAACTACTACACAAACCCACAAGATCCTACCTGGATCTGATGCTAAAACAATGAACGCACAAACAAGCAAGAATCTTCCTTTTCTTTCGAAAACCCTCTTTTTGGAAATTGGCTCCTCCAAATCTGTGTATCTAGAAATGAGCTCTAATTTCCTTAATAAAGAGTTTTCCCCCCAAATCAAGGCTTTGATCATGCAATCATGCGAAAACCCTTTGTCTTTAATTACTATATTTTAATTTGCATGCAAACACTTTATGCAATTTAATTAAAATAAACTTTATTAAATTAAAATTTTCTCTCCCTTATTAAATCATGCAACATTTTCAATATAATATTTATTAATTTAACTAATAACATTATTTAGAGTTTAGTAAAAATAAAAATCCTAAATAAATTATTATTAAATTAAATTAATATAAATATGCCTAAATTAGAACTTTAATCAAATCTTTTAAATTTAATTCTCTCATGCACATTTAAAGAACTTTTTAATTAAAATATTCTTTTATATTTTCTTTTCCTCCACTTATTAATTAGCGTAAGCACTATTTAAAGCATAGTTTATTATTTAAATTAATAAGAATAATTAAAGCTCATTATTTAAATGCAACTCTAATTTAATAATTATTAATTAAATAATCATAATAAAACAATATTAAATCTTTAATCTTTTAATATTTTTATTCTATTTTTACTCAACTTCTTAAATTAGACTTTTAAAATAAATATTTTAAACTAAAGTACATATTTAATTAATTTCTAATTAATCAAATAACATCATATTCTAATTTTTCTTTAAACAATTTTCTAAATTCAGACCTCTAATTTTAGACTTTTTATTTAAAACATAAAGATAATTAGTTTTTAATTATTCAAATATTCACATATTTTAACTTTTTTTAATCAAATAATATTTATTACTCAACTAATAATATTATTTAGAATTTATTATAAAAATAAAACTCTTAAATAATTATTATTAAATCAAATAAATATAAATATGCTAAAATTAGAACTTTAATTTAATCTTTTAAATTTAATTCTTTTATTTAATTAATTTTTCAATTAATTAAATATTGAATTTTCTTTATACAATTTTCATGAAACAACTTTATGCAAATTAAATTAATTTTCTTTCTCACTTTAATTAATCATGAGACGTTTTTAATATCATATTTATTAATTTAACTAATAATATTATTTAGAGTTTATTAATAAAACTCCTAAATTAATTATTATTAAATTAAATAATTATAAGTATGCCAAAATTAGAATTATAACTTTATGTTCAAATTTTATTCTTGTATTTAATTAATTCATGAGACATTTTTAATAATATATTTATTAACTTAATTAATAACATTATTTAGAGTTTATTATTAAAATAAACTCCTAAATAATTATAATTAAATAAAATAAATATAAATACGTCAAAAATAGAACTTTAATGAAATCTTTAAATTTAATTTATTTATTTATTTAATTTTTTAATTAATTAAATATAATTAAATATCAAATTCCTTTATAAAATTTTCATTAAATTATCTTTTAATTTGATTTAATTATAACTGAAAATCACAACAAAGCCACAAAACCAAATATGACAACTCAACTGAAGACACTGGACAAAAATCAAATTCCACCATTAAAATCACAAATTCATGTCACTTGATGAATTGGGATGGGTAAACTAACTCAAATACTTGTCCTACTTTCTAAGACAATTGGCTTAGGGTTTAGGATTTGGACTCAAGAGTTATCTCCCCACTTATACCATTGAAATACTATGATAGGATATGCTCATCCTGGCAATTCAGGGAAGTCGATACCCAGTACCTGCAATCTGCATAAAATCCACATATGTACAAACAGAATATTCTAAACTAAACAGGCAATGGCAAGAAGTGGTCCATTGTGTAGATCTTGACTAGCAGGTGACTACAACTCCCTTCCTCAACCACATCAGGAACATCAAACATTAAAAAAAAAACATACACAGACACCATACACATGCAAGTATGAGGGTAAGTATCCATAGAAACCACATAAAAATCATTCATATAACATCATTAAATAACTGAAAGTCACAACATGAACATATATATCATCATCAAACATTCATGCATACATGAAATAACTAGGTAACTTAATATATAATCAACTAAGTATGAAATGACATATAATCAAATATGGTGACTAAGTGCTGACAATTATAAAACACAATCAGAAAACTGGCCCAAAAGAATTTGACAATACAATCAGAAAATTCAAGTAGGGTTAGGCATTATAGTATGTGCCAAATCTCATCTCCATATCAATGATTGTAGAGACTTTCAAACCTCTTCCATTACATTCAAATTTAATGTTATCTTCAATTTCCTTGTTTGACACAACCCTAATTGTTTTTTACTTTTCACTGATGGGATATCTAGTCACCATGTGAATAACATCTCTAGAGATTTTTACTGGCTTGTCCAGCCATATTTTCATGTTATGAATCATACTTAGAACAATGTGTATCCATTCTATTTAGAAAAATATAGGAAATGCAAATCATGTGTGTTCCTTTTCATTTTGAACTATTTGCATTTTTCATTCACTTGTTTATCAACACACAATTGCTTGCAAGTCTCTTGCAACTCATAATCACTCACCTCACCAATTTTGCAGTGTTAGAAAGCATGAATATTATTAACTTATAAAACCCTTAGGGGAATAGATGATAGTGCTCCAATCTTGTCAATTTGTGTAGCAACCTCAAGATGTAAGTGGTATTTGGTCTCTTCACAATCTTCATTTCAAATCAGCTTAACCTTACTAACCTTCCTTAATTTCACTAGTCTAGAACTTGACACCATTTCAAAAACTAGGGTTTTGATGAATACCTTTAAACTTGTTTGGTTTTTTCTTCCTTTGAACCAAATTCACCTCTTTAGATAAATTCTTGATCAAGTTCACAATCTCAAGCTCCAAATTTCAACACTACACACAAATTGCTTAGATTCACTCAAATCACTCTACAAATTTGTAAGCATAGGGTGAACAAATGAATAATGAAATCCCCAATATACAATAAAATTAATTTTAATGTTAGTTAAGGCTAATAACTATTTCGTACCATGATCTCAATTAGCATACTCTCTTCTTCAATCTTTACTCGATTGCAATGGGATATTTGGTTAAGCTACACTTTCCATTACCATCACAGTTAACATAGTAAACATAACAACCACTCCATTTGTTCAGTTAATGCTCACTTCCATTGACTACTTTGCTCGGTGTGACTCGCCGACTGCAGTAACTTCTAACATCACATGATTTGTCCAATTGCATCATACATTATGCTAATATGGACTTTGTTTCATTAATTTAAGGAACTATTGTAAGATATGACAATACTAATGTAGCTTCATACCTCTTTGCATGATTTAGTTGGTAGTAGAGGTTTCACATGATCCATTGGATGAGGTGCCACTAACTATAGCATTTGATGATCCAATTTCTTTTGTCTTCTTTTTACAAGTCTTCACCATATGATTATGATGCTTTACCCTTTCCTTCAGTATCTTCATCCTTAGGTGTTGGTGCTTGGTACCTACAATCTCTGCTTAAATGACCAACCTTATGACAATGATAACATGGCATTCTAGTATTCCTCCAAATGTGAAGTCTTCCTCCAAAATAAATTCTCATACAGTTAGTAGCAATGTGACTATACCTTCCAAATCCAGTACAGGTAATGTTTTTGTTGTAATCTTAGTTAACAGTATTACCTTGCTTGTGAGGTATTCTATTAGATTTCTTTTGAGATCTACAATTCTACAACATGTCCAAACTTATCACATGCATAACAATACCCATTGGATTCATATTGCCTAGGAGACTAAATTAACTTGGACCTACATTCATATGTTTGATGACCATACTTGTTGTAGTTGTAACAATAACCATCAAATTTAGGAGTAACATTTGTCTTACTAGTTTGGCTCCTGTAGACATTAGTTGCGTGTCCAAGTTTGCCACAATAGTAGCATTTAGGCTTATTTGGCTTGGAATTTGTATAAGTATTCCTTTATTCAACTTTCTTAGATGATTCTCCTTGCTCGGTATATCCTAATCCTCAAGTATCTCTTTGTTGCCTTTGTCCTCTTAATTGTTCATCTAGTTTTCTTATTCTTTCATCTGATCTTTTGAGTCTTTCATTGATGTCTTTCTCTAATGTCAGTTCACTCTTCAACTTTTTATTTATGCTCGATAGTGGAATGCTTGGTATAGCCTAATCCTAAAGTATCTCTTGATCGCCTCTATCCTCTTAACTGTTCATCATATTTTATTATCCTTTCCTCTAATCTTTTGAGTCTTTCATTGATGTCTTTCTCTAATGATAGTTCACTCTTCAAGTTTTCATTTTTAGTTCTTCGCTCAATAATTTCCTCCATTTTCTGCCAATCTCATAGTTTGTACTAAGTAGTTGGTTTACCATGTCATAGTGGTTATGAGTCAACGTAATGATTTCATCATCCTTAGCATCTAGTCTTGTAGTGATTTTTCTCTTATCATCTTCAATAATTCTTTTCTCATCCTAAGTTTGTCTCTTTTTTCCAATACGTAACACATCCTTATAGATTGCACTTCTTGCTCTCTCTTCAATGATTTCATCTGTTTGGTAAAGTTATGGTTTTTCTCCATCAAATCTGCTATGACAACATCCAATTAATTAGACATATTTCCATCAGATAGTTCCTCAATCGCTTCTCCTAATATGTTGTTTCATTCATTTGTTAAGAAATTTTCTTTATTCTATTCAATGACTCCTTAATTTTTTCTTTCATTTCATTTCATTGATTTTGGTCCAACTTTAGTTCCAACTTCTGATTCTCAATAGTCTCGTCAAGCCTATACCTTTCCATATCTCAGATCTTTTCTTTAAAGTGGTAAAACCCCTTAACAAGAAAACTAGCTCTTATACCAATTGTTGGAATACTTAGGAAAGGTGGGATGTTGAGAGGGGTGGGGGAAGTGAATTAGTATCCTCTAAAATACACTTTCAAATCTGACTAGCCCTTTGTAATTTTATTCACTTAGTCAACTTGCACATACATTAGTTCAATACTAAAATGAAAGTAAATGTAACTAATGTACTTCAACATATGCATGTAAACATAAAGCATAACAACACAACGCATGACACAATGATTTGGTCATGTAGAAACCCTTGGTTGGAGGGAAAACTGTGGTGAGGATGGTACACACAAATCCTTCACTACTGCAGTAAGATGTTGCCTTATCAAGGCTATAATGTTTGTCACTTCTAGTGACTTACTCAATTAGGAGTAATAAAATCAAATCTATAAAGATCTACTTTTTTCAAGGATTTTACAACACAATTACAATGTATGTACTATGTCAAGAGATTTACAACTAGACAATTAAGTCTACCTTGTTAAAGTATTTAATTGTCACAATGATAAGAAAATACAAATGGAATTGGTCTATATACTTGCAACTTACTTTTCTTTTCATATCTCTTTTTTGTTCAATGATTTATCACCTCCAGTGACTGATGTATTAAATCCTTTCTCATGCTGCTTGAAAATCTAATATGTAGTAGAACTACCTTCTCAATCCTATAGTGCATCTCTCTCATAACTTCATAGTATCAACAATAACTTCATCAACAACAATATTAGCAGTAGTAACAACATTAAATTATTCCTTGTAGGTTCTTAAATAAGTATATTTTTCCTCTTTCAATCCTTGACCTAATTAAGGTTTAGGAATCATCCAAAATATTTCATTGATCAAAATCAATGATCTAGAATCATTATGAACTCTTCATGTTTCATTCTTTTCCTTTCTATGATTCCATTGGTCTCCACTCTACCTAGGAATTGCAAAAAATCAAATTACATTTACCAATGAATCTTTCCAAATGCTTTCCTCAATATGTATAAACATAGTTTCCCACTTGGTAGAATTGTTACTCATAAGATTCTATGTCATTTCAAACATTTATGTGCTTTCTACATAACTCATTGTATACTATGTTCATGCTTAGTGGTTATTTTGTCAATCAATTTCCTTCTAACTTAGTTAAACTTGGATTTCTTAGTGGCATATCTGCTCAGTGTGTATAGAATTGTTCCATAGTTACACTTCTATCTTATCCTAGCTCGAGTAATATATTATGGCTTGGTAAAAGTGTTTGCCAACCAATACCTCTTGCTCTCTTCAACTAAATGTTTGACACTAATGACAATATGAATGTGTGTAGGAGTAATAGAAAGAATTCCAAACAAAAGAAAGAAGTTTCCAATGATGTGCAACAAAATGGGAATCATGACAACCCTCAACTATACAAGACAAGATAAGAAAAACAAGATGGAGGCAAAATATGCCTCCCCCACGATGTAGGAATGACACTAGGAAAGCCCATAACTTATACACTTGTTGTGTCCACAGTTGCAAATCCCGACTAACCACCATCTTTTGCTCCATGGTGTGCTTTAACATCGTGGATGCCTCTAAGAGCTTATTTTCTTTTACATGCATGATCTCCATAAAGATGACTAGACAAGGCTTGAGTATATCCTTCTTAGTGTTGACATCCTTTCACTGAGCTATTAATGCATCCCCCTCGGCCTATCCTACCTCTAGCTAAGTCCTTATGGCCATCCTCCCTGCTGCTCATGCCTCTTGTTCATGAACCATATCCATCCTAAGGTGAGCCAACCACTTCCAATTGGGTAGCCAACTCCTTCCGAGATGACACAAGTGCCACTTGTTCAGCCTCATGTGTAAAGAAAATGTGCTCCATCTACTGAAGAGTATAGTAACCTTCTCAAAAAGCCTACTCAATCTCATGCATTAGAGCATCCACTTAACTCTCCCCACTCTCTTTTAGAGATCCCTCTCTGTAGTTGGCCATCTATGATACTCATAACACATTGCAAATACTTGAGCACAAGCTCCATGTACAAAAGCCAATAAGCATTCCAACTCCTAGACAACTCCCTCCTAAACTTGTGACTGAGCAGAGCCCATGACCCTCCTTTCTCTTGTGACCATCTCCTACAATACTACTCAAAGTCACTATCACAAATCTCCTTTAGAGGCTCCTCTATATGGTTGTTCTCAAGAATTCCTATTAACCATCCAACAAGCAAGGTGTATCTCTCTAGTGAATGTTATTATTCTAACTCTATCTCCTTGATAGGTTAATGCTCTTACTTTAAATCTAATTGCCTTACATGTGAGTTCTCCCCATCTAGATCCATTATCTTGAGAGGAAGTAACACTCAATGTGTGGAGGTAAGATTCATCTTAACTAGTGCCATCAATGGCATCTTATACTTGTTGAGCCAAGAATCCACTAATGTTGTCTTATCCTCTGACATGTCACTACTCCCCAATATCGGTGTCCCTCCTAACCACTCATTGGTTGACTCTACTCCCTCATGCTCTACCCTCTCAAGCTCTAGTCTTTGAGGTTGTACACTCTTAGCCCTTGTCCCAACCATCTTCGTCTATGACTCAATCACCTCTCCCATAGACATCTTAACACTCGACAACTCCTTTACCATGGGCTTTTCTTAAGCCTCCACTACCTCATTTTTTGTTGGAGGTCAAATTTTCAATTTCATTGACTCCTTCACTAGTGGTACAACTTCATGTGGCATACACAGACATGATGTTGGCATGGTGACAGGTACTCTCTATTGACTAAATCTTGGCACTAGATATACATTGAGAGAAGTATGGTATCATGGAGATTATCTAAGAGGAGTGGTTGTACAAGCATACATGATCATCATTTTCATATTATATGGACATTCCTTGGTGGAATCACCCATAAATTGGAAAATGTTAGAAAATGCATTTTTTAGACAAGACCCCTTTGTGTGCTCCTTGTAATGATGTGCTAAAACTCTCCTTTGCTAGTCCTTCTTGAACCCCCCTTTAACTCCTGCCTCATTTTCTCCATATTTCTTTTGAGAGCTTGTACCTTCTTACTTGACTCCTCATTGTTGCTACTCTCCTCAAAAGAATCGTTGCTATCGGAAGACGACTTGTCCCTCTTCTTCTTGGAGGTTTTTTCTCCACTCTTCAGATGCATTTCCCTACTATAGGTGTCAGAGTATGGCATTTGGGTTGCTATTTTCATCCTTTTCCTCAAGGAAGGCTTCAGTCCTTCAATAAACCATCTCTCCTTAAACCCTCGCTGGCTAGTTATCCATCTTCCCCAATAGTTCTTTGAGCCTTCGGTTATATTCTTTCACCATTTCCTTCTTTCCTCACTTCATACTATAGATTTCTTCTACTATTTCATTGTCATCTCAAAGTAAGTAAAATTATTTTCTTAAATTATCCCAGGTATTTATCTTTTCCTTTGTCCATATTGGAGTACCAATTAATGACGACTATGCGTAGGGTTACTAGGAACTTTTGGACCCATTTATCCTTATCAGTTATTGCATTCATCGATCAAATTGTCTCACAAGCATGATAGTGTCTTATAGGATCTTCCTTCCCATCACCTATGAATTTTGGTAGCTTATTCTTTTGTGACATCTTGGTTATATTTTTTTTTACCTTTGGATGGTTGAGTCCCCTTGGGTGGGTTTGAGCATGATGTGTTGTTCTAACTACTACCCCAGTATCTGTCCAACACTCTTGGATGCACTAGTGTCCTCATTATCCCTATCCTTGGCCTCTTCCTCTTTCTTCCTTCAGGATTTCCTTGCCTCTAAATGTAGTGTAAGGGTTAAGTTCCCTAAATAGTTTGTGGTCTCTTCTATCATCATTGTTCCCTTCTGTATTGTCCCCACTGTTAGGGTTAGTTTGGGACAAGTAATACGTGCAAAATAATGGTTAGAATAACAATATTAACAAAACTAACTTTTTTATTCTACCCTCTAATTTAACCCCAATCTTAAGGACATCTCTAGATCAAGCTTCCTAGCTCATAACTACCTCGTTGTCTTCTCAAGAGTGCACCCCTAAAGATCCTTCTTGGACAGCCATCCTCTTTCCAAATTTAATCACATATGCATATGTGACAACATCAAAATATTCTGGTAAATTGATACTTAGCCATGGTAGACAATGGAGATCTTAATATCTCACATGCTCCATGCTTCAAGTCCACATTGATACTCAACCATGGTGGACAATGGAGATCTTAATATCTCACATCCTCCATGCTTCGAGTCCACATTGATTCTTAGTCATGGCAGACAATGGATATTTTAATATCTCACATGCTTCACTCTTTGAGTCTCATTAATATCCATGGTGCTAATCTCATAGGTTAACACAATATTATCCACAAGTATAATTTATTAATATAAATAAATTCATAAATATAATTTAAAAAATACAGTACATAAACATACCTTTCTTACCTTGTTCTTTTCTTGGTCCATGTGGCTCTATCCTTAATTGGCCCTTCAATGAATTATTCCTTCTAGATTATCTCAACACTATATTTACTTCCCAAAATTCTTCAATTTCTAATTATAAGGAAAGGACAAAATATAATTTTTTTTATTTTTCTTTTCCAAGAGTCACAACCTTTCATAATACAAATCCTTTGAAAAGTCACAACACTTCATAGTTATAATCCTTTCAAAAAGTTACAAAACTTCAGAAGTAAAATCCTTTACAAAAGTCATAATACTTTAAAATCAAAATATTTTTGAAGATTCACAACTATTCATAATTATGACCCTCTCAAAGGTTTGCATTCTTTCAATATCATTGATACCTTTTCAGAAAATCACTTCCTTATTTTCTTCATATTACTTTCCTCTTCCATTTTTCCTTTTTGAACTCCTCTCTTCTCCTCCTCTTTTCTTCCTCTATCTAAAATAAAATATCCTCCCTTTTATACCTTAATTTTAAGGAGTCATGTCTATTTGTTAAACATCTCAACTTTTCATTAGATTTAGATAAATTATATTATTCTATGTTATATTATTTATTTACTTACTTATTTGTATTTATATTATTTATTATTAAATTCTATTTAGAAAGTTAACATACTTTCTACAATATTGTCTCTTGTATTTAATTTATGTTTTTATTTTCTCATTGAAATTTTATTATTTTTTAATTATTTAAAATATCATACTAAATATTATTTCATTTATAATATAGATTAAATAATAATTATTTCCTAGTTTTATATTTAGTATTATTTTTAATATAATTTTATTATCATTATATATTTAATAACATTGTATTATCTAATCATTATTAAAAATCTATAGTAAAATGGGGATATGACACCTTCCTGGTCATATTCATCCCTATTGTACTTTTGGCGGTAGTCCTCCCTACTGTACTCTGGGTGGTATTCCTCCCTATACCATACGCCTACCATTTTTCCTCCCTATAATATTTCTAGTGGTATTCCTCCCTATTGTATTTTTCTTTTTCAACTTCTTCACCCACTGCAACACTAGTTTGATTCCCTTTTGCCAAACCTTCTAGTAGTCCTTTGGCAAGTCTCCTCACCTTTCTCCTACATTATGCCTATTGTTGGAGTATTGAGGCTCTCTAAATGGCCTAAAATTTCCTATGTGTTCTATTTCTATCCATGTTCAAGAGGTTGGGCATTAATATTGTGTTGCCTCCATCTAGTTTTGTCCCATTCCACTTCTTCCCTACGAATGTTTGGTTGGTGTTTGTTCTCTTCATAAGCTCAGAGGATTTTTTTCTATTTGTTTTCATGATTGACCTCTTATCAATGGTTTTGTAGAGCATGAAAATTTTGTGCCAATATTGGAGCAAGATGAAACATTGATTAGTTCACTAAAAGACTCACTCTGAGGGCACTCCACACAACACTTTTTGTCACCTCTTCTTGTGCAATTTCCCTAGGTTTTGATCAATCCCTACAACAATGCTACAAAGTTTGAGGTCAATGCTTGTTACTATGCAAAAATTTCTTGGTATATGTACTCTCGGTCCCGATTACTAGTTTCACTGTCATCTATTGGCTGGCCCATTATATTTCCTCTTCCATCATCACTCTGTCACTTCACAAGTTTGTATCGACAATGGCACCAAATGTTTAACTATGTGGGGTTATTTGGTTTATATAATAACAGTATAAAATGTAAAAGAACATGATATGCCAGAGAATACCCAATGCTTTTGTATTAATTCATCAACTGTGTACAATGTATGACAACAATGTGTCATCATAATAATAACTCTAATTATATGATATATTTTTTCATCTAAGTGAAGCACATATATAGACCTAAGGGGATGCAAGGTGAACTTTTGTAACTTGCAACTGCCTACCCTTTAGTTACACTACCAACATTAACAACATAAATGAAACCTTAACAACATTTATTAGTATTTCCCAATAACACTCCATTAAATGATATCTACCTTTCTTGAAGGACAAAAACACATATTGTTTAAAATCTAGTGTAGGGAAATTATATGATCATGAGGAGCATTTAATATTAACCATTGATTAATGCCACTTCCAACAAGTGCTTCCATTTTCCATAATGTTTTCCCTGCAATTAATAACTTTGTATCCCCAAATACAAATGGCCTCTAGTCTTATTTCATTTTGGTTGGGATAGTTGTAGGTTGTTCACATGCTTCCCATGAGCCATTTTAGAAAGATGTACTATTATTATTTTTAAGTTCAAAAGTGACACCACTTTAATTATTTCTCCGCAATCAAGATCGTATTTCCATATAGTTGAACCTCTTGGAGGGTTTCGTGAGGTGAGAATACAAATGGTCTCATTTGTGTCTAGATATTTTCTTAGAATTTATGCTCATTTTTTATCTCCTTTGGTATATAAGTTCCATATGATCTTTACCCCCATAACTAGATTCATCATGCTTAGTTGTTTGATTTTGGTCCCTCCAGTAGGATAGGATGACAGATGACACCACTTTAAACATTAGAATCTATTGGCATAACTCATTCAGTGATGATGACTAAGGTTTGGTAAGGGTTTTATGACATGAATATCAATATTGTGTTGGCATTGATGTTAACTTGGTTATTTTCTTGTTGACTATGTTCTTGATATATTGTTTGGTAGTATTTGATATTGCAATCTGTTTACAACATGAATTTGTTTTTCTAGTCAGAGTTTGGCACCAAGATGTTTGTAGTGATGTTCTATATGATTGCACATGTTTATGAGACACTTGGATTGAGCTATGATTGAATTTAAGTACAACTAGGCAAACTGGAAGAAGAATGAAGAACACACAGTGATAGCTAGTGAATGATTTGATTACATGATCAAATCCTTGTTGACTCAAGTGATATAGTCATATTATGTGTGTCTTGACTTGATTTCCTGTGATATTTTATGATCATTTAAGGATTGGCCTACTGCAACATGTGTGTTTTGGTTACAAAAGATTGATGAGTGAAGAACAACACAATGTTTGAGCAAGTATTAACAAGTGATGTCAGATTGATGAGCAATTGTGATTTGATTAGTCACAGTGGATGTTCATAATTCCTAGTTGTAATGATGGCATGGTTGGATGATCTTTGGTGATTCTTGATTACTACAATGATCAAGGTGAATGGATTTTTTAAGGTTTTTAGCTTGCATTGGAGAGGTCACAAAGATGTATTTGATCAATGTGCAATAGAATCTATGGCCAATTTTTGTATGAAAGCAATTGATCTAGAAGTCTAATATGTTTTATGGTTTGTTGAATGAGTGGGTATGATTGTAGATCATGAATTATGTGGTTATTCCCTATTATGTAATGAAATGTATAAATAGGGATCTAGGATAATGTCCTAAAGTGTAGATCGTAGGTGATAGGGTTGCAATTGAGTGTATTTGTAGAAGTGGTTGTTTACTAGTGTATTATTGACCTGAATTGAATGTGACCAAGAAAAGGAGTGATGTTATTCACATATCATTATACTTGTTGATTCCTAACAATTTTTTACTAGAAAACCCCATAGTTGGGTAGAATCTAACAGATCTTTCTTGTAAATCCTTACACAGGGTGACTCATTAACTTGGGGTTCAAATCCATTTTTAGGGTTGATTCAAATAGATCAAAGCTTCTAATGGGGCTAAGGTGAATCGCTTAACCGAGTGGCTCCTAACAAGGTCTGCTCTTGACCAGATATTGTTGTAAGCTCCTAACAAGGTTAAGTCTTTAACATGACACATTTCAAAAGAGTAGATATTTGTCGGTACCAAATCCCACCGTGGGTTTTCCCTTATTCCCTATGATATTTGTGAGAATGGTTTTTTAAGTTGGTTTCTTTTGTATGCTTTCATTTGCAAGTTTATGCTCATCATGAATGATATTAGTTAAGTGTGAAGATTGGTTTTAATCTATAGATTTGATAGATTACTACCCTCTCTAGTAATATTGACCTTATTAATACTAACAATTGGTATCAAGGCCAAGTTCCCTTGAGAAATCCTAACAACTTGGGAAGGATCCTTGAAGGAAACATGGAGACTGTTAGATATGTGTAAAGTCTTGAAGACCAACTTACAGAGGCAAATGAAATGATCAAAGGACTGAAAGAACATGGTATGCATTCCAAGGAGAAGAGGAACAGATTATGTGATCAACTAGAAGCCTATAGTAGCATTGAATCTACTGATGTTGAAGTAGGAGAAATCTTGTTTTAAAAGAGTGAACGACTACTAAAGGACAAGAAGAACATTCAAAAAGAATTGGAATCATTATCTATCAAGATTGGCGAAGAGATGGAAGGAAGAAAAGCTACTAAAGATGGTTGAGGAAACCTTACAAGTAAAGGTAGCTAAACTTTTCAAAGATAAGCAAGAGATTAGAACCCTTTATGAACATCTTCATCTAAATAATGAGTATCTTGTGGAAGTCAAAAGTCTACTCAATCTTGTAATGATGAGCCAAAAAAAATTGGCAAAGGAAAATGAAAGATTGCAATGAGAACTTGAGGCTACAAATAAATTACTAGAGAGAATAAATGAGAGTTTTGCAAAATTAAATGAACAACTTTTTGGTTCCCAAAACCACAAATTGAAAACCCAAGAGCTTCCCAATTCTCCAATAGGATTCCACAATTAGTTCTGGCCAATGAATGAGAATCATCTTGATTCTCTAAAGGCTTTGCTACACCTAGGTAGGTAAACCTTCACTCCAAACTTGATCACTTAATCTGAAGCTTTTCTATAGTGAATTTAAGCTTTGGAAGTTCTTTAGTTGCAAGGTCTTCAAACTCGATCAAAATGAAATTGAATGCTGAATGTTTTTTATAATATTTTTCAATAATGGATTTGATGCTTGTAAGAAGGAAGATATAGATTTTCAAACTTCAAATATAAATCCAATAATAATACTTCAATGATTCAAAAGACCAGTTCCTTTGCTTATTTGGGCAACAGAGTCAACTACAATGAAGATTTTCACATACAACTTTATAAAGTTCTACACACTTATATTGTCAACAATTTAATAATCAAGATGTGACAGATCAAATATATATCTACAATTTTAAACTAGTCCAAATTAAACTTTAACTCCTACAGTAGGGAGACAAAATAGACATAGATATGGAAATAATTTGATATTTCACTATATCTTGGATGATCGAGTTTAAAATTCCATAAATGACCTAGGCTACTTATTTGACATTAAATTGCTTGTGGAGTTTAAAGATGATTATACAGGATGAATCAATTACAGTTTAAATCTCCATTCCTTTTAAATAAATAAAAAGCAAAAAGGGCTTTTATTTATCATTAGAATATTTTAAATATAATAAATATATTTATATTACAAAGTCATCTTTCAATTCCTTATTCCTCCTTACAAATGAATATGAATGCTTTTCTTCGAATGCATCTTGTTCTCCTGTTGCAAATGAATAGATCTCCTTATTTATATTTTCAAGTACCTTTTCAAAAATCAAAACCCCTTTTACCAATAGTCACAACTCTAAGAATAGGCTATTACTCTTCTTAACTAATGAAGACAAATATTTTATTTGGAATTACTCCCTTTGTTTTATATTCAAATTATCATAGCCTTTTGAATATTATATTACCATAATATTAATTCATGATACTCCTTTGATTCAAACATTGGATAAATTTCATAATCATAGCTTTTAATGTTAAATTTTTGGAACCATGTGTCTTTTGGTTTTGTCTCTACTCAAACCTTCGAGAAATTATCATTCAATGAACATTGACGACATACCACTCCATCTCCATATCCAACTCCTATTGCAGGTTCTCAAAGGCATCATGTCTACATGGCATTGGTTCAATTTTTATCTTCATTGGATCATATTTCTTTATGATGAAGATTTATCCGTAATCAAAATTTTGGATAACTGGTGGTGTCATCAGGTGCTGCTTCTTGATTTTTTACTACCAATACTTTTATTTATCTGAGATTTTTATCTCTTAAAACACTTACTCTTGCTTAATCACCATCGATTCTCCCTACAACCATGATGATAGTATGGTCTTTTTTATTATGAATTACTTGGTCTCCAACTCCTAACTACACCATATAGGGAAGATTTGTTAATATTCGATGGGGTTCAATTTCCATCTTTTGCCACCTTTGACTCCATCACACAAACACCCCAGAGTAGTTGAGTCACTATCAACATGGATGTCTATTGCCTTGACTCATTCATCTGTACGATGGTCACTGGTTCACTATCTTATTTGTGCCTATCATTTTTTGACTCTTTGATTGGATGTCTTGGATAAACCTACTTGCTTTCACTCATGCTTGAATGTCTCTCTTGACCCTTCAATATTCATATTTGTGTCTTCATTCAAGGAAAAATGACTACACAAAACACCACAATTGAATATCCAAAATATGCACCACTTGTGAGTCAACACTACCATGAGAATATGAAAAGACCAAGAGAACTGACTATTCTTCCATTTCTTTGAACATAGCATTGATTATAATAGAGGCATATGAGATGGTGGTAGTTGTGATAGAGAATTGAAGGCATGCACTATGTAAAATTGTCGATAGCAGCAAGGCAAAGTCTTGAGCCATATGAACGTTCTGTTGTTAGTGTTGAGTATATCCATCATGGTTGTGACTCTTTGTTTTATCAATTTGATCAAGATATAGCATGTTTTAGCATATAACCTTACACATTAGAATGATTTCCAAATTTCATTAGTCTGGAAAAGATTAGTGTTTATTTATTGAATGATCAATGTCTTCTACTTTTGTTTACTTTCAAATGATGTCTCGATTCATGTGTAATGGGGTCATAAACTTCATTATATGCAACATAACCAATTAGAGGCAATAATACATGACTTTACAATGTTACAATACTTCTATAAATATAGAAATGGTAAGAAGATTAGAAAAAGTTACTCAAATGGAAGAAAACTGAGCACCACAGACCATCTTGAGCTCCTAGACCATGCCAAGTTTCATAGACCATGGTGAGCTCCAAGACCATACCGAGTTCCATAGATCATGTCGTGCTCTATAATGTATGCTGAGCTCCCAAAGTATGTCAAGCTCCAAGACCATATCGAGTTCCATATACCATGTCATGCTCCATAATGTATGATGAGCTCCCAAAGTATGTCAAGCTGCCAGGCATAAACTATGCCCAATAGTAATCAAGCACCACTCCTTTGGTGATCGAGTTGACAAATACAAACTAAAACCCCTCCAATATGCAAGATTGCAAGAAAGCCTAGGATGCTCCTACATCACAAGTTATAGGGTATGAAAAGCTCAAAGAGTATGCATCATAAATAAATACACCATCTCATGAAATCTCCAATAATCAAGTGCAGTACAACAAGATATAATCATCGAACATAAACACAAGATTAGAATGAAAGGAACAACTACACAAGTACATCAAGTAATGACATCCAACTATTGAATCTCAATGGTATAAGAAACACTACCACTTGGCCTCATGGAACCTAAATGGCCCACTCCCACCATACTGAGGAGATAATCTCAAGTCCCAAACAAATAACAAATCCAACAGTCATAACCATCATCTAGGTCAAGGAAATCCATATATAAATTTGTCTCAAGGTACCAAGACACAAGTAACATCTAATTCCAAAGGCAACAAAGACACCTAGGAAATATACCATGTAAGTAGGCAAGTTTCATTGCATGAGTCAACTCTAAGGTTTCCTTGGCAGCCTCTCTAGACTCTGCCCCCCTAATGACTCTATGCGGCATTAGTATCCTTTTGTATAGACAAGTCATACTAATGAGGCAAGGTCACAACCAAGCATCCTTTCTACTCTCATCCTAGCCTGTACTAGCACTCAAGGCATGGGTGACGCAAACCACTAACTCCTATTAATTCATTTTAAACCCATTTAATGAAATATTATCACTTATTAATACTACTTACAATGAGTTACTGAAGCAACCTCTTTAGGGCTCTAGCCTCCATTGCAAGACACTTCACAACATACATATAGATAACCTACACTAAACTAATAAAAAGTACAACTCATAAAATCACAATATTCACCCCAGTCTTATACAAGCAACTGGAAAACACCAAGAGATAACTAATTGAAACTCATAGATTACACCCAAAAAATTACAATATTCACGTTAGTCCTATACAAGAAACTAGAAAGCACCAAAAGATAATTGATTGAAACTCATACGTTATACCAAGAAAATCACACCTTTCATCTCAGTCCTATACAAGCAAATGGAAAGCACTAGCAAGTAACTCATCAAAACTCATCACAGAAATATGTGAATACATCACATTGTTTGGGAATAAAAGATAATGACCAAATAACATACATAAAAACAACATAGATCAAACACCTTCCAATTCTTTGGTATAAATACCTAAACCAATCAAAACTAAGTTTAGCCCAAACACCAAACGCTAACATGAAATAAAACATACTTCTCTTCAAGTATTTAAACAAGTGTCATTTTATATAGTTTAATTGATTTGTCAATATAATATCATAAAAATTGATTCACAATAAGGTTTTCAAGTTTTAATTTTCAAAAGTAATCATAGTCAATAAAAGTTTTCAAATGTTGTATTGATCAATTACAAGTCTCAAGTTCATACCCAAAATTAACTAAATTTTCCAAATAGATATGTGTTTAAAAATAGTCAAATAATAACCTTTATGGGAAGAATATCTTCATCTAAAATATACCCCTAAAAAGTCAATTCACTAATATCTTACAATTCCCCCCTCTATAGATAAATGATCATTGATTAAATCAATATTAGATTTAAAAATAAATGAATCAAATACACATTATTGGATTAAAACAATAACTCAATTTCCAAATATTCTTAATTAAATAAACTAAACTAATCTTTAATTTTAAGTATTTTAATATTACTTAAATAACTTTTAAAATAAACAAAACTAACTTAAATAAAATTCTAATATATAAATATATTTAATTTATTAAAAAAAATTAAACTAAATTAATTTTTGTAATGCTCGGCCAAGGGATCCAAAAGAATTAACCTAAAATTTTACTAAGTTTGCCAAACTTTTTTTTTTTTTTTTTTTTACATGAAAGATAAACCATTCGTATCAAACACATAGTAGCGGAAGCAATAACATACAATCAACTATAAGCATACATAGCAGGTTACATTCCTTAAGGATCCCAAGATGTGGAGTCACATTTAATTTAATTAATACTATGTCTAACAACTACCACATCCACATGACAGAATAATGAAAATTCCAAAGTCCATTTTATACATTTTTTTCTGAATGCCTCTTGGCAATTAAATTTGAAATTCTCTATCATCCACTGTACATGTCACAGGGTATGAAAAGCTTAAAAGATTAAACATATGTAAAAATAAAGATACATCATCCTCATTGAATCTATGATACAAGTGCACTAAGGTAAATGAAACTATTAACATACATGATACATCCATCCATCAATAAAGATATAACAACCATCGTAAAAGATAACCATCCATCATAAAATACAACTAACTAAGTGCGCAGTTCCTCCCAACCATCAATAGCATCATTAGACCATCGTGGGCCCTAGCCATCCCCCACGTGTAACATCCCAAGCCACCGAAGAGATCATCGGTACTATCGAAATAGGGATGTTACTCCTAAAACATACTACATCATATGTAGAAAGGAATCTAGCATGCTACAACATATACATAAGAAATCTAATCATGCAAAATAAAGCATAAGATGATTATGTAAGAAAATAACATCATTTATCACATGCTAATCATCAATATAGAGAAACATACTAGTAAATAACATTCATCATAATGATCCATGAATAGAGTGAAGATACATGCCAACAAAGAAAGTGTTAGAGGAGATAGTCTCAAGTCCCAAACGGGACATCAAATCACATAACAAAAATACTCTTTAGGTCTAGGAATCCTAAAAGTAAACTAACTCAAAGGTTCCAACACAGACTGACATCTATACCCAGAGGCACAACAAAGACATGTAGGAAACCTATTATGTAAGCAGGAAAGTGTCATCACATGGATCATGCTAGAGTTACCCTGGTAGTCTCTTAATAGACCCCGGCCCCTTAGTGATCCCTATGCGGCCACTAATATCCTCTCATACTGACGAGGCATACTATGAAATGCAAGGTCACAACCAAGCATTCTCTCTACTCTCATCCTAGTCTGTACTAGCACTCGAGGCATGGGCGAGAACATACAATTATCTTATTAGGTTCATTTTAATCCCCATTTTGTGTAAATGTTTTCACTTGTTAAATAACTTACAATGAGTTACCCTAGTAGCCACTTAGGGCCCCGACCCCCATTGCAAGCCACTTCCCAACACTACAAGTAGATAACCTACCCTAGGCTCATAGAACCATAAATCACAAAATCACCTTAGTCCTATACAAGTGACTGAAAAAATACCAAAAGATAATCCACAATAAGAACATCAAATCTCCATGAGCAACTGAAAAACATCCATTGATAATCATGACCACAACAGTTCTCTATTGGCAACTAAAGGTATCAATGTTAGTCACAATATCCATTGGTCCTCATCGAGCAACCATATAGTATTCCAAAATAAATCTCAATATCCATATCAATGATAAATCATAACATCCATCGGTACTCAACAAGCAACCATAAGGAATCTCAAAATAAATCACAATATCCATTGGTTCTCAACAAGCAACCAAAAAGGCATCTCAAAGCAAATAATACTGATTGAAGACTCCAAAACATGTCACAACATGACAACATCAAGAGTAAATCAACACTTTAGTCTCATCATGGCAACTAGAAAGTAATCCAAGTACAATTGATCGATGACTCAAAAATGGTTAAGTCAAGTATCTCAAATACATACACCTCAGCTTCACACAAGAAGATTGGAAAGCAATAACAATCAGTAAATACAAACATCTCATAGAGCATACCATCACATTACCATTGTTGAGTTTTAAAAAGATCAAGATCAACATCAGCATGACATTGCAAACACATAACCCTCGAGCCTCTGGTAACAACTTAAGACTGGTCAAAGCTAGGACAAACCCCAAAACCCCAAAACACATAAATCATAGAGAAACAAGATACAAACACATGTTTTGGTTTGCTTTTGCAATCACATGGTTAAGCCAAATATGAGGTTTTAGATTTTGTTTCAAGTATATTTCAAGTGTATAAGATTCTCCGTTTAATTTTTGAGTCAACCCATTTATCTCTTTAAATTAAACATAGAATTATCCCTCCATTATTTTAAACAATTGTCTAAAATAGTCAAAAGATAATTATTTACTTATTTAAATCATTGAAACCTAATTCCTATTGACTTTTAGATAAAATCATTCACATTATTAAAAATATTAGAATGGTACTTATCAACTTTCAAATAATTAGTTTACAATTTCCTTAAAACACTTTAAGGACAAACATTTATTTAAAACAATTTTCATTGATTTTAAGTTAAATCAATCTCATTAATAATTCAATTATTTAATTCCACTAAATACTTATTAATATCTTTTTTCTTTTAATTTGCCCTCATTTAAAAATCCATTTACTAAAATTGACTAATAATTAATAAGACTCTTTCTACTATAAACTAATCTTTATTAAATTTAATTTAATTAGATTAGTTAATAAATCTTATAAAACTAATGCATAATAATAATATTCTACTTTAATTCGAACCCAAACCCGAATCAATTTCCAAATCTTGATTCTACTAAGGGAAGGTTGCAATAATATTTTTAATTCCCATAACTGGATGAAACAATATGCATGCCCGAATTACAAAATTGAAGATTCATTCATAGAGAATTTATTCAGACACACATAACAGACATGATGAAGACAAGAAGAGAAAGAGTGTAAAATATGCAAAATAATCATGAGTGCCTACCTGGACACTGATGCTAATTTGCTACGCCTCAGAAAATTGTAGAGAAGCTCCTCCTTTTAGAACCTTCTCCTTTCTAAAAATTCCTTCCTTCTCCAACATTTGCAATTCCTCCAAGAACCGAAACCCCCCCAAGTGACTAGGAGTGCTTGTAGAAGCATATGAGGATGTCGAAGCATATGAGCTTGTCCAAACACACTAAGAGAGTCTATATATAAAGGCCTCTAGGATGCATCTAGAATGTGTCTAGAAATAACTAGGAGATAAGCATGACAACTAAGCACATAATTTCCACGATAAGAAGATAAACATGATGAAGTGTCTAGAATGTTGTAGAAACTATGTGCTCAAATAATATGCTAACTCCTAAGTGTAGACAACACGTGCATAATTAGAGTGCAAACTCTTGTGTTGTCTACATGACAACTCCCGAGAGTTCGCATACTCCTATGTGAATAAATATTAAAATAATGCACCTTAATTTATTTAATAATCACTTTACTCTTTTTAATTTAATTTATTAATTCTAAATCTCATGCACTTATCATGTGGTCATGAAATTTTAATAAATTAATTTCTTTTCCACTTCTAAATTTATTTTTGAAACTTAATTAATAAAATATTTATTAACTTAAATAATATTATTATTTAGCATTTATTTAAAAATGAACTCTAAATATATTATTATTAAATTAAATAAATACTATCACGTTCCAAGTTTAAACTTATAACTTTCATCTCCAAATTTAATTCTTTTTATTTAATTAATTTCCCAATTAATTAAATTAAATTAATTATTAAAATATCATTTTTTTTTTAATTTAATTAAATCATTAATTAAATCTTTTAATTCAACTTAATTAATAGAAAATACACCAAAGACTCACAAAGTAAAATACGAAAACCCATCTTAGCAAAACACATATAAAATCAAACCAAGGGTTAATATCACGAATTACGTCATTTGATGCATTCAAAGGGTACTCGACTTAGATACTTGTCCTAATTTTCAATTAGGACAAATGGCTTAAAGGGTTGGGATTTGGACTTGAGAATTTATCTCCCCTCTCTTACCATTGAGATAATGTGATAGGGTACACTCATCCTGGCAATTCAGGGAAGTCGATACTTGATACCTGCAACTTGCATAAAATCCACGCATGTACATACACAATATATACTAAGTTAAACAAGCAATGGTAGGAAGTGGTGCATCATGTAGGTTTCGACTAGCAGGTGACTACGGTTCCCTTCCTTAACCACATCAGAAACACCATACAAAAAGAAAACAAACACACATACCATACACATGCAAGAATGGGGCAAGTATCCATAAGAAAACACATATGATAATAAATCATCTAACTATTCATCATCAATATCTGAAAATACTAAATAATCATCATGCAAACATGAAATATAAAGTACCAAGTAATCTCATCATATATCAACTGAATCTGAAACAATATCTGATAATCTCAAAATAATGTCACTAATAATCATCAACATAAAACTGACCTAAAAGGGTTTGGCAATGATAGAAAAATGTAACATAGGGGCAGGCACTACATCCACCCCCCCTAGAATTAGGCTTACTCCTGGAAGCCTACATGAATGATAATATTGAAGAACTCACTGTGTGGGTCCCATTGAACCCTTTCCCTCCTGTAAGGGAATATAATTCCACTGATGACACTGCAACACACTTAGAGAAATATGATTCTAGTTTAATGATAAATCGAAAACCATATTGATCCAACATCCGTTCTTCTAACAAATACTGAAATAGATTACCTAAACACTCCAAACAAAGGATCGACATAATGCTCGCAAAGATGATCAAAGGCATACTACCTTAAGGTATAGTTAAAAGATATATGTTTTGCAATCAAAATAAGTTTCAATTTTTAGTTTTGCCCATGTTTAGGTTTCAGTATAATTTCAGGTTTGAAACCTAAGTGTTGAAGTATGAAAAATATGCAAGTAGCAATTTAAGTCCTATTTTAGCTCACCTAGTTTCAAGTTTCAATTTGAAAGAGATACACATGATAGTTAAAAGTTTTCATTTTTGTTCAACTAGTTAGTGCTAGTGGCATTCCAATAAACCCAGAGCTCCCAATGTAGAAACTTGGGCTCTGATACTAATAATAATATTTAGAGTTCATTAATTAAAATGAAACTCCTAAATTAATTATTATTATATTAAATAAATATTATTACACCAAAATTTGAAACTTTAATTAAATTTTTTAAATTTAATTAATTTCTCAATTAATTAAATATAATTAAAATTTGATTTTTCTTTATAAATGTTTTGTTAAATTAAATCATTTAATACTCTTTTAATTTGAGTTAATTATAATTGAAAATCACAACAGACCCACAAATCAAAATAAGAAAACCCATTCTAAAGACAAAGTACTAAATTAAGCTCAAGAATCAAAATCTTGAATTCATGTCACTTTACGAATTCAAAAGGGTAAATAACTCAAATACTTGTCCTATTTTATAGGACAATTGGCTTAGGTTTAGGCTTTGGACTCAAGAACTATCTCCCCTCTTCACCATTATGATACTGCAATAGGGCACGCTCATCCTGGCATTTCAAGGAAGTCGATGCGTGGTACCTGCAATCTACATAAAAATCAAGCATGTACATGTACATATAAATCTAAACCAAAGAAGCAATGGTGGGGAGTGGTGCATCATGTAGATCTCGACTAGCAAGTGACTACGACTCCCTCCCTCAACCACATCAAAAATGGAAAACATAAAGAAAAACATACATGTACATCATACACATGAAACTATGGGGTAAGTAACCATAGAAAATTGCATGTAAATCATCCATCTAAATATCATCCTAAAACAAAAGAAATCACTATATGAACATACGTAGCATCATCATCGAAAGAATAAACATAAACATCTAAAATAACTGAGTATCAAGTAGCTCATCAAATATATAAACTGAGTATGAAATAACATCCAATCAAGTCAGGTAACCAAGTATCACTAAATCATAAAATGTAATCATAAAGCTGGCCTCAAAGAATTTGGCAAAATAACATGAAAAGTAAACTAGTGGTAGGCATTATAGTTTAGATAGAGTTTGTGCATTTATCAGTCCATACAAAGTTATTGGAGTCTAACCCTATACTAGTGCAAGTAAAATATTATCTAAATATTTAGACACAGGTGGTAACATAGTTGGTTGAACTTGCATCTACCCCTATTGCTATACCAAGCCAAGTTGTCAGCCAGGGTGACATACAGGCTAGTATTGTTCAACAACAAAGTGAGATGGTCATTACAAGAGAGATTACAAAGACAATGAAACCATGGAGGGAAATGTTACAACATATTTTGAAGGATAATAGAAAGATAAGGGTAAGAATGATCAAATCGAGAAATCTACTATTGGCGAAGAAAGGCCACAAGCCTCGGGACCTCGAATTGAGGGAAAAAAGGAGACAAGAAAATAGAGTTATATAGTTGAACTCAAACCTATAGATGAGAATAAATCAAGTAAAGAGGCTAAGAAGATTGATGAAGAAAGAGCTTAGGTTCAGAGATTGAGTGTAGATCTACAAACACAAAGCTTGTAGTTACAAATGTCAAGCTCTAGCACTCCTAGGAAGAAAATAAATTAGAAGAAAAGAGTACAATTCCCAATTTCTTTTCAAGCTAAACCTATTACGCTCGATGAAGACATTGTAAAACCTAATTAGGAAAAATCCACTTTAATAGAGGAGCATATGAATATGTTGAGTGAATTATTTTCTAAGAAGTCTAAGCAAGTTGAGTTGAGAATAGGCTATCAACAAAAGTAAGCACAAAAGCATGTACTTTATGATATCAAGGACATATTTATTGATTCATTTGTTGTTGATAATTTGGATGAGAATGCTCCCATTGTTGAGAAATTGATTAAGATTATGGAGAAAATAAATGACCCAGATATAGATGCAAATGAAAGATTAATGCAATGGTCAGAAAGAAATTTTGAGAAGATAGTTATGGAGAAGGTTGCAACAAAGATTGTTGTCAGACAAGTAGAGCTATCAAATCTTATGAATAATTTAGAAAAAAAATCTTATAATGTACATACATTTTTATGAAGTTTTTGGATACTTCCACATTCACAAAAGATATAAGTGGAAGAATGGATATGTTAGAGGAGGATTTATAGCATAGTGCCAATGCACTAACTATGGATGCAAGTTCTAGTGTAGTACACTTATCCAAACTTAATTTTCACTAAGAGAGGCTCATTGAATTGACTATAGAATATAAAAGAATAAGAGCCAAAATAATATCTATTCAATCTATAATGAAACCTCATTTTGAGGTTAGTCAAATACATTTGAAGAGTGCAACATATTTTCTCCAAATAGATCCAAATCTGTTAGTTGCAAATAATTTTGTGGATCTAGCTGCAAAGTTGGAGATTGAGATTCATGCTATTGAATCTATATGGACAAATTGGATAGTACATTAGATAATATTTTTCAAGTCCACAAACCATTTTTTGGTTTGCCCCTACACCCTAGCAACCATGAGTGACAAAAAAAGGGTAATTTTGATGATGATCAAGCCGAGTTTTGAAGTTTTGAACATCAAGGGGAGTTTTGAAGTTTTGAACATGTATATACTGAGAGTGGAGTCAAAACATGTCTACAAATTTTACTAGGTCAAGGTATGGATTATATCATAAGGGGGAGTACTTGTGTTTCAATTTTATAATCAAATTTTTTTTTATCATGAAAAAGTATTTTTGCTACTAATGTCAAAGAGGGAGATTGTTGATCCCTTTGGAAGAGTTGTCTATTAGTGTCAAACACTTAGTCATTCATAAGGTAGGATTAGTTATTCATCACTACGACCAAGACATCCTATATAGGTTGACTCATGAACTAAACACTTGTATATATTTCAAGTTAAGTATTGAGTTGTAGTTACTGTCGAGCAAGCTAGAGATTGCTAAGTAGTCTAGTAATTGCTGAGATTTTCAAAGAAAGTAGAAGTCAAGTGATGTAGAGGATGAGAAATTTAGTATATATTGAGTATAGTTAAGGCCAAGGTACATGAAGAAACAATTTATGTCAAGCGTCAGTATGGTATAAGTGTCGAGCAAGAAAATTTTGCATATTTGTTTGAAATGGCACAAAATCTTATGTAAGCCATTTTTGTCAAGATGGAAGTGTGTTTTATAGATCGAGGATCTAATCAAGAATTTGATTATGCATCCATTAGAGGATCATTAATCCCTATGTAAGGAAATTCACCAATCACAAAATTTCAAGGACTAAGCAACAAAAGGAATGAATCTAGATCACTGATTTGGATCAAGAAGGTTCACCCAAACAACTATTTAAGAAGGGTTTATGACCAAGTTCATGAGTGCGAGCATGTATGGAGCATATGTGATTAAGATTCTAGTTGCAACAAAGTAGAGAAGTGAATTAGGTAGAAGAGACCAATCAGTGCAGCAAATAGTTTTGAGAAAAGTTATAGAAGATCAATCATAAAGAGGTGATAATTCATTACATAAAGGAGATTTAATTTCATAATTGTAGTGCAAAATAAAGGATCAGGTACTAATACATTTTAATAGGTGTTTCAGGGTTTAAATATTTAAATAGAGTAGCTTTAAAACATTTTTTTAAATCTCTTAACAGAGTACTCATTTATCTTTGATGTTTAAATCCTTTAATCAAGGTAGCACTTAATAATCTTGTAAGCCTTTAACATGGTAAAACCCTCATAGGGTAGATCATCAGAAGTGATCAAAACATTGTAGCCTTAACAGGAAAAACTTTATTGTTGTAGGAGTGAAGATTTTGTGGGTGTCATCCCCGCCACTGTTTTACCTTCATCTTGGAGGGTTTTTGTGTTACCAAATATTTGTGTTAATGTGTTATGTGTTTGTGGGTTTTTATTCATGTAGTTAGAAGTTAGATTTGATGTTATGTTGAAGTGAATGATTACATTGATATGTGGTTAATGTTCAATTAAGGGTTTGTGTGAAGACATCAAATAAGTTTCACGTTTGAAGTGCTAAAAGTTTTAAAGATTCTGATTCACCCACCCCCCTCTCTCGGTATCTTACTTTCCATATTAGATTTCCAATTATATTTCTATAACAAGAAGCACTATCTTACCCTTAATTCCCTTAGTAAATGGAGGAATAATTTCTTTTTTAACAAGAATGTATTCCTGAGGTTTTACACCTTCCCCTTAAGCCTTGTCATGATCTATACAAGGCTTCCCAATCCACCCCAACACCAAAAAAATCCATATCCTAATTTGCTGAGGAAAGTGCATGAATCAATGATAAGGATTTGTAAATTGGGTGATGTCATTATCCTGGAGCCCAAAATTTTGCATAATTATCCACTGGTACTTAGCAGCTACTTTCATAGCAGAAGCTTTTGGATTGTTTTCTCTTATATTGGATTAGCAAGGCCTTTGCCCCAAAATTATTTTTTTGTTGGGAGGATAATGCATTTTATTCCTTGATATCATCATTGTTATCAATGAAAAACATAGGGGGATTCCAAAATTTCTTAATCTTGAGATTTAAAATATCAACGGAGGCCTTAATGAGCATCCTAGTGCAATGAAAAACAAAAGGGAAGAGAACATTTATGCCCCTCAATCTATAATATGTTGAAGCAAGCTTCAACTCTGAGAAGGAAAATGTATGATCCAAATGGAGGAAGTCATTCATATGGGGCTATAGAAATGGTCAAAATAGTTATTGCCCTCTATTGAGGACTTAGGCCCTGCATCTACATTGAACACCTCACCATCTTCCCATCTTTTGTTCACATCCCTCTAAATTTTAAGGAGTTAGATATTGGAGTGCAAAGCACCTTGTGTCCTCCAAAAAAATAGGCCAATAAGAAACTACAAAACCAAAGAACATTAACCTTCTTGGAAGATCTTCTCTAGGCGCCACTTTTGCAAAAACAAAGATATAGATCTTTAGGACATTTTGTAAGATTTGGGGTTTTCTAAAAAAATTAGAAAGTCCTAGAGAACATGAAACCCCAACAAAAAGAAATAAATAGAGAAAATTCCATCAAAGACTACATGATAACTAACTTTTCAAATAATAATGTAAACTCACAAACACAATCCAAAAAAGTTAAGTTGCCTTAAAATTGCTCGCATAATATCTTAGCAAAACTTGATTAACAAAAAGCCACAAATTTTAACAATACAATTATATTACACTACAATCCTAAAACTAATAGGATCGTAGAAGTCAAAAAAAATCCTACAATTAATAAGACTATAGAAGCCAACTTAAAACCTACAACTATTATGACTGTACAAGTCGACTTAAAGAACCCACTTTTTACTATGTCAAAGTTGGCATTCTTGTAGGTGATCTAAGCAAAATGGTGACCAACACCCTAAATAGAAGTCATTGCCAAAAAAAAATCTACTTCTCATCATTATTGGTTTTCAACACACAAAGAATGTGTTGAAACTCTTCACTCGCTCTAAGTGACTCTTATTATAGACAAAACCTAGCCAGTGCATGAAAAAAATTATGTTTGGCCAAATAGACTAATATTAATGGTAGAAATTGGCTTGTAATCATTAATACCATTTTCTAGAAAATTGGCTTGCAATAGCTAATACCTTTCAGGAGGAAATTACTCAAGCTGATAGGACTTATGCTATAGAACTCTTGTGCAAATCCTAGATGTGAACTTCCAGAATTTTCATAGACTAATAAACATGACTTCATTTGCTTCCAGAGAAACCTTGAGAATTGTTTTTAACTTTTTTATTGTTATTAATTTTGAATTTTTTCAAAAATATTTTTCTCATCACTCTAACTACTAAAAAAATAGAAAAATAGATTTTTAAATAATTAGAATTTAATAAGAATATATTCTTGAGGTTATAAACTTCCCCTGAAGCCTTGTCATGATCTATACAAGACTACACAATCCACCCCAGCACTAGAGAGTTTTAGATCCTCTTTTGCTAAGGAGGAAAGTGTGTGAATCAATGATAAGGATTTGTAAATTCGATGATATCAATGTCCTTCATCCCAAAATTCTACACAATTTTCCATTGGTAATTAGCAGTTTCTTTTTTAGCAAAAGCTTTTGGACCATTTTCTCTTATATTGGCTAGGCAAGGCCTTTGGCCTAAAATTCTATTATTGTTGGGAGGATAATCCATTTTATTCCTTGATATCTTCAATATTATCAATGATACTTAGATAGGGGGGTTTCCAAACTGCTTAATCTTAGTCTATGTCTTATCCGAAGAGGCCTTAATGGGCATCATAGTGCAATAAAAAACAAAATGGAAGAGAACATTTCTAGACTCCAATCTATAATATGCTAAAGAAAGATTCAACTTGGATAAGGATAATGCATGACCCAAATGGAGGAATTCATTCATATAGGGATACAAAACATGGCCAAAATAATTCTTTCCCTTTATTGAGGGCTCAAGTCCTACATCTACTTTTAACACCTCATCATCTTCCCATATTTTCTTCATATCCCTCTAAATTCTTAGGAGTTAGATCTTTGAGTGTAAAGGTCCTTATGCCCTCCAAAAAAATCAGCCAATAAGAAACTACAAAACCAATGAACATTAACCTTCTTGGAAGATCTGCTCTAGGCACCACTTCTGCAAAACCATAGATATAGATCTTTAAGATAGTTTGTAACATTTAAGGTTTTCTAAAAAATTATAAAATCTTGGAGAGCATGAACCCCCCTACCCCTGTTTCCAAAAAAAACAAAAAACCCTATAGATCATTCCATTGTAGGCTGCATGGTAACTAATTCTTCAAATAATGATTTAAAAACACAAACACAATCTTAAAATGTTAAGTTGCCTTACAATTGCTCGCATAATATCTTAGCAAACATTTATTAACAAAAAGCCAAACATTTTAACAATTCAATTATATTACACTAAAAAGCCTAAAATGAATAGGATTGCAGAAGTTGACTTAAAACTTACAACTAATAGGATTCTAGAAGTTGACTTAAAACCTACAACTAATATGATTGTAGAAGTCAACTTAAAGAACCCACATTTTACTCATATTAACATTTTCCTTCTTGCATATGATCTTAGCGAAATGGTGACCAACACCCTAAATAGAAGTCGTTACCAACAAAATCTTCTACTACCCATCAACATTGGTTTTTAATACATGAAGAATGTGTTGAAACTCTTTGCTCACTTTGAGTGAATGTTACTATAAAAAAAACCTAGCCAATACATGAAAAAATTTATGTTCAACAAAATAGACTAATGTTAACAGTAGAAATTAGCCTGCAATCACTAATAACATTTTTTGGGAAATTGACTTGCAATAGCTAATACCTTTCAAGACAAAATTACTCATACTAATAGAATTTATGCTATAGAACCCTTGTGCAAATCCTAGATGTGAACTTCTAGAATTTTCATAGATTGATAAACATGACTTTGTTTGCTTCTAAAGAAACTTCAAGAATTGTTTTTTACTTTTTTATTGTTATTAATTTTGTTTTCTCATCACTCTAACTAATTAAAAAAATTAAAATAGAGTTTTAAATAATTGAAATTTAATAATAATGTATTCTTGAGGTTATACAGCTCCCCCTAAAGCCTTGTCATGATCTGTACAAGACTGCTTAATCCACCCCAACAGTAAAAAAAAAATTAGACCCTTTTTTGCTAGGAAGGAAATTGTGTGAATCAATCATAAGGATTTTTAGATTGGATGATATATTATCCCTCATCTCAAAATTCTGTAGAATTTTCCATTGGTAATTAACAACTACTCTTTGAGCAAAAGGTTTTGAACTGTTTTCTCTTATATTGGCCAACAAGGCCTTTGGCCCAAAATTCTATTGTTGTTGGGAGCATAATCCATTTTATTCATTGATATCATAAACATTATCAATGATATTTTTGGATCTATTTTATTGGCGAAGGCCTTAATGGGCATCTTAGTGCAATGAAAAACAAAAGAGAAGAGAACATTTCTAGTCTCCAATCTATAAAATGCTAAAGAAAGCTTCAACTTGGATAAGGAAAATGTATGACCTAAATGGAGGAATTCATTCATACAGGGATACAAAACATGGCCAAAAAATTTATTGCCCTTTGTTGGGGGCTGCAGTCCTACATCTACTTTTAACACCTCATCATCTTACCATATTTTTTGCACATCCCTCTAAATTCTTAGGAGTTAGGTCTCAGTGCAAAGCTCCTTGTGCCCTCCAAAAAAATTGGCCAATCAAAAACTAAAAAATGAATGAATGTTAACCTTCTTGGAAGATATGCTCCAGGCACCACTTCTGCAAAATCATAGATATATACTTTAAGATAGTTTGTAAGATTTAGGATTTTCTAAAAAGATAGAAAATCTTGGAGAACATGACCAAACCCCACCCCGCCCCCGCGCCCCCCCCCCCCCCCCCCCCCCAAAAAATAAAAAACCCCTAGAGATCATTCCATTGCAAACTGCATGATAACTAATTTTTCAAATATTAATTTAAACACACAAAAACAATCTTAAAATGTTAAGTTGCCTTACAATTACTCACATAATATCTTAGCAAATATTTATTAACAAAAAGATAGACATTTTAACAATTCAATTATATTACATTACAAAGCCTAAATTCAATAGGATTGTAGAAGTCAACTTAAAACTTACAACTAATAGGATTGTAGAAGTTGACTTAAAACCTACAACTAATATGATTGTAGAAGTCGACTTAAGCAACCCACATTTTACTCATATTATTGTTGGCCTTCTTGGAGGCAATCTTAGCGAAATGGTGACCAACACCCTAAATAGAAGTCATTACCAACAAACTCTTCTATTGCCCATCAACATTGGTGTTTAACACACAAAGGATGTGTTGAAACTTTTCACTCTCTATAAGTGAATGTTAATATAAACAAAACCTAGCCAATACATTAAAAAAATATGGTTGGCAAAATAGACTAATGGTAGAAATTGGCTTGCAATCACTAATACTATTTTCTAGGAAATTGGCTTGCAATAGCTAATACCTTTTAGGAAGAAATTACTCATGCTGATAGGATTTCTTTTGTAGAACCCTTGAGCAAATCCTAGATGTGAACTTCCAAAATTTTCATAGATTGATAAACATTATTTTATTCGCTTCCAAAGAAACTTCAAGAATTGTTTGAACTTTTTTATTGTTATTAATTTTGATTTTTTTCAAAAATATTTTTCTCATCGCTCTAACTACTAAAAAATTAGAAAAAATAATTTTTTAAATAATTGAAATTTAATAATAATGTATTCTTGAGGTTATACACCTCCCCCTAAAGCCTTGTCATGATCTGTACAAAACTGCCCAATCCACCCCAACACTAAAGATTTTTCATATCCTATGTTGCTATGGAGGAAAGTGTGTAAATCAATGATAAGGATTTGTAAATTGGATGATATCATTGTCCTTCATCCTGAAATTGTGCACAATTTTCCATCAGTACTTAGTAGCTGCTTCTGGATTGTTTCCTCTTGTATTGGCCAGGCAAGGCCTTTGGCCTAGAATTCTATTGTTGTTGGGAGGATAATCTATTTTATTCCTTGATACCATCAATATTATCAATGATATTTACATAGGGGGATTTCCAAACTACCTAATCTCGTGATCTAGCTTATTGGTAGAGGCCTTAATGGGTATGCTAGTGCAACAAAAAAAAAAAGGGGAGATAACATTTCTATCTCCAATCTATAATATGTTGAAGCAAGCTTCAACTTGGAGAAGGAAAACATATGACCCAAATGGAGGAATTCATTCATATAGGGATACAAAACATGGCCAAAATAATTCTTTCCCTTTGTTGGGGGCTCAAGTCTTGCATCTACTTTGAACACCTCATCATCTTCCTATATTTCCTTCACATCCCTCTAAATTCTTAGGAGTTATATCTCTGAGTGCAAAGGTCCTTGTGCCCTCTAAAAAAATTGACTAATAAGAAACTACAAAACCAATGAACATTAACCTTCTTGGAAGATTTGCTCTGGGCACCACTTTTGCAAAACCATAGATATAGATCTTTAAGATAGTTTGTAAGATTTAGGGTTTTCTTAAAAATTAGAAAATCTTGGAGAACATGACCCCCCCCCACCCCCCCAAAAAAAAAAAAAAAAAATTCCCTAGAGATCATTCCATTGTAGACTACATGATAACTAATTTTTCAAATAATAATTTAAACACACAAAATCTTAAATTGTTAAATTGTCTTACAATTGCTCACATAATATCCTAACAAACATTTATTAATAAAAAGACAAACACTTTTAAAATTCAATTATATTACACTACAAATCCTAAAATTAATAGGATTGTAGAAGTCGACTTAAAACTTACAACTAATAGGATTACAAAAGTTGACTTAAAACCTATAACTAATATGATTGAAGAAGTTGACTTAAAGAACCTAGATTTTACTCATATTAATGTTGGCCTTAGATGACCCAGTCTCAGTGATGGTTGTTCATCCTTGCTTGGTAAATGACTAAGTGTTTGAACACTAATAGGCAACATAGGCTTAGAGATCAACATTTACTATATATAGACTGAGCTAATGAATGTTCAAATCTAAAGTAGTTTAAGTGTTTGTTTGTTCAATTGCTACATCTGGACCTTGGATAATTGATTCACCCCCCACCCCCCCTCCCTCTTAGTTATTCTAAACATTCTAACAAATATAGGGACATAGGGGTTTACTTATAATTATAATTTATTTATATATTATATTTAGTATATAATATTAAGTATCAAAATTTTAGAAATGGAAATTATTATAATAATTTAATATAAATAAGTAATTATATATAAATCATATTTATTAACTATCATTCAAAAATCTTTTATAAAAATGACTATAATGTTTCTCGATAAATTATGTTGATATATTTCTTTTTCTTTCTTATTCAATCACTATGCTTTAACATTTTTTTTTACAAAAGGCAAAGACTCCACGGAGTTCATGTTTATTTATAATATAAAGTTCTATTGTAATAAGTTTGGTTTAATATAATTTATTATCTAAAATTATTCTTTTCTTCCTAAATTAATATTTAATAAATAAGTTATTTATTAATAAAAAAAATTCTACTTCTAAACTATATAGGTAAATTTAAATTTATGATTTCTTTAATACAACTTTTTTAAAAAAAATTTAAAAATTATTTGCTAACCAAATTTATATTTCTAACCTATATAACTTCAAATTTATAATTTCTTTCATAATATAATTTTACTAAATAAATAAATAATTGAAACAATTGCTCTTATTCTTTATATTATTAAACAAGTGTCATATAGTGATGGTGAGTACTTGTTCAACAAGGGTTGTGTGCAACACTAGTCCCTACTTTTGGTAGGCTTCTGTTAGTCGGACATGATGAATGGATAGAATAGAGGAGATAGAAGAGAAGAGAAGTACTACAAAATAGGATACCAAAAGACTATTAGAGTGTGAGATTTAGTGAGTAGTCAACTGCATGTAGAGATGGATCCAAATGCAAGTAGAAATAACACATTTAAGAAATCAAACTAGAAGATTATGTATAGAAATCAGCTATCATATCCATAGCAAAGCTGATTGAAAAAGAGTTCATCACATCATCTTTCTACAACAACAATTTTAGGCACCACTTTTTGTTCAAAGTTACAATTTTTTTTGAAAGACATTAGCCAGGATATAGCTAGATATAACTCAGACTATTGCAATTAACATACATCTAATGCATATTATTAAAAAAATTTCTTAGCATAAATGGAGCCACTTAAAAAAGAATAGTGACTATAATGTTGTAGTAAGAGGAAGTCTAACATAGATAAGTAGGATCTATAATTGCTATAGCAAGTCAAATTGTGATATTGCTATCAGGATTTAACTATGTGATTTTGAGTCAAACTCATTGACCCATGTTTCATGAGTAGTGATTTAACATGGATCCATCTCTCATGAGAATAAATGGAACACTTAGCAGTCATTGGATCTAGGTGATGCTCATAGGGGTGAAGCACTGGGACTTACCAAAAGGTCACCCATCCCAGTACTACTCCAGCCTAAGTGCACTTAACTATGGAGTTTCCTCCATGATTAAACCCAAAGCTTGCAACCCCATTTTTAAAACCTTCACCAAGTGTTGTGCCTTATGAACCATTCATTAGAAAGTCCCTTAAGCTCGTCAATTGATAAGTAGGAGATAATTTCCAGAGCAAGTCAAATTGTGATATTGCTATCAGGATTTAACTGTGTGATTTTGAGTCAAACTCATTGACCCATGTTTCATGAGTAGTGATTCAACATGAATCCATCTCTCATGAGAATAAATGGAACACTTAGCACTAATTGGATCTAGATGATGCTCATAGGGGTGAAGCACAGGAACTTACTAGGAGGTCACCCATCCCAATACTACTCCAGCCTGAGCGCGCTTAACTATGGAGTTTCCTCCATGGTTAAACCCAAAGCTTGAAACCCCATTTGTAAAACCTTCACCAAGTGTTGTACCTTATGAACCATTCATTAGAAAGCCCCTTAAGCTCATCAATTAATAAGTAGGAGATAATTTCCAGAGCAAGTCAATTTGTGATATTGCTATCAGCATTTAACTTTGTGATTTTGAGTCAAACTCATTGACCCATGTTTCATGAGTAGTGATTCAACATGAATCCATATCTCATGAGAATAAATGGAACACTTATCACTCATTGGATCTAGATGATGCTCATAGGGGTGAAGCATCGGGACTTCCCTGGAGGTCACCCATCCCAGTACTACTCCAGCTTGAGCATGCTTGACTACGAAGTTTCCTCTGCAGTTAAACCCAAAGCTTGCAACCCCATTTGCAAAACCTTTACCAAGTGTTGTGCCTTATGAACCATTCATTAGAAAGCCCCTTAAGCTCATTCGAACTCACACAGTTAAATCCTAATAGAAATATCATAGTCTAACATAGTCTAGTTGCGGAAACATCAAAGGTTAAGGCCATCACAACTACAAAATGGATGACAACCTTTAACAACAAAACAATAGCAGTCAACACCAATCACATAAGTAGAGATGGGAATAATTATGTTAGTGGTCATTATTTAAAAATATTTTTAAAAATTGTAAAATCTTTTTTTATATTATATCAAGACATGACTATAATTTCATCAATTAGTAGTGATCTCATCGATCAAGTTACAACTATTAGTAATACAAAGCTAAATTCTTCATAAACAACTAAAAAAGATCGCCTTCCCAGTATTGAAATGCTTTAAGATTGTCCCTCTTATTGATATATTTACTCTCAATTCAAATGTACATCATTTTTAAAATAGAAACACAACAATTAATATAAATGTTATCTTCTTCAATCTATACAAATATTTTAGTGAAAATCATCAAGTTCTCTAAAACATTGTTAGTTGAAGCTCACATGCAACAAAACACTTATTTTTTTCCATGTTTACAGTTCCCTAGGAATGAAGATAATCGTACTATATATAGCAATAAAATTAATAGAAGCATACAATTATTCAATTTCTATTTGAAAAATAAAATTTGTTTAATTCCATTTCTTAAGAATAACTCAACATAAACTAGTAAATGGAAGCATATCAAAATAGAATTAGTTATTGATATATTTTACATTAAAGAAATTTTGGAAAAGACATCTTCAATACATTTCACACATGCATATTTGTTGAAAATTATAATAGACCTAATTTATTGTTTAGGTTTCACTATGCAACAAGCTCATACTACCATTTTTAGGGATGATATTTATTATCATAATCATTTGGATTAGTTGACCTACTTAATTGGGCACTCTATCTTGTATCAAAGATTGAATTCTTGCACAAATTAGATAAAATTTATTTATATCTTAATATAATGTTTTAGATTTTCTATGTGTGTTATCATAGAAGATTTTGGTGTTATCTAAATAATTTTATGTAGTGCTAGAGAAGAGTTTCTTGTGGTAATAAAGAAAAGCCATCAATAATACCCATTTCAAGAACACAAGTAGAGGCAACAAAAATACAAAGATCTATTAAAGTCATATGAAGAGTGAGCATAGTTTATGAGTATGTATTTTTATAGAGGAATACAAAGAATAAATGGAAGTCAATAATGAAATCAACACATTATAAGATATTCAATTATATTTTTAGAATAAGATTTCAGATCCATTAAGAGGGAAATATGCTCCATTGATAAGAGTAATAACTACATGGAGTCATAGGGTGTATTACCAAATACACATGTAGGAAATCATATATATATATATATATATATATATATATATATATATATATATATATATATATATATATCATTGAGACTAGTGAAGGATAGATACGAATGCCATGCCCTCATAAACATATCAACTCATAGAGCTCAAATTAGGTACACAACTTCATGATTGAGAGCCTTGACCATAGATAAATGACTTCAAACATACATATCTTTAAAAAAATCATGGTTTGTTTGAGTCTCAAATTGAATATGTAATACAAGGAGCTTAGGTTTCAATTTATTCATCACTTTAAAAATGTAAACCCTAAAATCAAGTATAGAGCCAATGCAAGGATTGAAACACAAATTTTTATAGCTACAAAGACATATAAATCCTCATCAAAGGTACAAAGCAAATATGTAGGAAGCGGAGATGGAATGAATTTAGAGTCTTGACTAATTGTAGTGCCTACCCTCATTCACATCTTTTCTGGACATTGTTATTATCATCAGACTATGATAGACTAGTTTTATGTTGATGGATTAGTGGTATTGTTTTGACACTATCAGACATTATGTTATGGATTCAATGGTTATATGATGAGATCATTTAGATTTTACATTTCATGCATACATGATGATCATTATGTTGTTTTCAGTTATTATTGATGATTAGATGGATGGTTTATTATCTTATGTGCTTTATTATGGATACTTACCCCATACTTGCATGTGTATGGTGTGTGTGTTTTCTTATTGTATGCCGTTTCTGATTTGGTTAAGGAAGGAAGTCATAGTCACCTGCTTAGTCGAGATCTACATGATGCACCACTTCCTGCCATTGTCTGTTTAGCTTAGCATTATATATATATTGTATGTACATGCATGGGTTTTTCTACAAGTTGCAGGTATCGGGTATCGACTTCCCTGAATTGCCAGGATGAGCGTACCCTATTATACTATCTCAATGATAAGAGGAGGGAGATAAATTCTCAAGTCCAAATCCCAAACCTTTAAACCAATTGTCCTAGTGAGGTAGGACAAGTATCTAGATATTTTACCCACCGAATGTGTCGGATGACATGATTCATGATTTTTAACCCTTTAGACTGATTTTGAGTGATTTGCTCTATGATGGGTTTTCATATTTTATCTTGGAGGTCTATGGTGAATTTTCTATTAATTAAGTCTTAATAAATGGATTTAATTAATAAATTAATTATTTGAGAAGATTAATATAAAATATCATGTTATTTGATATTTTGATTATAATTAATTAAATGTGAATTATTGAGGAAAATGAATTAAATAAAAGAAAATTAGACATTAAATTAATAATAATAAAGTAATAAATAAATAATAATAATAAAGGTTATAAAGTTAAAATGAAAGTTATAAATATTTAAATAAAAATTATATAAAAAGTGAATTGGAGTTATAAGCTTGCATGGGAATTAACGCACTTCTCTATTTCTCAAGTGTCAACAACACGGGAGTTAGTGCATCAATTAAGCACATGGTGTCTACAACCCTAAGGCTCATCTTGAAGGTTGGAAAAGACCTATGCTTAGTTGGTGACACCTTCTAGCTGTTTCTAGAAGCATTCTAGATGTTTCCTGAAAGCTCTTTATATTCAAGCATTCATAGAAGCTTAGAGAGAGCGTTTGGAGTGCAATTGGAGCATTGGAGGACTCGAGAATTCTGAAGAAGGGAGGAGCTTTCTCTGCGGATTTTCTGAGGAAGAGCGATTTAGCATTAGAATTCGGGTAGATTCTTGTGATTTTACTTACGCTATTTTTGCATCATGCATTCCCTGTCTTCTTCATGTCTTCCATATGTCTTCTGAGAAGTTTCATATTTATATGCATTCTCAATGTGGGTAGATTAATTTAATTGGAGAGCTATATATGCATTCTATAATGCAAATATCTTATTCTTAATTGTAGATATAATCTTTGTGGAAAAAGAAACATACATGGTTATATATTCAGATCTGCATACATATACATATATATAAATATATATTTATATATATGCATATGTATACATTTGTTATGGAATCTATTATAAAATCTGAATATATATATATATATATATATATATATATATATATATATATATATATATATATATATATATATATATATATATATATATATATATATATATATATATATATATATATATATATATATATATATATATATATATATATATAATGCACCGAATTGAGCGATTAATAAAATCACAGTGGAAAATTTATTAATTCGCATCGTGATTTATATCGCATGGAACAAAGTTTATATATTATATGTCGTGGGCACATTTCATAACCCGCGTCGGTGGAAGGCAGAGGCCTGCTGTCGTAGGTCTGCGGCAACAGGGGTACTACGTACCAACTGTCGGCGCAGTGCCTGCGACCGCAGGTACTGCGTACCGCAACAAGAGTTTGGGGGGGGGGGGGGGGGGGGTTTAATTGATGTTTATGTTATGTAAAAAAATAATAATAATAACATTTATGTTAAAACGTTTGTATAATCGATTCTCTTATGAAGTCAATCGAAAATATTAATTCGAAAATATATATATATATATATGTATATTTAAATATAAATGTGTGTGTGTGTGTGTGTGTGTGTGTGTGTGTGTATGTAATATGTAAATATGTTATTTAAGTTATTATTTGATAATGGTTTATATTGATGGTTTATTTTCATAAAGGTGACTCTTTAATAATTTTCAACTATTTAATAATTTAAATGTTTTAAGTTATTAAATAAGGAATTGATAGTTGAGTGGGGGATGTATCAAACAAATGTTATTAATTGGAAAATGGATTTTTAGTTCTAATAGGGAAACTTTTATTTATCCAAAACAATATATGTGTTCCTCCATTCATTCTTCAGACTTGGAAACTTAAACTGAGATCTCTACATTTAAATTCAAGTTGTAAAACCAAAACATGTGTTTACATTGTGTATTCTTTATGCAATTGTTTTGGGTTTTGGGTTGACTAGTGTTGACCAGTATAGGACGTCTACCAGAGGCTTGGGGGTTATGTGATTGTGGTGACATGATGATGTTTTAATCTTGATCTTTATAAACCCAACCATGGTTATGTGATGGAATGCTCTATGTATTGATTGTGATTATTGATTGTTATAGTTGAGATTCTTATGTACGAGACACTTGACTTAACCATTATTTTTGGTCATCGATCAGTTATCCTTGGTTATTTTTCTAGTCACCATGATGGGACTGTAATGTGGATTTATTTTGATGATGTCATGTTGTGACATGTTTGACTCAACCATTTTTGGAGTCTTCGATCAGTATGATTGAGATATATATTTTGGTTATTGAGAACCATTGGATATTTGATTATCAGTGATACTTTAGTTACCAATAGAGAGCTGTTGTGTTCATGATTTTCTATGGATGTTAGCTCATGGAGATTTGATGCTTTTATGCATATTTGATGATTTTATGGATTATCTTTTGTGATTTTGAGATTTATGATTTCATGAGCATTAGGGTAGGATATCTGCATGTAGTGACGGGAAGTGGCTTGCAATGGGGGTCGGGGCCCTAAGAGGCTGCCAGGGTAACTCATCGTAAGTTGGATTAATAAGTGATAACATTCACACCTAATACTAACTGAATGAACCTAAAAAGATAAGTATTTTGTTCTCGCCCATGCCTTGAGTGCTTGTATAGGTTAGGATGGGAGTAGTGAGATGCATGGTTGCGACCTTGCATTCTGTAGTATGCCTCGTCAGTATGAGAGGATACTAGTGGCTGCATGAAATCAATATGGACCTGTGGAGTTTAGCTAATTGCCAGGGTAACTTGTATATGATAATTGTGATGACAGTTTCCCGCTTGCATGGTAGGTTCCTACATGTCATTGTGTGCCTCTGGGATTAGATGGTAGATTTTGTGTTGGGAACCTTTGAGTTAGTATACTTTTAGGATTCCTTGACTTATAGAGATATGTGCTATGTGATTTTGATAGCCTGCTTGGGACTTGAGATTATCTCCTTAGCACGGTGGGAGTGGACCACTTAGGTACCACGCGGTCGGGTGGTAGTGTATTTTCCACTCTTATCATTTTGAGATTCATTGAGATATCGTGGTTGATGCGTCCTTCATGATGATGGATATGTATCCTTTTTCATTGATGATTAGCATATGTTAGATGATGTTATCTTATGCTTTTATTTGCATGTTAGATTACTTCTACATATGATGTTGTATTTATTAGTAGTGACATTCCTACTATGTTAATACCGATGATCTCTTCGATGATTTGGGAATTTTACGCACGGAGGGATGGCTAGGATCCACGATGGTCTAATGATGCTATTGACGGTTAGGAGGAACCATGCACTTAGTTTATTATGTTTGATCTTTATGATGAATGTATATGTTCTCTATGATGTTGTATCATGTGATTATCTCTACTCTGACGTATCATGGATTAGAATAGGATAATGTACCTTATTCTATGTATGTATATTCTTTTGAGCTTGTCATACGCTATGATATGTACAATGGATGAATGAGCATTTGAAATGTAATGTGTAAACATTGGATTTATCATTATTATTTCATGAGGATGTTGTACTAGATGGATTCATCTATGTAATTCAATGTTAAGCGATCTTAAAGAATGTAATCTGTTATTTATGTTATGTTTAATTTCAGATGGACATTGCTATTGCTTCCGTTATTGTGCATAAGTTATATGTGAGGTTTACTTTCATGGAAAAAAAAAATTTGTTTCTAAAACTTAGTGAAATTCTAGGTTAATTCTTTGGATCCCTTGGTGGGGCATTACACTAATGGTTTGCCTTTCATGTATTTTATGCTAAAAGGAAGAGTCTGTGGCATTGGTAAAATGTACCTATTGAAAGATGTATGTCTTGACAGACAATTAGATGAAAATTCTCCACATAATAAGTCTTCAAAGGCATAACAATTTGCATTAATTTTTTTTCAATTTCCAAATCAAACAAGGTAAGCTACAACACAATGGTAAAAGGCAAAAAAAATTCAATAAGTTCAAAGGTTTCTTTCCATATGGATGTAACCAACACAAGAATATAAAAAGCCACAAAATTAGTCCATAGTTTAGATTTTTCTGAGCAATTAAATCATAGATCTAGCTGGAAAGAAACTAAGATTGTAGGAAAAATAAAAAAAGAGAGTAGATATGAATAGAATTGCATCTTTCATATTCAATTCATTCATGATATGCATAGAAGCGTGTTTTATTTATACAATGAAAGATTTTTGCATTAAACAAGATTTGCGGATAAAAAACAGTTTGCATGAGAAAAGAAATTATACTATCACCACATAAGCTATGATGATGTGGATGATAACTCATACTTAGGGAGATGTATGAGTTGTTACAAACCGTCATTAGTTAGGAAGCAAGTGAAATTATGAGAAAGCAATCACAATTATAAACAACATGAAAACTGATTGCATTATCATAATCACTGCTACTGAACTAAAGTCCAATGATAACACCCCCCCAAGGCTAACTAAGGAGAATACAAACTAATAAAAAAAAATGAGGAAAGAGGGAAAACCTAGCAAGAATAAATTCCTCCCCCCCCCCCCCCCCCCACAAAAAAAAATATATATATATATATATACAGAAATAAATTCTTCTGTGACATAAAAAATATTGTGCACATTTATCAACTCAAAAGCGCCAAGGTCTTGAATGAAGAACCTTCTTTAAAGCTAGGATGTTGATCAAAATTAGTTTGCATGAGTGCTCCTAATGACACTACTTGAACAATGAACATATGGCAAACAAAGGCAAAACATCTATCAATCAAATCAAAGATACAATAGACAATAATCTACATAGCTCCCTTAAACAATGTATAAATGACAAATAGAGGTAAAACATCTATCATTTAAGAATGCAACTGACACATGATTCTGTATAAGTGACCCTAATGACTGTAAGGAAGCTAAGGGGTGCGAAATCGCTTCCTACACTAATCTTTGAGAGGACGATTATGAAAATTCAACTAACTATTGTAGAGATTTCAAGAAATGCATAATAAGATAATCAAAATAACAATGAACTCATAACACAATGATTACCATGGGAAAATCCTTCTAGGTGAAAAACCCCACTCTCCAAAACCTGCACAATGTATTCTTAAATTAGGAAGATTACAATACTCTTGCAATGCAAGTTCTTACAGGAGCACATCACCACAACTCGAACTCAAACTCAAACTCAAAGAGATACTCCTTCTAGCACCAGTCTTGCAAATTGAACTCGATGATTCAAACACCTACCCAATCCCTCTTTTTAAAGTGATTTGCCACTTGGAAACCATTTGTGGTTTTACAAAACCATGGGCAAAACAACCATGCCACATGTTACCCACTTGTAATTTGTAACTCCAAGAATACCATTTTCGTCCATAATTTTTTCCTCTAGTTTAGACCCCCATAAAAGTCATATAATGAGTTGTTTACACTCTAAAAATAGTCCTTCTACATTTTTTCAGTGACTAGACACATTTTTAACAACTCATACACCTCTTTCCAACTCATAAACATGTGGAAAACTACCACAAACAAATTCTAAAAATTTCTAAAAATTTTCTAGAGTTTTTTGAAATTTTTTTGCAAGGTTGAGACACAATTCTCAACATTCTCCCACTTGTCAAACACCTTGCAAGAGTCAAGAGATCCACAGTTTCATGGACTTAATTGCTAGGGGTCAAGAGGCCAATAGACTCTGAACACCATATGAATTTCTCTATGCTCAAGGGCTTAGTTAATGCATTAGCAACATTCACCAAAGTCTCTACCTTTTCTAGCTTCACCTTGCCATGCTCGACCATATCTCTCACAAAATTATATCGTACATCAATGTGCTTGGTCCTGGCATGACATATTGGGTTCTTCGCTAGGCAAATTGCACTTTGACTATCACAATAAATTGTCACTGCACCCTGTTTGAACTCTATATCTGAACATAGTCTCTTAAGATAGATGGCTTCCTTGTAGGCATGAGTAGCTACCATATACTCTACCTCTGTAGTGGACAAAGTGACCACAGCTTGTCACTTTCTCATCTAACTAATTGCACCACCAAATAATGCAAACACATATGCACTGGTGGATCTTCTACTATCAACATCATCAGCCCAGTCTAAATCCACATAGCCTCAAATATCTAGGGAATGCTCATATCTTGTTCCTTGAAAACATATAGAGCACTTTGATGTACCCCGCAAGTATCTAAAAACTCTTTTTACTGCATCCCAATGTGCTCTTCCTAGATTATAATATAATGGGAAAATACTCTCACTGCTAGAGCAATGTTTGGTCATGTATAGACCATAGCATACATCAAACTTCTAACAACACTCTGATATGATACTTGACTCATCTATTCCATCTCCAATGGGGATGAAGGATATTGTGAGCTAGAAAGCTTTGTTCCCATAGTAATAGGAACACTCAATGGTTTGGAATCATGCATATTGAATCTTCTTAGAATATTACCAACATACTTACTCTAGCCTAGCCAAAGCTTTTTGTTTTATCTAACTCTTATAATCTTCATTCCTAGAATATACCTTGCTGCACCAAGATCTTTCATTTCAAACTTTTCTAAGAGCTGAGATTTTAATTTTGCAATCAAACCTTTTCCTTTTCCAATAAACAACATGTCATCAACATATAAGGCAATAGCCAAGAAATAATCACCATCATACTTGTAGTATATATAGTGATCAGATTTGGAATGCACAAATCCAAAACTCAATACATATGTATCAAACTTTTGGTACCACATCCTAGGACTTTGTTTTGACCCATACAAGGACTTCTTCAATTTACAGACCAAATGACTTTTACCTTTCACCAAAAAGTGCTCTAGTTGTGTGATATAAATTTCTTCCTCCAAATCTCCATTAAGGAAAGTTTTCTTCACATCCATCTGCTCAACTTCTAGATCATAAGCTACTATAATAGAAAGTAAAAATTGAATGGATGTCATTTTTGCTACAAGAGAAAAAATTTCACCATAATCAATTCCTACAACCTAGGAGTAACCTTTTGCAACCAAACGTGCTTTGTACTTCTCAATGCTTCTATCTATTCCATGTTCCTTTTGAACACCCATTTATAACCAACATATTTTTGTCAATAGGAAATGGTACAATGTTCCATGTGTCATTCCTCTTAAGAGCTATCATCTCTTCTTCCATGGCTATTTTCCAAGACTCTGAATCATTCATACCAAAAGCTGCTTCTACAGATTTTGGTTCATCAATATTAGCATTCAAAGCAAATATACACCTCCAATCATCAAGAGAATATACATACCTTTCTGGTGCTTTCTTTTATCTACTAGACCTTCAAACAAGATCTAGTTGAGGTTCATGATCAAGTTCTCCCTCTTCCTTTGATGATTTAGAACTCGTAGAGCTCTCTTCAACATCTTGTCTTTCTAAGGGCCTCGATTCAACTTTCTTAGCTATAGTAAGAAGTTGAATCACATCTTTCTTTTCTTCTATCCATTCTAGCTGCAATGTAACAGAAGAAGGCTTAGTTTCTCTAAAAATAACACTTCTAGAATAAAATACCTTTTGTGCAATAGGATCCCAAAGCTTGTATCCTTTCACACAATAACCATATTCGATGAAGATACATTTGACAGCTTTGTTGTCCAATTTTGTCCGCTTCTCCATTGGCACATGAGCATATGCCTCACAACCAAAAACTCTCAGATGTCTAAGTGAAGGCTTGTGGCTCGACCATGCTTCCATTGGTTTCTTATCAACAAGAGTTGATGTAGGAGACCTATTTATAAGGTAGCAAGTAGTGGCTAAAGCTTCAGCCCAAAACTTTTGTTCTAGTCCAGCTCCACTCAGCATACTCCTAGCCTTTTCCATCAAGGTCTTGTTCATTCTTTCTGCAACTCCATTATGTTGTGGAGAATACAAAGTTATCTTCTCTCTTTTAATACCACAATCTTTACAAAATGTGTCAAAATCATTGGAGAAATATTCACTACCATTATCAATTCTCAAATGCTTTATCTTCTTTCCAGTCTTCAACTCAACCATTGCTTTAAATTATTTGAAATGACTGAAAACTTTAGCTTTACTCCTAAGGAAATAAACCCATGTTCTGCTACTAAAATCAGTAATGAATGAAACATAATAAACTAATCTACCAATAGAAGGAACATCAACTGGACCAAATACATCTAAATGGATTAGATCCAAAATGCATGAGGACTTATGAGAACTTGAGTAAAAATGAACGTGGTTTTGTTTACCATAGATATAATGCTTACAAAGATAAAAATCAAGATTGCAATTATTCAACCCATCAACAAGGTTTTTGTTCTTTAAGGTTCGTAGACCTTTCTCACCTATATGGCCAAGTCTCTGGTGCCATAACATAGTCTTCTTTGCAAGTAACTTTGATTCAGTAGATAGAGCACCCTTGGGTACCTAGAAACCATGGCCATCTATTGAAAGAGAAACCCTTTCCTTCTCCAAAAAAGTAGTCCTCTTCACAGTCTTATCAGAAGTGCTATAACACTCAACCGTGCATGCATCAAGTCGATATGATGTAGCCAATCTACTTCCTCTTGCTATTACCATAACACCTCTCACCATTTTCACACCTACTTCAAAAAATTGTATATGCACACCCCCATCTATTAGTTTACTAAAAGATAACAAATTCCTCGCTAGTCCGGAGATATGCAAGACACCATCAAATCTTCGAAGTCTTCCATCAAAAAAATTCACACAAATACTTCCATGACCAACAATATCAAGAATTGAGTTATCACCCAAATACACCTTACCACCATCAAATTTTTCATATTTACTAAACCAATTTCTATTAGGAGTCATGTGAAAAGATGCACTTGAGTCTATCAACCATGCATTGTCACATACATGAGTGGTCAAGGTTGTGATGAAAATATCTCCATCTTCCTTCTCAAACTCAGAATTAGAATCTTGCTTCTTTTTCTTCTTCTCCTCTTTGTGGTCCTTTCGAAAGTGTCCAAATTTGCCACAATTCCAACAGATCACCTTGGACTTACCATGAGATTTTGATCTCCCCTTATTCTTGGACTTAGAATGGCCATGCTACTTCTCATTCTTACCTCTTTCCTTTGGTCTTCCTTGAACACTCAAAGCTGCTTTGGAATTTAGAGAGACCTTCCTTCTCATCTCTTCAGAAAGTAGAGAACCAACAATGTCCTCCATCTTCAAGACAACTGAAGTGCTCCCTATGGCCATGACAAGGCTATCCCATGAGTTTGGCAATGAACATAACAATATTTGAAACCTTTCTTCTTCATCCATCCACACCCCAACTGAGGTCAATTGAGTCACCAACATATTAAAACTTTCAAGATGCTAAAAAATCTAGCCACTTTCTTCCATTCTCAAGGAATACAACTTCTTCCTCAAGAAAATCTTGTTCACAAGTGATTTCTCTTGATAGATATCACTTACCTTCTTCCAAAGCTTCTTCATGGTAGGTTCTCCATGGACACTAATCAATATAGAGTCTACTAGACACAATTTGATGAGACTTTTAGCTTTTCTGTCTCTCACATCATACTCTGTAGCTGAAATTGGATCTGTGGGCCTCGACTTCTTTTCATCGACTACATCCCATAGATCCTGATCAATCAATAGATCTTCCATCTTTAGCTTCTACATTTCAAGTGTGTGCCAGAAAACTTCTACATCAATCCTCCTTGATGCGCTTCCCATCTTTGCAATCGTGCAACACAGAAATAAGAACTTCTACACAAGCTCCCACTCAAACCTTGATTAGCTCAAAAAACCTTGTACCCAAAATATATAACCAAAATTGGCTAGGCTTTGGTACCACTTGTAAGGAAGCTAAGGTGTGTGGAATCGCTTCCTATACTAATCTTTGAGAGGCCAATTATGCAAATTCAACTAACTATTGCATAGATTTCAAGAAATGCATAATAAGATAATCAAAATAACAATGAGCTTGTAACACAATGATTACCATGGAGAAACCCTTCTGGGAGAAAAACCCCACCCTCCAAAACCTGCACAATATATTCTTAAATCAAAAAGATTTCTTATAGGAGGGCATCACCACAACTAGAACTCAGACTCGGGCTCAAAGAGATACTCCTTCTAGCACCAGTCTTGCAAACTGAACTTGTTGATTCAAACACCTCCCCAAGCCCTTCTTTTATAGTGATTTTCCACTTGGAAACCATTTGTGGTTTTACAAAACCATGGGCAAAATAGTCATGTCACATGTTACCCACTTGTAATTCGTAACTTCAAGAATACCATTTTCATCCATAATTTTGTCCTCTAGTTTAGACCCCCATAAAAATTATATAATAAGTTGTTTACACTCTAAAAATAGCCCTTCTACATTGTTCTAGTGACTAGACATGTAATGCCCTACTTGAGAACCTAAAAGAAATAAACCCAATATGTTACAAAGTTTACTGAATTTTTTTTAAAAAGTTTAAACAACATCAAAGTAACAATAATGCAGAAGTAATATATACATACACACCAAGAATGCGTAATCAATTACAAATACAATTTCAATTCCTCGAGGCTTCCTTCACGTTGAGTCACATTTAATAAAGTTTTATTAATAAGTTTAAGTCTCAATTACATTGTCCATAATCATAAAATGAATAAACACATACATAGTCATATCAACATATGCATAAGTACAACTAATAATATGAAAGCACATCTAATAAATAACATCCACTGCACATGTCATAGAGTATGTGAAAATAGATACAAGTACATCAATATACAATATAATATTTCATACGATATCAAAACACATGATACATAGATACATCAAATGAATAGAAGTCTTCAAGATAAGAAGAAGTACTACTGTATCAAGGAGCATCCAACATCTTTCAATATAAAGGGAACCCAAATGGTAAGAATACACTACCTCCTGATTGCATTGTCACCTAACAAACTCCCACTCCTATAGTGCAAGAGAGATAATGTACAATCCACACATAGATAATCAAATCATAAAATAATCCTAGGCAAGGAATCTCGATAGTCAAAACTACCTCAAGGGTAACACAAACTACTCAAGAAGAAGAGATAATCAAAATCAAAAGGACACTCATTCCAATACTAACATCTCATATCAAGTCAACATACAAATACCAAGACCAAAAATATACAACCACCTCGAAATCAATGTCAAGTGTCACAAGCACAATGACCAACAGATAACAACTGTCATCAATAAAAGTAAACTACTAATCAGTAATCCCAACAATAAAAACACCACCAATGAATAATTGATTATTCATTAATAAAAGTCAATTGTCAAAAATAAATGACATCCAATCAATGAGTAACAACTCATAATAAATGCATCATCAAAATTAATATCAAACAAGTACACCACTAGAGGCAAATATATTTAAAAAAATTATGAAGGAGACTCAGGCTACATACTATAGAGTGTTATCACATGAGCTAACTCTAAGGTTACCCTAGGAGTCTCTTAAGACCTCGGCCCCCTGGTGACTCTATGTGGAACCAGAATATCCTCTTGTGATGATGAGAAAACTAGTCATACCTCTCAAGGTATCATCTTCATCTCATCCTTAGTCTGTACAAGCACTCAAGGCATGGATGAGGAAAAATCTCTAACTTATCTTTTTAATATATCTCAAAGAAAGAGCTAAGCAAGATATTTTAATTATTATGTTATTACTTGTTACGCAACTTACAATGAGTTACCCTAGCAGCCACTTTGGGCTCCGGTCCCCATTGCAAGCCACTCCCATAGACATGCACCTAGACTACTTTCTTAGAAAATCACAAACTACAATAGTGTCTCATACCACAAAAAGCAATATTGGTTGAATTTGGTTCCTTATAAGGCAACTCGAAAATAATATTGATTCTCAAAACTCAAGTCCTTATAAATACTCAATAGCATAAAGCTCATAAAACATAAATTTCAATTCAAATCATAAAGTTCATCATGACATCCAGTCAAATAATCATAAAAGAAATCTCAAAAATGCCTCTAGTGCACATCCTAACTTGGCCAACTAAACAACCCACAACAAAAAACTATCAAGAAAATAAACATCACAAGACTATAAATAGAATATTAGAAAACACATAGTTTTCAACCACATGATTTGATTCCACCAATTTCTCTTATTTAGTTTGGGTCATAAGGATGTGTTTAGAAATAAAGTTAAAATATACACATTAATATAAATTGTTATGATAATATACTTATTTAAAACAATAAGTATTTAAATATCCAATCTTTTTATGCATATAAAATATCATGCAATATTATCATGTTGTTAATTTAAATAATTTTAAATCATAAATGATTTAATTAATAACATAAATGTATATTATTAGACTACGTACTAATATCAATTTCATTTTTAAAATATTAATTTAACTTCTATTTAAGTCTAATATTAATATTTACTTTTCCTTTGATTCATAATGCAACTAGAGATAAAATTATAAATTTAATTTAATTATTTATAATTTCTGTCATAAAGTCAAATAGTTATTATTTAAATGATTACAAAGTGAATTCCACCACAACTACTCTTAAAATATAATAAAATTATAAATATTTATTTATTAATTTCTTTCTTGCATTAATAAATATAAAATCATTTATATGCAATTAATAGTTTAATTGGACTTAAAAGAATGAATAATGATAACATCCATTTAAACTAAATGAATAATGTTTAATTTTTGGAATTAATAAATTATTATTATTATTTAAAATAAATAAATCTACAAATTATATAAAATAAAAATAGACATGCAATTAGTATTTTCGCATGTCTTTGATCTCTCAAAGCATGCAACCATACTATACTTAGTTTTCTATTTTTAGCATATTTGTTTTCACATGCATGTAACCATACCATACTTAGCTTTCTATTTTTAGCATATTTGTTTTCACATGCATGCATAAGTTTAGTTACAACATGTTTTCCTCTCAATTAATCTTTTTCTTTTTTTCAATAAATTTTGCAATTAAATTATTTTTAGATACAATAATAACATTTATTTATATTTAGAAAAGTTATGATAATCACATAGTTCTAATGACAAAATTAAATTTGAAACCCTAACTGTTCAATTTATTATTTTTTTCCAATTTTCTGTAATCGAATTTTCTCTATATTAAAAAAGGGTTTAAAAGAATACAGTCATAATAATTTTCTATAGTTTTTCCACAGTCAAGTTTTCTTGATTAATAAGTTTATCCTTTTCAAAATATATAACATAATTCCTTATTCAAAAATCACTACAGTAAATTAATAAGCAATATGCAAACACCCAGGAAGACACGAAGTAGATAGATCTTCAATAAAATTCTATAATGAGTTTTCAAACCCTACCTCAAAACCATAGCTAAAATCTGAGACAATTTGTGAATGCATGCAAATCCAAACCCTCTAAAACTTTCAACAATTCTTTTGATCCAATTTCGAATTTTTGCTCCCAAAACCTATGTCTAATTGCAAAATGAGCTCTAGATCTTTAATAAAGAGTTCTCCCTTGAATTGGGGCTCTGATTGTGCAATCACAAGAGGGAACTCATTGATCAATTAATGTTTGTTATTTTATTACCTTTTACTTTTTCATGCACAACTCTTTTAGATATTTAATTATAAAATATCTTAATTTCAATAATTAGTTTTATCTCTTCAATTAACTTTTGAAGCATTTTTTAATGATAAAATATTTATTAATTTAATTAATGACATTATTTAGAGTTTATTATTAAAATAAAACTCCTAAATAATTATCATTAAATTAAATAAATATAACTACACCACAATTAGAACTATAACTTTATCTCTAAATTTCATTCTTTTATATTTTATTTTTCTCTAGTTTATTAACTAGTGCAAGCACTAATTAAAGTGCAGTTTATTATTTAAATTAATAATAACAATCAAAGCTCATTATTTAAATGCAACTCTAATTTAATTATTATTAAATAAATAATTATAATAAAATAATATTTGTCTTTTAATTATCTTTTTGTCAAACTTCTTAAATTAAACTTTTAAATAAATTTTTTTAAACTGAAGTACATATTTAATTAATTTAATATCATCATATTCTAATTTCTCTTTAACCAATTTTCTAAATTTAGACGTAGACTTTTAAATTAAATGTCACATATTTAATTTTTTTAATTAATTAAATATTTTCATACTTTAATCTTTTTAATCAAATAATATTTAATTATATGATTAACCCAAATATTATAATTAAATCATTTACCAAATAAATCACATAGCGAAATCCACATAAAAGCAACATTACCAAAAAAAATTGAAACTCAAAATCAAACAACATTGAGAAAGACAAATTCACGAGTTTTAAGAAGGGTGGAAAGTCAATTATGAGTTCTCCCTGCAAGACAAGTATTTAGGCTATGGCTGGGACTGAACTTGAGTATTATCTCTCCATTCTTACCATTGAGTTATTGTGATAATGCACACTCATCCTATCAATTTAGGGAAGTCAATACCTAGTACCTACATTCTACATAAAAGACGAGCATGTACATGTATATAAATATATCTAAACTAAACAAACAATGGCAGGGAGTGGTACATCATGTAGATCCCGACTAACAAGTGACTACGACTCTCTCCCTCAACTATATCAAACATGAAAAACAAAAAGATAAAAAGACACATGCATCATACACATGCAAGTATGGGGTAAGTACCATAATAATTATAAGTCAAACATCAAATGTTTAGATAAAATAATGCATTGTTACAAATATGAAGTAATCATCATTTGACATTGCTATGAAAGGAATCACATTTATTAACTACAAATCATTAAAGCATCATTAATGCACCAGTAACCATAATCATTAAACACATAAAATATAGTCAACTAAGTAATCATCATTGATATATCTTTAGTCCAAGTTATAAAATAATATCATTGAAACTAACACATCCATGAAATAGGCATAAAAGAGTTTGGTAAATATAATGGAAAAGAAAATTATACGTGGGCACTACAAGACACATTTTTAACAACTCATACACCTTTTTCCAACTCATAAACATGTGAAAAACTACCACAAACAAATTCTAGAATTTTCTAAAATATTTCTAGAGTTTTTTGGAAAAAGCTTGCAAGGTTGAGACACAATTCTCAACAATGACATTACTCAACCATGCAAGAATAAATTGCTAATTGAAAATATAGGTGTCAATTGTCGATAAATCTGATCAACTTTGAAAGCAAAGTAAAAATTCACACCAAGAGGTATGACAAGTAGTATGTCACTAGATAAAAAAGAAAGGCAAGATCCATGCAAAGAGAGCATGATCTTGACCTATCTTTGATGTAGAATTAGGTCCAACCTCTAATGTTGTGACATCTTCATGAAAGCCTCTTCTCATGAGCCTCATAGAATCAGTGACTTTCATTCGAAATAACTAAATGAAAAGAGGAAGACAAATGCTGAAAACTCCATTCTTGAAATCTCTAATCTCCAAATCTTGCAAACAAAAACATGTTCTCTTCCTAGCCGCCTTGGCTTTGATACCATGTAGATTTTTCTAAGCAATTAAATCATAGGTCCACCTAGAAAGAAACTAAGAGTGTAGGAAAAATTAAAAAGAGAGCAACTTTGAATGGAATTACATCTTTCATATTCAATTCATTCATGATATGCATAGAAGCGTGTTTTATTTATACAATGAAAGATTTTTGTATTAAACAAGATTTATGGATCAAAAATAGTTTTCATGAGCAAATAAATTATATTATCACCTTATTGTAAACTTGATTTGTCTCACACTCTAAACCCTTCTATCCAAACGATTCCATGAGTTTGGAATGCTTGGATGCCGGCTTAGAGCTCCCTATCCACGGAGTGCAAGAGAGTATATTTCAAGTTCAAGGGCTCTCAGATGAGCCTTAGAGATACTTTTCTTGCTAGTAAACCATGCAATGGGAGGTTCCAAAGACAAGATGCAAGAATTCAAATGTCCCAAGGAGTTCTTCAAGAATGCAATGCAAATGAAAATTAAGCTAGAATGAGATGCAAAGTGGAGCTATGCTAAAACATGTATGAGAGTGTTACAATACCATTATTAAGCTATGTGAGATTAAGCTACATGTAAAAATGAAAGCTAAGCTAAGCTAGAATTCCATGATGCCATGGATGAGAGAATGTAGACAAGAAATAGAAGTTCTCCACAAAGCTCGAAAGAAACCTATTAGAAAACTTGCAGCATAACAATATTCAAAATGAGGATGGATTTGAGGGCGAAAGCTCTCTCTCTTTTAAAGTTGTACGGACGGTAGAGATCAAGATGAAGATGGTGGATGATCAATGGTGGAATTCGAAAAGAAGAGTGATCCATGTGCACACACAAGTCAACCAATAGAATATAAGTTAACTTGTCATATAAGACAAAAGTCACAAAGCCTTTTCTTTTAATTGCAAAATAGAAAAAGGACTTTATGTGTGCACTTTAAGTGGGTTAGAAGAATGGGGTCTTTTATTTAATTAAAAGGGGACATGTTCTTTTAATCAAATAATGAACTTAGGATAGCATAGTCAAACTATAGGTTATAATCAAATAAATTGATTATTAGCAATTTGTTCTAGGTAAATGATTAAATTAATTTAGCCAAAATGCTGAGAAAGGGGCTAATAGTCTAGATGACCATTTTTAGGTGATTACATTTGCCCCTCTTTGACTAATGCTTGATCAATCTGGGAACACATTATGTCAAAGAAAATAGAAAGCCAAGTAGGCAATGATAGATATAGATATCTGATTTTGAAGAATGAAATGTAGAAAAAGATAGCAAGTCCTAAATGTACAACCTGATAGTGGTAGTACTGAACACTAGGAAGAGAAAAATGTTAGAATTCAAGAAGAATGTTAACACCTGAAAAAGTAGATAGAGTGAGAGCAAGTGAGAAGATCAAACAAATGCTCCTAAGCAGTGATAGAGTATTTCTGGCCCCTTGGGATCGAAATTGAAATGAGTTAAGGGGATGCAGAAACTAGCTAGACATGAAAAATCAAGATATAGCAATGTCTGATATGACAGATAAATGATTAGAACCCAAAAATGACTATAAGAAACTAATGAAATGTCCCAGTTTGACTAGAGTTGACCTTGAAGGATATAGCATAAAAATTAGGTCAAATCTAGTAGAAAGATGATTTAGATGTGAAAAGGTGACTAGAAGTAGATATGAAGCATAGAAATGATGAAGACATGAAAAAATGAAGATGCCCTAGCAATGATTCAAAGATTAGACCTCAAAAGGTCAACTAACTGCTCAAAAGAAAGTAGAATTTTAAAAGACAATTTTGACCATCAAGATGAACTTGAATTTGGATTTTGATCTTGAAAATGAATCCAGGACATTGAAATTATTTAAGAGGTCAAAACTTTATATAATGTGATGATAAGATAGAAAAGAGATGAAGTGCAAGATTAAGAAGGTGAAAAGACATGAAGAAGAAGAAAGTAAAGAAATATATGAAAGGAGTTAGCTGATATGTCCACAAAAAGATGAAGAGAGAGCTCTCCCCATATGCAAGAATGCAAGGCTAAGCTAGAAAATGAACCTAAAATGCAAGCTAATATGCAAAGTGGTTTACCAGCAAGAAGCGCATAACATTTAGACTCTTAATTTCATCATTGAGCGTTTATTAGGGACATCATGAGATCATACAACCATCACTAGTATAACTATGAGGATATGAATATGATCGATATTAGATAGGTATGTGGAAATATAATCTAAGCATCATAAACATGTAAGTCAAGATAACTACGCGATTAGATTCCCTAAGTTTAATTTAGCAAGATTACACTTGTATTAAGGCATAAGTGCCAGGATAAACCCTGAGTGCGGTCTTGCAAAACAGTCAAGGATGATACATTTGTAAGTCAATATGTTGAATAGGACTAGCATAAATGCTTACAACACTATAGACAAAAAAAAGTATACCCACAAGCAGAAATCGAGAAAATATGTCCCATGCCCCCAGTCTTCTAGTCAATGACATCCTTGAAAGACTATTAGGGAGGGAACACATGGTAAATAAATCATCATAGACAACACACAAAGTAGATAAAAATCAGCATAGCTCAGTCATTCAAGTGTTAAAGTGCGTGTGTGCAAGTCACTCGGCCATTTCTTCAAGACTTGATTCTGATAGGGAGAAATATTGCAACATCGAAGACTATAGGTAAACTATTTGTAAAGTGTTGAAAAACACTTGATGTCAAAGTGGGTGGGGGTAGTGTTGAGAAACACTATTTTGTGAGTTGTCAAAGAAACCCTAATGTACAAGAATACCTCAATAGGCTAAGTAGCTATGCCCCCGAGATGAGAACAAGAAATAATTCCAAGCCAGGAAATGTGTAGCAAAGTGGATGATTGAGACTGATAGACATAAGTGCGAGGGTTTCAAGTAGCGCCTGTTTCCAAGTTTTCACCACTAGATAGATTTTTTTATTTTTTTTGGTGATACATCAAAGTGCCTATTGCTAGGTTTTCACTAAGAAGATCTTTTTTTCAGGACATTTTCTAATTTTTAAGATTTTTTTAGGATCATAGATATATACAAGACAACTGAGTGACAAGCCTCTAAGTATAGAACTTCTTCAAGTGTAGGATGTTGATAGGCTCTGCAAGTTCTTCTCCCTCTGAAGTAGACAACTGGTAAGCACCAGACCCAAATGCTATTGTGATAATGTAAGGACCCAACCAGTTAGGTTCAAATTTCCCTTTTTGTTCCCAATTTTGCTGATTTTTGGGATTCTCTCTAAGCATGAGTTCACCAACTTTGAACTCACGGGGGTGAACCTTCTTGTTATATTGTGTAGACATGTGCTTCTGATAAGCTCTCATGTGATCAAAAGCAGCCTTGCGATGTTCATCCAGAGTCTCTAATTCCTGTACTCGCATAGCTCTATGGTCTTCATTGGTTATTAACCCATGTAAGGAGATGCGCAAGGAAGGTATCTTGACTTCTAAGGGGAGAACAGCCTGAGAGCCATAGACTAGAGAAAAGGGTGTAGCCCCTGTAGGAGTATGAATAGAGGTTCTATAGGCCCAAAGTGCCAGATTTATTTGCAAGTGCCAATATTTCCCAGACTTGTGAACTGTGCGGTGTAGGATTTTTAGCAATTTTTTATTAGAGGCCTCAACTTGGCCATTCCCTTGGGGATAGTAAATAGAGGACCAGTGTTGCTTAATTCGAAACTTTTTGCATAGCTGTTTTAAGTCCTTATTCTTGAACTGCCCTCCATTATCCGTAACAATAGAGGATGGGATACCATATCGGCAAATGATGTGATTCAGTATAAATAGGGCAACATATTTGCCTATAGCAGCAGATAATGGTACAACTTCAACCCATTTAGTGAAATACTCCGTTGTCGTGATGATGAATTTATGATCGCTGGATGAACTTGGATGAATCTTTCCTACCAAGTCAAAGGCCCATTGCTGAAATGGCCAATATGTCACAGAAGGAATTAACTCTCGCCCGAGAGCATGTATCAAGTTGCCATGGAGCTGACATTTTTGACAGGACTTTGCATAGCGCATAGCATCAGCTTGCATGGTGGGCTAGTAATAACCCGTCCTAAGCAGTTTTCAGGCAAGTGCAAGGCCATTAGAATGTGCCCCACAAATGCCATTGTGGACTTCGTCAAGTGCCTTCTTGGACTCTTCTAGCTCTAAACATCTATGCAACATTTCGTCTAGACCTTTCCTATACAAGTCACCAGAGACCAAAGTGTAGTGTGAGGCATTACGAAGGAGTTGGCATTTTTGGTTGTGCGTGAGGGTTTCAGGAATAACCCGATCACGTAGGTAGGAGAAAATAACCGCATAGCGAGAGGAATCATGACCCACAACAGTGTAGATCACCTAGTTATCTGAGGAATCATAGGCTAGATGACGCAATTCTTCCACTAGGAACTCAAATCATGATTCATGTTCTTGTAATTGGAGGATAGATGCTAAGGTGGCCATAGCATCAGCAGCCTTGTTTTCTGCTCTAGGAATCTGTTGGAATGTTACAAAGGTAAAATAATTCCTTAGAGCGTCTATCAACTTTTTATAAGGGATCAACTTGTCATCCTTTGTTTGATATTCATTATTCACTTGGTTCACAACCAGTTGAGAATCTCCATAGATGTGTAGCTCAGTTATTCACCATTCAAGGGCCATTTTGATCCCATTTGTTAATGCTTCATACTCTGCAATGTTGTTTGTACATGGGAACAATAGTTTGTAGGACTTTGGAATTGTATAACCATGAGGGGAAACAAACAAAATCCCTGCTCCAGCTCCATTCTGTGTGTAGAACATCTTCCATGTTCTATCAGTAATGTACATGATCGAGGTATCTGGAAACTCAATTTGCATAGGTGCTACATCTTCAAGTGGGAAGTCAGCCAATTGGTCAGCTATGGCCTGTCCTTTGATTGCCTTACGTTCAACATACTGAATGTCAAATTCGAAAAGAATCATCATCCATTTAGCAAGGTGACCAGTAAGTGCAGCTTTACTTAATAGATATTTCAAAGGGTCTATCTTGGCAATCAAGTGAGCTGTATGGGTAAACATATAATGCTGGAGTTTTTGGGAGGCAAAAACTACAGCAAGGCATGCCTTCTCTATACTTGTATAATTTAGTTCATAAGCCACCAAAGTTCGACTGATATAGTATATGGCTCTTTCTTTACCCTTGTCATCACTTTGGGCTAAGAGTGCTCCTAGAGAAGAATCTGTAGCTGAAATGTACAGAATCAAAGGTTTTCCCAGAATGGGTGGCATCAAAACTGGCGGTTTTGCCAAGTGGCCTTTGATTTGATCTAAGCTTTGTTGACAGTCACTGTTCCAAATATGGGTAGATCCTTTATGCAGATTTTTATTGAAAGGTTGAGCCTTATCAGCTAATTGAGAGATAAATCTTCTTATGGATTGTACCCGTCCTTGCAGACCTCTAAGTTGATTGATAGTCTTTGGTAGAGGCATATCCATGATAGCTTGGACCTTTTCAGGGTCAACCTCTGAAATGATATAACCTAGCAATTTTCTAGAAGTGACACCAAAGGTGCATTTTTTTGGATTCAACCTAAGTTGGAATTGTTCCATACGGTCCAATATCAAACTAAGGTCTTTGAGATGTGTGTCTCGTTTCTTTGATTTTGTCAATGTGTCATCAACATAGTCTTCCATGTTTTTATGCATCATATCATGAAATATGGTTGTCATTGCTCTTTGATATGTAGTGCCAGCATTTTTAAGCCCAAAAGGCATGACATTCCAGCAAAAGGTACCCCATGCACATGTAAAAACTGTCTTTTCTTGGTCTGCTGGAGCTATCTTTATTTGGTTGTACCCAGAAAATCCATCCATGAGCGAGTACATCTCATAACCCGCAGTCATGTCCACTATCATATCGATGTTTGGTAGTGGAAAATCATCCTTGGGGCATGCTTTATTGAGATCTCTAAAATCAATACAAACTCGTATGGATTTGTCATGCTTGGATAATCCAAAAAAATGTATCCTCATAAATTTTTGTATTAAACAAGATTTGTGAATCAAAAATAGTTTTCATGAGCAAAGAAATTATATTATCACCTTATAAGCTACGATGAAGTGGATGATAACTAATACTTAGGGAGATGCATGAGTTGTTATAAATCATCATTAGTTAGGCATATAGATGCAGAGGAGGCAAGTGAAATTGTGAGAAAACAATCACCGTTATAAACAACATGAAAATCGATTGCATTATCATAACCACCATTACTGAACTGAAGTCCAATGTTAACACACAAGAGGAAGGAAAATTTTGCTTTCTCAAAGCAAATTCATCAAATGCATGTACAATACAAATGAGTACTCCACATTTTAGGTGAAATGACACATAACCATGTGAATGGTGTGAATTGAAGGAAGAATTTTAGTCATAATCAGAAATAATGAGGGATAAGCTTTGAATATTTGAAAACACAGGGCCATGCCATAAGAGAAAGAATGTAGAGAAAAATATAAAATAACCAAAACCATAAAATAGAAAAAAATACATACCTATCAGAATGTTGTGGCAGTGAAGAGGTGTGAGCATCTAGACTTGAGAGGATATTTGTAATGGTACAATACCAAAGTGCAAGTGATTTGATGATATTTCACTGATAGCAAGGGCACATTCATCTGTGAGAAGACAAACTGAAAAGGAATGAAACACGTGTTTGAATAGAACAATAGGAGGAATAGACAAAATGTTCATGCATAATGCTATAATAACCCACCTAAGGATGACACACTTCCTAGCTCTACAAAGTGCTAGACTCTCATCATAGTAGATGTGCAAGAGGCACATAGTGTAGGCTGTACACAGGTGCACTGCAACCTTGTTTTGAGATTTAATTTTATGTCAACTAAAAATAAAAGACTATCGAAAAAATGTACCCCATCTAATGAAAATGCTAGGAAATTCAGAGTGAAAATGATGGTAAATCAAAATGGACAAACAAGGCTATATTTGATGGGATTGTCTTGTCATTTACGTGACTGCCGAGACATGATTTAATACCAAAGGTAGGTGAAAACTTTAGTCCCCGCCTATAGGCAAAAAAGACTAATAATATTGTAATAAAAGTAATTAAAAATAATATCATATCATTAAATTTTATTTGATATTTTAAGAAATTAGGAATTATAATTCTTGGATTATAATTTATAATTAAAAATGTTATCATAATTTTTGAAGGGAAGATATATTCAACAAGAGACGCAATGCATCAAAATTCCTGCCAATAACTGGAAAAAAGGAAAATATAGATTTATAGATAAAAATGAAGGATATAAAGAGAAAGCTAAAAGATAGAATGACATGTTATTATAAGGACAAATAAAGGTAGAATGATAGAGAGGGTTGAAGGGAATTAAAAAAATATTAATAATTATATTATTTTAATAAATATATAAATAACAATAAAAATTATATTATATGAATGAATTATTCATTTCTACCAATTTAATTATAAGTTGAAATATTTAATTTAAAAAAATAAATTGTTGATTACTTAATTCAAACTATCAAAATATCTAGTAAGTTTGAGGGGTAGTATTAGTTTTACAATTTGTAAAATAGTATTAAAAAAATTAGAGCAAAATTGTAAAATAGTAGCTAGTAAAACATAGTGTAAAGTTAAAAAATAATATTTTATAATTGTCAAAAATAAACATCAATGTAAATCTAATAAAAAATATATTTAAAATAAAAAATAAAAAGCACTTACTCTAATCAACTTGTCACAAATGTGAAAAAGATAAAGTTGCAATTAATGCATTCATTAATGCATGATAGACTTGTTAGAAAATTTTTGTATTTTTGTTTAAGAAAATTGAATTTTCTCCCTACCAAAAATAGTATGGTCCAATAGAATGAATGAAAAATGTGATTTATAAAATAATGAAAGAATAGAAAAAGATATAAACATTTGAAATTTCTTTTAATCTTTTTAAATTCTATGAATCAATTGATCAATTAAATTGAAAAATTGAATTGTGTAAGAATTTTCCATAGGGAAAAGTTCACCCAAGATTAAAGAACTCAAACACAAGTACAACAGTAGACCAAAAAGAGTATGATCAGAATATCAATATGTATTCGATTCTATGTGAAAGTACATTATGAGTGCCTGTATATAAAGGCCTTTGGAATGCTTCTAGAATGCATAGGAATCAACAACATGATAAGCCATACAACCAAGCACATGTCCACTAGATATGGGTTATCCTCCATTAAGCACAGGAGTAAGTGCGATGATGAAAGGATAAGCCTACAAAGGTGTAGCATGAAAATTTATGTTGTATACACCATGTACTAAATTAGAAGTGCAAATAATTATGTTGTCTACATGAGAACTCAGTTAATGATGCAAACTCCAGTGTTGTAGACACCATGTGTTGAATTAGAGTTTCTTACTTTTGTGTTATCAATATGACACTCATGAAAGTATGCAAACTCCTAAGTGTCTCACAAAATAAATAATAAAATAATAAATTAACCTAAGTAAACTTAAGTAAAGTCTAAATAGTAAATATGTATTTATACCAACACCCCACCTTAAGTGCAACTTAGGGGAATGCCCTTAAGCTTACGAAAACTATGATGAAATGCAAGATGGGTCTCGACTACTAGGCCATGTTAGGTACCCATGTACATAATGAATGCAATCTCTCATAAATTAGAGAAAGAGGGAAAACCTCATAGGAAAAACCCTCCCCCAAAAAGAGAGATGAAAAGACAAGATGCATGGATGGATGGAGTAATCAAGACCCCCCTATTACAACATACATTAAGTATATACAATAGTGAAGAATGAGAAGAACAAAACCTCATAAGAGGAAAAAGTCCCCCCCCCATAAGAAAGAAGAGGAAGAGAGACAAGGTAGTCCCCCTCCCCCCCACAATGGAGAATGTTGACCAATGATTGCTGCTTCAAGGAAGAAGTTGGTCCATGAGTGTTGAATGATGTTCCTCCCCTTTGGAAGAAACAAAGGCAAAGGTACAATCCCAAAGATGTATGGTGGCCCTGAAACCTACTCAAATGTCCCTATGTCGATGCTAATAATTGCCCCTTCCAACACTATTGAAAAGAACAAATGCAGATCTAGCAAGGATGGATGTAGAACCTGTTCCAAGGAACCTTCTGTCTCCTCAAATGATAAAGAGACCTCCTACAACTATTGTACATAAGGATCCATAATCACATCAACCTGTAAAGATCAATAATGTAGAGAACGGACATGAGGGTCAAAATGAGCCCTCACAACAACTGTAGAAGGATCGTCTTCATTAAAGAGAAGATGTAAATCATCAAGGATGTCTCCCAAGTCTACAATGTATGACTCCACAAACAAATTTGAAATGTCTGCTATGCAGTCATCCCCTATTGTTGGAGCTGGAAGACAAGATGTACCCTGTTGTGTTGGACCTATCATTATGGCAATGTATGCATGTGGACTATACTAATGCCATGACCTCTCAGTGCAACTGTCGATAGAACCCCACGTATCTAAATTTGTTGAAGCACTATTGCTAGTGTCACTGTCAATTTCCATAGTATATGAAGTGTGGAGATGATTAGAGGATAAGCTGGGTGAACTTTCATCAAAGTGTACATCCTTCTTCGCAAAAATCTCATGAGTCTCAGGATCTATAAGTCTATGTGCCTTAACACTATCTTCATATCCAATGAAAGTACAAGGCTTAGGTGGTGGTGCCTTGCATCCTCTGGAAGATATGTTTGCCCATGCTAGACAATTGAAGACTCTGAAATGACTCACAACTAATTTTCTACTGCACCATGCCTCAAAAGGAGTCTTCCTGTCTAAGGCATTATGAGGAGACCTGTTAAGTATGTGAGTGGCACTGCTAATAGCTTCGACTTCAAGTGTAGGATCAAGAGACTTGGCTTTAATCATGCAACTTGCCATGGACTTAAGAGTTCTAATCCTCAGTATTGCAACATTTTTCTTATGCAAATTGAATGCTGGTGGATTCTGAAGATCAATTCCCTTAAGTTTGCAAAAGTCTTTTAGTCTTCTGTCCACATATCTGCTTTCATTGTCCATCTAAAGAACCTTAATGGCTTTCCTTGATTTTTGTTCAACATGATTCTTGAAGGCTTGAAGCTTATTAACCACTTCATTCTTATGATGAAGAAAATAGACCCATGTGTAATGTGAAAAGTCATCAATGAAAGTAAGGATGTAGCGAACTTCGCTGACTGATGTCACTGCAAAAGAACCTACTAAAACCATGTGAACCAATTGAAGAAAAACTAGTGCTCTTGAAGACTTCCCTTTATCAAACTTCTCCTCTAGGTGCATATCCACTAAACATGATGAACACTCACCCTTAGAAAAGTTGATGTTAGGTAGACCTTTGACCATGTGTTTTGAGTAAAGTTGCTGAAGATAGCGGAAGGCAAGATGACCAAACCGCTCATGCCATAGTTTGATTTGTAAATTAGATTGAGTTATCAAGGCATGTGAAGGATACTTAGGCACAAAGTGGGAGAAGGAATAAAGCCTCTTGTCATGATTGAGTTTCCCCACTGCAACCAATGAATCATCTTTTAGACTTTGCACCATCACTGAATCTGGAAGGAACTCAACTTTGTTGCCATCTCCAAGGTAAGTGATTTGGTAAATTGAGAGGAGATTAGAGCTTAGGTTAGGGACATAGAGAGCATCTTTGAATTTCCCATTTTCCATTTTCACATGTCCTTTCCCTTCAACTTCCATTTTAGTATCATTTTCTACAAAGATGTGCGGTATGAAGAAAAGTCTCCCTTTGAAGAAGCCATATGATAAGAGGCACCTGAGTCAAGAATCCATTCTGATGAAGAACTTGTATTTTCCATAAGTGCTTTCCCTTTTCCCTTTGAAGTGGGTGGAGTTGAATCCTTGGAAGTACCTAACACTTGAATTTTGTTCTTCTTGAGTAGGTTTTCCAACTCATCGATTCTCTTAGTCTTGCAATGATGCTCATCGTGATTCAGTTTCTTGCAATATGCACAAAATTTTTTATCCTTCTTTTCATTACTTCCCTTCTTGTTGGAAGAAGAATTGCCTTATTGTGAGGAGGATTGTTGTGTCTCAGATTGTGATTTCTACTTCCATTGCTTCTTATTTCTATTGTTAGAACTTTTTCCTCTTTGACTTGATTGGTTCTCATCACTAGCCACCAATGCTTTGGTCTTTGATGTCATGAGAAGTCCCAAATCTATCAAGTGAGATAGTTCAAGAATCAATATCTCTACAAAAGCATCAAATGTAGGCTTTTGGAAAGCACTTCCCATGTTCAACCTGTGAGTGTTATAACTTGAAATAAAGGAAGCATACTCTAAAGGTAGCCTCTTCAGGATGTGATGAATCAACTTTTCATCCTTCATGGGATTTCCATAATCTTTAAGTAGTACTCTAAACTCATTGGCTTTGTTGATGTAATCTTGAATTGTGTCAAAGTTCTTAGGATCCAAGAGAAGTAGATCATCCTCAATCTGAAAACCCGTTTCCTCATCCACCTTACCATACAATGATTCAAGTTTATCCCATGCAGGTTTGGATTCCTTGAAACTGGAAATGTGGAAGAAGAGATCTCTATGTACACAATTCCTAATAATTCCTAAAGCTTGTTGGTCTTGTTTTTGCCAATCAACAAGTGTTGTAGCATCAATGGGTTTGGGAATAGTACCATCAACATAAAGACTTAGACCTTTTTCCATTAATCTATTCCATGCAATATCTTTCCATGTAGAATAATTGCGTGAAGTTAGAAGTGGACATTTAGGTGAACCCATGATGTAGAAAAGTAAAAGAGCACAAAAGAGAGACACGAAAACACAATACACACACCCCCCCCCCCCCCGCCCCCCCCCTTTTCACTCAATCAAAAGACCCCCACAAAAAAGATGCTTTTGGCACTTGATATGTAGTGCGTGTACAATAGGCCACTTGTCAAAATGTACAAAGTGGACTTCTAACTTTGTTGTTTACAACTGCCTTTTGAGGCTCAAATCTGTCACTAAGCACTATAGCTCAGATGTATAACAATTTTGGAAAGTAATCAAAGCAATACAATGTAGAAAAGGCCCTAAGTCTAAAAGTGAGATTTTTATCCACACAACCCTATAATCTGAATGCAGATCTGGAAAGTAGACAAAAAATAATGCACTTTCAAAAAAATAGAACTTGAAAATGTGTCTAGATGAGCTCGTATGGAGCATTTCAAGTTGTAAAATGTAGGATTGAATAGGTATAGTCACCAAAAAATGTAATTTCTAACAAATCCTTGCACCAAAACTAGAAAAGAACACCACCACTAAAAAGTTTAGGAAATTCTACCCAAAATATAAAAAATTGCACCTGATTTGGAGTCCGGATGACTGAGTTATGGCCTCCCAAAGTTAGGCTACCAAATCAAAACTAGATCTAGAGAGGGGTTTGGGCAGAAAACTATGAGCTTAAATTTGATGGTCAAATGGTCATCATAGTAGTTATAAAATGCCTAGGAATGATGGTCATACGGTCATCAAATTTAACACAATGTCTGGTTGACATCAGCAAAAAAATAGCTCCTTGCTGACGTGGCAGGATGATTGGGCATATTGTATTATACAAATGTACAAAAAAGGTGACATGTGTTGCATATGGTGCTAACTCGACAAAGGTACAACTACCCGTGTATGGGTGGCCGTGTGGCAAGAGGATCCAATGTGGTGAGCAAGAAGGACATGGCAGGTGGATACCTGCTGACTGTGTTGTCCACGTGGAAGGGCGTAGCTGGGAAGTGGAGACTTTCCTTCGCCAATGATGAAATTGTTGTTCACAGCATCAGCAAATGCATGTGGTCCTTAGAAAGAATTTTGCCAGCAAAAAGTAGGTTCTGGGGGTCGGCAAAATTTTAGCGACACCGGAAATAATAATCTCAACATTGGGTTTTCGATGATTAATCCCACATGCATGGGAATTACGTAGAAAAAGATGTATAAATATTGATTGCTGTAGAATGCAAACAAAATGGGCCACCGAAGTTTGGGCTTGGTCTATCGGGTCTTAGGCAAGGTCGCCAAACTTTGTGTGTAGGCCTGTCTGCAAAAGTGATCGCCGAAAAATTTAGAGGTACAACCGCTATGTGTAAACAGTCGAACAATATAGAATATTCTTTGAATCAGGAGAAATATTCCTGCACAAGGTATAGGGCTAGGATGTGACTGCCCGGTACCTGCACCAAAAATAATTTTCTCTACTACCCGAAGGGCAATTTTTTTTCTTCCAAAAATGCTTCCAAAAATTGCAAAAATTGCAAAAAAAATATAGAGAAAATTAAAATGTAGATCTGAATTAAATTAAGTTGTAGATCTAATAGATCATACTCATTTTTGCAAATCGGGGCCTTCAGGTGTTGATTTGCAAAAAAAAATTGCCTCAAAATAGACTTTGGCCTAAGGTAGGCAAATTTATAGTCGATTTTCACCAAATCGACGTTTTGAACGCAATGGTGAGGTTTGTTCTGGCTCTAGAAGCTCCTAATGACAGTGGTTTTCCAAATCTGGGTTGAGGTGCTAAAGTAATGATGGTCTTGAATGATTATGTGAAGAGAGATTCTCCAAGCTCTTATACCATGTAAGAATTTTCCTTAGGGAAAAATTCACCCAAGATTAAAGAACTCAAACACAAGCACAATAGTAGACCAAAAAGAGTATGATTAGAATATTGATATGTATTCGATTCTATGTGAAAGTACACTAAGAGTGCTTGTATATAAAGGCCTCTAGAATGCTTCTAAAATGCATAGGAATCAACAACATGATAAGCCATACAATCGGGCACATGTCCACCAGATATGGGTTATCCTCCATTAAGCATAGGAGTAAGTGTGATGGTGAGAGGATAAGCCTACAAAGGTGTAGCATGCAAATTTATGTTGTAGACACCATGTGCTAAATCAGGAGTGTGAATAACTGTGTTGTCTACATGACAACTCAGTTAATGATGCAAACTCCAATGTTGTAGACAACATGTGCTGAATTAGAGTTGCTTACTTCTGTGTTGTCAACATGACAACTCATGAAAGTACACAAACTCTTAAGTGTCTCACAAAATAAATAATAAAATAATGCATTAACCTAAGTAAACTTAAGTAAAGTGTAAATAGTAAATATGTATTTACACCAACAAATTGAATCAAAGCATTATATTATAATAATAACAAGTGTTGTGTGAGTAGCTCGAGTCGCTGCCTTTGGTGGGGTGGGGGACGAATGTATGACATAAGGAAATGATAGCAGGGTAGTTTCAGAGTTTAGGAAGAAAGAAATTTTAGTGTTGTTACATCAGAGTGTGACCTATAAAGTGATTAAAGGTATTAAAAAACAATGGCGTGACCATAGACTATACTGTTCATTCCAAGACTGTTCATTGGAGATATTGAAAAATAATGGCGTGACCTCTAAAGTGTTTAAAGATACTAAAAAACACCAATTCATTGAAGATATTCAAAAATAATGGTGTGACCTCTAAATTGATTAAAGATATTAAAAAAAAATAATGGAGTGGACTTAGGTTGTATTGTGCATTGACAAGTCAAATATGAAAGTGTCGAGGGTTAAGAACGATAGTGAGAAGAGTAGCTTGTAGAGGAGAGTCGGTATAGTGCATAGTCTATCTATAAGAATGACTTTCAAAAGTAGTGATCCGATAAGGGAAAGAATAGAGTTGCATCAAAAAACCCTATCATAAAAAAGTGATATTCATAAGAGCCATGATGATTCACAATGAAATGTTGATATGCAATTTTAAAATAGTGCATGATAGTAGTATCCACCCAAGAAAAGATCTCATGAACTAACCCTCATGAAAATGAATTGTTCAAATAAAATTGTTGATGGTATTGTTACCAGAGTTTAAATTTAGATAAGGTAATGACAATAATTATACTAAGATGTGGAGTCATTAAATGTGTGACAAGAGTGGTAGAGTGGTGAATTTTGTGAGAATTAGTGGCATATGTGTGAGGACAAATGATATATACTAATCAATACAAGTTTATGAAAACCAAAAGAATGCAGTCAAAGATACCAAATTTTTTTTTATTGCTTTCATAAGAACAAAGACAAGGTTTCCATTGACGAGCATAAATAATTATATACTAAATGGGAAGCTATATATAAATATATTGATATAATGAAGATGAAGCAATATATGTTTACAAATTATTTGAATCAAGGCTTTGAAAAAGGATGAGAAGGGACGGGCGAGATAGTAGGGAGATAGATAATCGATTTGTTCATCATGGGGAGTATTTGTAGTAGAGGTAAAGGTATTCCTCTTTAGAATTTCCATACAAGAGGACTCTTGTCACAAATTTATGTCATTCTTGATGTCTCCCATAGGATTGCTCAGGTCAAGAGTTTGACAGGCAGTAACATCTTGTGAATTCTGGAAGTACACAGCCTTGGACCAGAAATACTAGAGGATCTATATCCGCTAATAAGAAGATGGTTGTAGTAAGAAAGCATCTTGAGATGAATCAGAAGGATACAGATTCTAACATCTGCTTGATTTTAGTGGAGAGAAGAGTCCATAGGTTGGAAAGATATTATAAGAGGGTTAAGGAGCTACCACCTATTTGGAAATATAAATTAGCAACTCCAAGCACTCTAAGTGGCTTAAGATTCCTTTGGAGTCACATAAAATATTGAGCCACTAATTTGGTTTGCATTTTAAATACAAGTGGATTTTGGATAAATTATATTTGTGCAAAACAAATCTATCACCCAAAAATAAAATACATGCTTTAAAATAGAATTGATATTTACTCTGATACTGAATGAAAGAGAGAAGAAGATTGTTATAACAGTGAGTCATTGGTGAAAAAAATAATGGTACAAATAATCAATATGAAAAAAGAAATGGTACAACAAAAATTACAATACAAATCATGAAGCAAGAAAAGTAATAAGAATGATATAAATCAAGCACAAAGGTTTACTCTCATGAATCAATATCTTAGAACTGTAATATTTATATATGGTTCAATATTTTTAAAATATAAAAATCTACTAATTAAAATTCTTACCATTTTATATTAAATATAAAATTATTTATTTTCTTGTGTTAGTTTACAAAATTTAAATGCTAATTTTAAAATATAATGAATGTAAAAATTTAAACCCAAATGGAAATGATAACTCAGATAACACAAAAACCACAATGTTATTGTCAAAATCCAAGCCATAAATAAATTGTAATTTAATGAATTTTGCGGAATCTAAAGAGTCATAGTGAAACAATTAGCTTTACAAACATATAAGTCACATGATAGGCAAAATATTAGGGCAATATTTTAGGGCTACAATATACAAATGAAAATCTAATGCTAAATGAAAACCTCTGCACACCATATAATACAATCACTTCCGCTATGATAAGGTTTCATAAATTTCTCTTGCAAAATAGGAATTTGGTTTAGCAACTTGGGAGTTACTTATCCCAAAAAATGTGTAGCCTAGATTCAAATTTTTTGAGCCAAATCCATACATGACTTAAGCAAAGATATATATTTACAAATCAGACTCTGAATAGTAAAAGCATAAAAAAAATGTTCTTTATTTTTATTACACTATTACAGATGAAGCTTCTTATCATTGATCATACTCAATTATTGTGGTGTTTACATGAATTGTTCCAAATCACACTCATGTTCTTAACTTATATTTTATCTAAATTCAATTCATTGTACAATTTCTTCATCTGTGATGCATCATCCATCTAAATACCAGGGTATGGAACATAAATGGGGCATTCAAGAATAACATTTTACTCTCTAATTTTAGCATTGATTATTTCTATTAAAAGTATAAAAAGAAGCCATTCCTTTTCTTTTCTATTTTTCTTTCTACAACCAAAACGCCTTGCTTTCAGTGTGGGGCTTGCCTTTATAGATTTGTACCTAAGAGGAATTAAAGTTGATAATATAACAATTGTATTTTTAGGGTTTTTAGAGAAAGCGTGACTTCTAACACAAAATTAAAATTGTAATTTTCTTAATTGAAAATAAGTAAAAATTTGGAACTACCAAATAAACACAAAATTATCTCTGTGTGATAAAAATGGACTTACATTGCAGTCAAATCCTAGAATCCAATTTTTAGCATAAGGCAAATGGTAACGTGAATAACAGAATACCCTAGGAGAAGTTGAAGCAGAATACTCTAGTAGTAATCAAATAATTAAAACACCCACGCTTTGATATGCAGCCTGGGTGCATGCATGAAACACGTGGGGGGAGGTGAATACCACATGCCTTGGCCCGTTATATGCCAATTGGATGCCCTGCAATGTGCCACACTCCTATCAATTTTTTCCAAATTTTTTAAACACAAAATTGGTTAGATTACCAGAAAAAGTAGGCACGTCCAATCAAAAAATAGATTATAAAATTTCATTTAATGAATCAATTTACAACAACCATAGCTTAAGCAAGAGTTTTTACAAATTGCACAATTTGAAAATGAGAGATTAATTCGAAAGGAAGAGTTGAAAACTTTAGTCCTCACCATAGAGGCAGGGACTAATAATAACAAGAGACGCAATGTGTCATAGTTCCTGCCTAATGCATAATGGTTGTAGAAGTGTAGATGAGTGAGAATATAAATTAACATTGTGAATGCATTAATTTTTGCCTAGAAATGCACTTATGATCTGATAGGATTGCTCATATTTTGTTGTTAAATTCTCATCCTAGAAATGCGCTTGTGATTTGATAGGATGGCTCATATTTTGTTGTTAAGTTCTCGTGTTATATTATTATATCTTTGGGCATTTAAGCCCAAGAATAAGAGGCCAAAGTCCCCAATATAGCACTAAGTACTTAATATCATACTACAATTAATACATATGTTTTGGACAAATTTGCACCTTCTACATTGACAACTTAAATTATGTGCAATGAGGAAAGATATCCATACCAATATTTAAATTATAGAACTTGAAGAAGTGATGCAGCATTTGGAATATCACATTATATGTTTAAGCATACCATGCATGCTGCTAGAGAACCATAAGTAGTTGGAATAACTCCCCCAACTATGTATTATTCTCATCTTGATTATCAAATGGAACTCACACTATTTTTAATCATTAGCACTAGAGAAAAACTAGGATAGAGATATAGATAGAGATAAATAGCAGTATACAACAATAACAACATAAACATATATGTAGAGGAAAAAAAGGATAGATAATATAGAGGAGGAAGAGGAAGAGAGATAACCTAGTAAGATAGAGTGATAACAATATAAGTTGTGTGTGTGTGGGGGAGAGAATTAAATATAATTATTTTTCTTAATAAAACAAATAGTCAAAATAAAATCATGGTTATAATAAAAAATTAAAATATATTATATTTTAATTAATGAAACTAAGAATTAAATTTTTATATTAAAACTCACATTTCTATAAGAAAAAATGAAATGTATTGAAATATAAAAATATTTTATAAGTGAAACTAATTGTTTAATTTTACACAATTAGAGAAGATTTACTATTTAATGTTTTGTATTTCTAAAATTTTCATAAAATTAAGTAATTTTTAATTATTAAATAATATCTATATAATTTAATACGTATGTTTGTAAATGATAAATAGATATAATACATATAAATTTGATGTTGATGAATAAATATGATCTAATAAATAAGAAATAAAATAAAATAATTTAATTTTAATACATAGCTTATAAAAACATAATAAAAATTTATATATCTTTTAGAATTGAATTATTTCTTTTTTGTGGTTATTTCTTTAGTATTTTTTTGATATAAAATATAATTATTAATTTAATATTCAAATATATATTTAAGTTTTAAATGTATTTAAATTAAATGATAAATTGTTTAAGTAAAAAATATTAATAATAAAAAATGATATAATTTATAAATTGTAACATTTATCAATTATACATATTACAAACACTATTATAAAATATAATTAAAAAATAATATTGTTTGATTTGTTTTTATAAAAGTAAAATAATAGTATTAATTTAACAACTTTTATTTAAATTTTTTTTTTAAAAAATTAGAAATTCGAATACAAAGATATAACATATTGAAATTATATTAAAAAAACATATTTATTAGTTATATATATATAGAAGTATAATTTGAACTTAAGCATTACATGAAGTTTCCAGAACAAGTTATATCAAATAGTCAAAAATAAACATCAATGTAAAACTAATAATAAATATATTTAAAATAAGAAATTAAAAATATTTAATAGATTGTGATAATTAATATTGATTAGACATGTTGTGTGAGGTGGAAGATAAAATGATTGAAAAAATAAAATCTTATCAACTTGTCACAAATGTGGAAAAGATAAAATTGTAATTAATACATTCATTAATGTTGTTAGAAAATATTTGTATTTTTTAGTCCCGCCTATCTATAGGTGGAAACTATTGTTTTCACAATGCTTTTACCATTAATTTCTTTTGAAAACAGTGCAACTTAAAATTATTTTTCATAGTTTCTATAATGTTCACGGTGCCTTTATTTTTATTTTGAATTATTGAATGAATATTTCTCTTTTCTTACTGACTCTTGCTATTTTTTCTGGGGTTTTTATTATTTTGTACATTCAAAATTTTTATATTTTTTCCCTCTATACGCTTATTAGCCTTTTGCTGCACATAATACAAGAGACCTGTCACTGATATTAGGAAGCGTGTCCATTTGAACTGTATTTCAATTCAGCTTATTCGGCGTAATTCTGCTAGCCTAGCTTATTGCTGAACAAATTTATGGGGATTGTTAGTCATTGGGAAGATGGGGTTTGAATTTTTTGGTTACTTTTTGGAATTATTGTGCAGAAGTTTGATTGTTCAGTTGGTCCTCCCAAACTTTCATTTAGCTTTTTATAATCCAAAGCTAATTTAATGGTATTATTTTTTGTTTTTGGGTGGATTTAAGATAATTTAGTGTTTTTCTCTATGATTTTGTTGGTGGGGTTTATTTCTTTTCATAGACTCGTCTATTTCAATTTTCTATGTCTAATTTTGAAATATTATCTAATTTTTCAATTTAAAAGATTTGAATATGTAGTGGAATAGGATGAGAAATATGAAATATAAGATTTCAACATGTATCAATCATATTATATTTTAAATTTCAATAAATAGTTACTTACATTAAAAAAATATAATGATAAATGTCAAATTTAAACATAGTAGCTTTTGCTTTTTTTTCTACAAAGATTTGAATATATGGATTAATCCGATGAGATAATATGTAATTTATGTGTTCATTAGGAATTTATTATATTGCTTTTTAACTTATTAAAATTATTTATAATAAAATGGAATGACAAATGTGGAATCTATTTTGAGCGGTCATTTTTTAAAGTCAAATTTGAAAGGTACAAATTAACTAGTTTTTAACTAGATACATGTGTTTTAATGTTAGTCGTTCAGAGGTATTTTTGGAATTGATTCACTCATGTCCTATTAAACTTATCTTTTTGTCACATAAAATTTTATTTTGTTACTCATAAGTTATACTATATTACAATTTAATAAATTTGATACAATCTTCAACAATAATATATATAACTATTAAATTTGAAACTATTTCACCTTAAAATCTTTGCCTTCTATCTTTTTGCATAAGGTAGGACTAAAGCTCATTAGAGCTCTTGTTATGGAAAAAAAAAAATTTTCTCCCCCACCAAAAATAGTATTGACCAATAGAATGGATGAAAAATGTAATTTATTAAATAATAAAAAATTAGAAAAAAATATAAACATTTGAAATCTAATATAATCTTTTAAATTCTTTAATTTGATTGGTTAGTGTTAATGTCAAATTAATAATAATAATAATAATAATAACAACAACTACTAGGCATATAATCTAAACGAAAATTTATAAATATTTGACTACGAAATTTCAACCGTCTCTGTCCATCCTTCAAATTTTGCGTTCTAAAAGTGATTACTACCACAAGCGATAACCAACCGCCACAGCTGTATCATACTTGCAGTCAAAACTTCCAGAAACCCAGAATCGGACTTCCGAGAGAGAAAGGTAGCACGAAAACGCATAATTGAATTTTAACTACCATTGTGTCCGAAAGACAAGGGTAGCCCAAAACCGTGGGACCACGCTGTTCGTGAAATCAATTCTCAAAATTCGAGATCCCCGCAAACAAATTGGTGATAAACACTCACAATTGCCTTTTTATGAAAGGGAAGCAGCAAGAAATTATTAGGCCGTAAAAGAGAAAAGTTTTTTTGTAGACACGTCGCATGACTTTATGCCAGGTACTGACAAAATTACACGAAACTTCAACCTGTCTTCTCATTTTGCTAAAACTTGGTTGGAGTGCAAGATTCCTGTTTACATTGCCTCCACACTTTTCCAAGCTATATACCAGTAGCGAAGTAAAGTAAATGCAAACCAAATTTTTGATCAGGGCGTGTCGCAATCAATATACTCAAGAAAACACAGCATTCTCTTTTGGGAAATTTTGCTGTTGCAGGAGGAGAAATTGAAATGGGTATTGGGTTAGTAGCGACATTTAAAATTGTAGGGACTGTATGGTTTATTCTGAGGGACTGGATAGCAAGGTGCGTGTCAGTGGCCATCGAGATAGCACGGGCTTTCCATGCAGGCGACATTGGGCCCTTACATGTTGGATAATAGGACTACATGCTTATAAATGCCAAGGTATGTGTGCTTTCATGGATATCAGTCAATTTTGTACTTCTGAATCTTTGATTAATGGATTGTTTGATAAATACTTGTCGATTTTATGGATACCCATGTGAAATTATGATAAATATTTTTCAAGGATTGCTTATAGGCTGTTATCAAGTTTTTACTCTGAATGAAGTCAGTTGTCTAACCGGGAGAACAGTCAAGTAGAATTTTGATAGGAGTCCCAGAGCATAAGAATAATCTAATATGCTAGTCAATTTTTTTTTTTAAATTATTGATTTTATGCACTTCCAGTCGAACAATTTAATTAAAAAAATTAAAAGGATTGCAGGTAGACTGCAATCAAAATTCTATTTGGTGTCTGTGGGTTTTATTTAAGTCTCCTTTTTCACCGGGTTAGAAAATGTGCGTGACAGCGTATTCTTTAAAAGTATTGGATATCTTGATTTTTGTCGAAATGTAATTTGGACAACTCATAAATAGACCATACGATTTGCAGCAGACCGTAATTCATATTCTACTAGGTTTTTACACCTATAGCTATTATGTCCAACCGGTACAAATTCAAGTAGAATTTCAATGATAGTCCCATTCAGAAAAAACTATTGGATTAGCTATTGAGGAAATCATTTCGGTTGTTTGTTTCTTCAAATGCACAATCTTAAGAAAATAATTTTATGGCTTATATTCAAAATTCAAGATTTTTTATAACAGTCTGTTGATCTGGGGTAAAGTCTCAGCAGATTTTTGACGATAGTCCTAGTTGGAAAAAGTAGTGGACATGAAATGGGTAGAAATCTAAGTCATTACAGCTTTGAGTGAAATTTACTTCCCACTCACTCGTATATGTTTTCTATATCTGGCTGCTTCATACTTGATTTTTTCCCTATGGAGGCTGTTGTCAATGTGTATGTTTCAACAGATGAATCTAGTTAGGTTTGTTGTCTTGTGAATTGGCCCCATGAAAATTTTATTCTATTCATGAGCTGGGATAGACTGGTTGTGGTAGACTGAACCTGGTCTCAAATTCTTATCTACATTCTTGCTTTGCTCTTGTAATTTGCATGGAGAGACCCAGCGTAAAGCACCCAAATTGAAACATAGGAGTCAATTGATGGTGATAATGCACCTAGCTTATAAGTGAGATAGTACAGTTTTTAAAATGATCACGTACTTTAGTGAAAAAAACATTGGAATGGACACCTCAAATCATTTGGATGGCCTTTCTCATACATTGTTTTGATAATTAAAAACACAAGATGAAGTTTGATGAACTACTAGTTTATAGATTGTGTTGGACTATCTGCCAAAATTCCCCTTTGGGATTTGTGATGTGGCTTAACTGCCTCTTGTGTTCTATAAGTCTAGTGGTTGTATTGGGCATTGACAGGTGGTTCTTTTAGTGCAACGGTAACCCTAGCTTGTAACAAAAGGTATCAGAACTTGGTCATAGGTTCAAATCTCCTTGGTAATGCCAAGGGGGATTGTTGGACTAACCACCAACTCCCTTCAGGATTTGTGACATGACTTAACTGCCGCTTGTGTTCTATAAGTCTAGTGGTTTTATCGAGCAGTGATAGGTTGATCTTTTAGTGCAACGGTAACTCTAGCTTGTAATAGATTGGTCAAGTGGGACTTGGTCACAAGGTTGAATTCCAAGATATACATTATGTGCAATTGCACAACATATAAGGTAAAGTGAAAATGTATCCTTATTCTTACAAGAGGGGTTTCATATGTCAATTTGGCATTTTGGCTATGTTGAGACCTTTGTAACATTTTTACCTTTATCACAAAGACGAAAGCGAAAATATCTCTTGGCCTGTCGGTGTTGACATAATTTTTTTTAGATACCTCAAATGTTTGTTAACTGAATTTATTCTACCATTATCGCTTAATGGAACCCTATTTGCCTCCGTGACCTGATTCGGTTGAGTGGTATGTATAGTTGTAGGTGGAGGGTTATTGGAAGATTTCCTTTGTAGTTGGGAGCTTCATTTGGATGCCCGTTGTTAGATAATCATCTTAGTTTAAAACATAAGATGAAGTCTGATGAACTACTAATTTATAGATTGTGTTGGACTAACTGCCATTGTTCCCCTTTGGGATTCGTGACATGGCTTAACTGCCTCTTGTCATCTGTAAGTCTATTGGTTGTATTGGATATTAATAGGTCATTCTTTTGGTGCAACAGTAACCCTAGCTTGTAATAAAAGGTATTAGAGCTTGGTCATAGGTTCGAATCGCCTCGGGTAACGTTGAGGGAGGGATTGTTGGACTAACCGTCAACATTTCCCTTCAGGATTTGTGACATGGCTTAACTGCCTCCTTTGTTCTAAAGTCTAGTGGTTGTATTGGGCATTGATAGGTCGATCTTTTGGTGCAACATCAACTGTAGCTTGTAATAGATTGGTCAGGTGGGACTTGGTCATGAGGTTGAATTCCAAGATGTACATATGTACATAATGTGCATTTGGACAACATATGAGGTAAGTGAATATGTATCCTTGTTCTTACAAGAGGGGTTTCATATGCCAATTTGGCATTTTGGCTATGTTGAGACCTTTATAACATTTTTTATCTATACCTAACTTTTGTCACAAAGACGAAAGCAAAAATATCTCTAGGCATGTAGGTGTTGACATTAAAAAGTTCCTAGTGTTATTTTGGCCTATAGTAAGCTAATTTTTGCTTCTAGCCCAAAATAACCCCTAGTACTAACCAATCAAACTATTTAGTTTGAATATTTTTTTTTGTAGAGCATTCTAAATGACAAGTGATAACTTACATATGATCTTTATCCTTGAATACCTATAATGGAATCTATGTTGGCCAAGAATGAGGCAGCTTTTGGGCTGGCTTTATTATGCTGTTGTCCGATTTTCAAGACAAGATTATTTTGCATTACATCGCCAAGCAGGTGTTTTGTAATTTGTCTAGTAGCCATGGTGATTTCTCATGATATATAGAAACACAAAAGTAAAAGGAGCTTGGAATCAAAGGAACGATATCATTCGTTGCATCAAAAAAAAACCGTTTAATAAAATTAACTAACGCAAATGCACCCATATAAGGTTCTTATTAACATCGCTAAAATAATGAAAAGAGAATTAGCGAGTCACGGATAAAAATCTTGCCATGTCGTTACATAGGCAAAAGTCACGGTAACAATAAAATAATTGGAAATAAATGCTAAAACTTGCCACAATATTATTATGACTAGGATGAAAGTTGATAGAAAACTTAAGAATAAAGCAGCGATTACAAAGACTTGCAAGGAGAAGAATAAAACGATAGTTACAAAAACGAACCACAATGAGGAAACCCAAATAGATAGATAGAACACGAGAGGATGCCAAATTCTCTATAGAAACGATACCTTTGAATGAACCAAAAGAAAAACGAAAAAAAATAGAGAACATAGGCATGAAATTAAAGTACAATATCAACATGGATTCGAACCTCCACTTGTTTGCTGTTTTGAGAAGAATTCACGATAAAGAAATGAGAAAAACTCTCTTAATTCAAACAAGGGCCGCTTTATCATACCATCAGCAATAAAGCTCAACTTTGACCATAATTGAGTAAAGAGAAGCAAACATTCATTGTTGATTCATTAGTAGGTGATGGTGGGACAGAGCCAAAGCAATCCAAACAATGACCTATGAGAATGAGAGCAATCACAAGTAGAAGCAAACATATGCATGGAAATACTCACAACTATCATAAACAATAATAACCACATATTGCCTAAGACGCTCTCCATTATTGCTATTATAAAACCTTGCTCTGATACCATGTTGGGTTTTAGCCCAGAAATCAGATAAACAAAAATAACAAATAACTAGAAAAGATGGAAGAGACACACAAAAGTATCCTGGGAAAACCCTTCAAGAATGAAAGGAAAACCCAACTACACACAACAAAAGATCATTTTATTGATAATGAAATTCAAGTGTATAATGCCTTTCACCCGAAATGATATATATAACCTAAGGAGAGACCCTTCACATTTCAACTGAAGGTCTCTTTAATTTCCAAAACACAACTTTTTATTACAAATACAACTCTTAGTATTTCCATGCCTTAACACATGTTGAATGACACATGTCTTTATATTTAATATTACAATTTATCATAAATGTCTTTTTCAGCCGAAGGTGATCATAATAGAATTAACTCCCAGAGATAAAGATTTCTATCATAGCTATAAAATCTAATCACATAGATCCTATAAAATTCATGGAATCAGTCAACATGAAACCCCTACAAGAAGCACAACCAACTTTCATCATAGACTTTATCATGGAATCTCTTAACATGAAACTAAGAGAATTCATTGTTAATTTTCATGGAATCACTCATCATGATGCTGTCATGAATTCTCTCAACATGACAAACCTGCAAAAAATCAGCTTTCATCACGGACTCTCTCAACGTGAATTCTGTTGTGGAAACATAATAAGTTTTTGATCCCTGTACATATAGTTCAAGATTTATACCATTAAGCCCACATAGAGAAAACCAGACAAAACATAACAGGCTAGCAACAAGACACAAAGCCAGCCAACAAGAGACAACAACCAAAAGACAACATAGAATAGAAACAAAAAAGGACTAGAAACCACACAACATAAGACCACTTGGGCCATGCTCTTAAGAAGCTCCTGGCTTGCAACTCCAGCTGATCCATATCTTTAGCGGCCTTTTTGATATTCTTTACCACCTCGTTGGCTACACCAACTTACTTCCTGGTACTGGACCCAGTTCTTTTCCTTGGGCCGCCCTGACTATCTCTAGGGTCCTTCCGATCTTCAACAATCTTCACAATGGCCTTCTCACGTACAAAACCCTCCATATTGCCGATCATGATCTTGATGTGTTCATTGGAGGCCTTCAGAATTTTGTAGATGTGGTCAACAATTTTCTTCATCGTGTTCTCCAGTCTAGAAGTCCTGTTATCTAGCTCAAAAACCTTTGCTTGCAATCTGTAAAAGGCAACCATGTTCATAAGAGACCCCGTGTTAACCCCATCCCCAACCTCAACATCAACGCTCTTTTTAGTATTTCCCTTGCCTTCTAGGTTGTTCATCCTATTCTTCATATCAATGACTTCATGGTAAAGCCACTTGATAGACCTAAAATTTTCGAGGAGGTTGTTTCTAGCATTGTTGAGGACGTCCAAGGTCGGCTCTTTGCTAGAATCACTCAAAATCAGCATAGAAGGGTCAATGAGCTCCCTAAGATCCACCTCATCCCCTTCATCCCTTTTAACCTTCATCTCAATCTTCTCCCTAGTAATACCCAGGTGCACCGAATCCATGTTGAAGTTTTTCCACACAACCCTTCTCTCCTTAGTAGGTGTATCCCTCGTTGAGGATTTAATAGGCAAATCAGTTAGAGGATCCTGAATCGAAATACCAGGGGAGTCAACAACCATCCTTTTACCTTATCTACTAGACTCTAAAAACTCCCTAGTAGACTCGTACTGACTCTTAGATTGGGGAATCTAAGCCACGTTTCTTTCCTTCTCTGCTTGTGGGCTTAGTAACAAATTTTCCCTATTTCTTGCCACCTGTAGAGAAAGAGCCATTTTTCTTCTTGTTGCTCTCTAATTCCTCAGTGTTTGTCTCCATGTCATCATCATCATCATTATACTCCCCATCTAAGGAGATGACCATTCTATTGACCTTTTCCAAAGCCTATAAATTCTTTCTTCACCTTCTTCATGGGGCTCTTCGACTCTTTTCCTTTCCTTTTGTAGGTTGAGATCTCAATCTCCTCTAAATGTATATCATCACTGTCTTCAATATTCGACCAATCCTGTTGAGAATCAGACTCCTCTGACTTTGCCTCTAGGTCTCCGTCATCATCAATGGACTTACTCATAGAGTGAGGCACAATAGGCTCATAAATTAAGAGCATTAAGCTATCATGTAGAGGGGGGTTAGTAACAACTTTTTGCCCTCCATTAATGCTAGAATTCATAGAAGCGTAGAGATAACATGGAATAGAACTCTTGATGGCATTCTAAAGTCGTTTAGAATGCCCTGGTGCAAGCTCGAGAAAATCTACTCTCAAGCATAATGTAATACACTAGCTCTTAGAACAAATCTCCAAAACTTCTTAATACACCTAGGGTGATTATAGGTTTCACCTCTCTTGACTAGGGCAACACGTTCTTGCCTTTGTAAATTTTTTTCCCAACAATTGGGATTCCGGTCACCTGGCAAATGAGCTCTTTAGTTATGGTGAAGGTCCGCGTGGAAATTTCTAGCGTCCCCTCATTCCAGCGCTTAAAAAACAACCTGGTAATCCCATGCTTTCCATTGTGCAATCTCTCCATGAAAGGAGTTAAACCCCCATTCTTCAGAATTTCCCCTACTTGAGGTCTCCTTTGCCATTTGTCACAATTTGGCGTCTCTCTTCTCCTTCGTTGGCCTCCCATGTTGTTAGGACACCATAGAACAATCGCCAGAGACAGACTTGCCGTGAAAGAACTAGGTAAGAAAAAGAATGAAAGCTAGGGCCTCCAAAAATACCCACAAAGTGTGTGGGATAAAGGTGACATAATTGCCATATTTGTCCTTACAATCCTCTCGACTCCTTGTAATTGTAAATTCATCTCTTCAAAGTACCATCATCATCACTTAAAATAACTCCTTTCTATGTATTATGTCATAATTAATACACGACATGACCTCTATAGGAATAGCCATGCCATCCTGCCACCTTATCTCCTGGTTAATTCTCACAGTCTTGTTGGAGTCAGAAAACATGTTAGATATATGGTATATATGGGATACAAAATAACTGTCTAAGGTTCTTAGGAATGAATCTTACCAAATGAATCTAAGGTTCTTAGGAATGAATCTTACCAAATAAATGTCTAAGGTTCTAAGGTTACATTTACCAATGAATCTTACGAAATCCTTTCCTCAATCCGTGTAAACATAGTTTCCCGCTTAGTGGAATCATTACACATAAGATTCTGTGTCATTCCAAACATTTATGTGCTTCCTGCATAACTCAATGTATACTCTGTTCATGCTCAGTGGTTATGCTGTCACTCGGTGTCGTTCTGACTTGGTTAAACTTGGATTGCTTGGTGACGTCTGTGCTTGGTGTTTATAGAACTTTTCCATACTTACACATCTGTCTCATCTTAGCTCAAGCAATATATTATGGCTCAGTAATAGTGTTCACCAACCAATACCTCCTGCTCTCATCAACTAATTGTTTGACACTAATGACAACATGAATGTGTCTAGGAGTAACATTCTCCCCCTTTGGCATTAGTGGCAAAAACATTATGCATGATAGCTCAAAAGTGACTTAGCAAAAATTGTAGAACCCCCCTATATACATACTTCCTTCTCTTCACAAACTCACTCTCAGTAGAACACGGGTTTTGCAATTTTTTTTTTAAAACTCTTTCTGTGTACAGTTTCAATCCTTATGACTCCATCATTACGTAGACTTAGAACATATATAACATACTCCCCCTTTCATCATTGATATATACATTCTTTTACAGATCTATATGCATTATTTCTTTCCAACTTCAAAATTTTGAAATAGTTACCTATCACGTATGCCCAAGTGATCAAGAAATACTTGGTGGTTCTTCATCATGACGGTCATAGTGGTATCCCAATTATCTTCAATTTCTTTAGAGTTTGCTTCTCCACTTTCACCTTTGCTGCAAGATCAATCATATGATCTGCAATTGATAACCTTGGTGCAGCAATTAGGTCTTTGGCCTTCTGAATATGACGTTGCATGACCTGACGTTGCATGACCATGAGATGAGGTAGCAATAGAGCTTGCATCTCATTTATTTTTTCTCTTGTTCTAGCTTCTTCAACTAATAATTCATGCTGTACCCCTGTGTAAAATTTCACTTTTGAATAAGGAACCATATAAGATCCTAGGTCAGTGTTTAACCTATCTGCACATGACTTGATGTCTTCTCCAATTTTATACAACTTACCTTTGATGTCCTATGTAAGTTGGGGAATATCACATAGTTTCTTAAATAATGAAATAACATTTTGAACAATAGTTTCCAATATGGTGACCAAAGTGGACAGTTCCACTTGCTGCAAGGCAATTGTTTGTGCAAATTTTATGAACACTTTATTTTCAAATTTCTTTTCAGATCTTTCCATCAACTTTGCCTGTGCATCCACATCAGGCTCATTCAACTTTTCAACTATCTGCACAAGTTTTTCCTGTATGGGGGTCTTCTCATCAAGAATAGCATCATGAACAACATCTAGTAAGATGTCCTAGATATCATATAGATCTTGTTTCTGCTCGTGCTTCTTCTTTAATCGATCTTTCTTTGCTTTCTAACTACATAATTCACTATATTCAGCTAGAGCATATGGATCTAATGTGTTTGGGTTCCAATTTTTAGTATGATAATTACGTCATCAAGAGCAACTGGTTGGAACTAACTGTTGTTGTCTTTTTGTTCTTTTGCTTCTTACCTTTAGAACTAACTGTGTTGGTACTCGCAAAGGAGCCTTCTGCTCCTGGTTTGTCTTGCTAGGCTCATTCTCTTGCTTTTTCTCTTCCTCCCTCTTTCCTTGATCAATTGTTGTCTGTGGAACTGATTGTATCTGTGGCACATGAGGCTTTACTTCTGATTGTTTCAATGCATCCTTGTTTTGTTCACTTAGTGAACTTTGCTTGGGTTGAGCAGTCTGTCCTTGCGCTTTCATTCCCTCACCAGGAGGTCCCAGGGCCTATGGCCTGTTGCCAGTAGTAGAATCATCTGCTTTATTCTCTGTTGTATCTCCTCCTGTTTGTGTGTTTCCATCATCAACATTTTCAGACTGCTGTTCGGTATTTGTATCTCTCCCTCGAGTTGTTTGAGCCTGTTGCTTGATTTGCTTTGCATTTGTATCAGCTGGAATGATTGTAATGAAAAGATTAGCATCTACACTTTGAGACTCATTCTGTGTTTCAGGCTTCTTGTATTCCTTGATTTGTACAATGATAGGTGTGTAGCCCAAAATATGTGCATGTGCTGAATCGGTTAGTGTTTGACCTGTATTAGGCTCGGTGTCAGCCATAACATCTTCATCATTCTTCACTTGATCTCCTGGGTCCTCTTTAGTAACATCTTCTATGGTAACATTATCTTCTCTGTCAGTAATATCTTTGACCATATTGTGTACTTCATCTGCTAAATTTTGAGCAAAGTCATCTTATTGATTATTTAGTTCAATATGCTGATCTGACTTGGTATCTGCTACTTGTGTGATTTCCTCAGGGTCTTTGATCTTGTAAATCTGTTTCCATATCCTTTGCCCATCAATGTCAACATTTCTCAATTTACCAGTTAAGATCTTCAATGCCCTCTATTTAGGTACAAATCTTTGCTTGTATCTCTCCATTGCTTCACGAATTTCTGTAAGATGCAGTTCTGGCATTACATTTGCTAGGGCTCTCTCTCATTTGTTCTTCAGTATTCAAGGCATATTGCCATTTGTCATCAATCTTTCTGTAGAACTCTTGTGGGATCATGTTCCCAATCTCAATAGGTGTATTCTTGAATTTTCAATCATATCAATCGAAGCATCTACAATCTTTTGCTTGACTTCCTCATTCATTGTATGATACTTAACGTATTGAAAAGTAGACAAACCTCCATGTTCCCTTAGAGAATCTACCATTTCATCAACAATTTTAGGTCTCTTATTTACAACATTTCTATAATGACAAACATCATTAGATTCAGTCTTCTCTCTATCCTCTTCTTTAATAATCAACTTTCTTCTCCTTTCGAGTTGGTTGGCTTGAGGATGCAGGAACATCCTTCCTTTTCTGATAAGTCTTGACTTGTAATTGTGCAGGTTAAATAACTCTAACAACTCCTTTCTTCAAAGGTGGTGTAACCTCTGTTGCAGCTTTGGCCCCAGACCTTGTAGCTTTGGGACTTTGAGGTATAGCAAGTTGTCTTTTTGTTCCCTTCTTCTCCAAGGGTTCTGCCACAACAGGTGCTATTCCTTTATCCACTTCTTCCTCAACGTCCTCGCCTTTGCCCTCGATAATCATTAGTACTTGCTTCTCTTTCCTTTCACCGAGTGCACGCTCCAGAGTATCAATCATATTCTTTGGTTTCCTCTCTATCTTGGGGGTTGTAATATCAAGCTTTATTCTTTGTTTCGATGTTTGTAGGTGCCAAAAGGTTTGGCTACTCGGCGTACTGGTTCCTTCAATACTGCCTCAATTGCCTCTGTAGCTTGATCAATGTTAACATCATATTGCATAGGTTCTAGCCAAGCAACCCTTGGCTCTACAGCTTGCACAATGTAGTATCAATGTCAACAAGAAAACATATATCATCATGATATTTTCAACCAATGAGGTGGAATCCTGTACTCTCATGCATTCTTTCTTTAAATTCATTGAAATAAGTAGACATTACACTTTCAAAGTTATCTCCTAATCTCTTAATATATTCATTTATCTGGTAAATAACTTGTCTTTTCACATCCCAATTTATGTTACCAATTGTGGGGAAATAGTTTTCTATATAGAAAAATGTACATACCAACAATGAACCAAATTCTATGCAACTCGGATAGTCTTCATGTTTTCTGACAATTGCTTCAGTTGCAGCTCAGTGAGGTCAAGCTTGAATCTTTTCTTAACAATCTTGTATGCTAAATCCACGGCTCCACATGGTGCATTGTTTGGCTTGCTGGATATATAAATCTTGTAAGCAACAATGTATGTGCCAAATCTCGTCTCCAGATTAGTGATTGCAGAGACTTTCAAACCTCTTCCATTCCATTATGCTTTAGTGTTATCTTCAATTTCTTTCTTTGACACAACCCTTATTGTTTTTGACTTTTTCAGCGATGGAATATCCAGTCACCATGTGAATAACATCTCTAGTGATTTTTACTGGCTTGTCCAGCCACATTCTCATGTTATGAACCCTGCTTAAAACAATGTGTATCCATTCTGCTTTGAAAAATATAGGGAAATGCAAAACATGTTTGTTCCCTTTCATTTCGAAGTGCTTGTGTTTGTCCTTCAAATGTCCATCAACATACAATTGCTTGTAAGTCTTGCAACTCATAATCACTTACCTCACCAATTTTGCAATGGTAGAACACACAAACATTACAGACTAATAAAATCCTTGGGGGAATTGATGATAGTGCTCTAGTCTTGTCAATTTGTGTAGCAACCTCAAGATGTAAGTGGTATTTGGGCTCTTCACAATCTTTGTTTCAAATCAACTTAACCTTACTAACCTTGCTTTATTTCACTGGTGCAGAACTTGACACCATTTCAAAAACTAGGGTTTCGGTGAATACCTTTAAACTTGTTTGGTTTGTTCTTCCTTTACACCAAATTCACCTCTTTACAGAAATCCTCGATCAAGTCCACAATCTCAAGCTCCAAATTTCAACACTTCACACAAATTGCTTAGATTTGCTCAAATAGCTTTGCAAAATTGTAAGCATAGGGTGAACAAATGAATAGTACAATCCCCAATATACAATAAAATTGCCTTTAATGTTAGTCAAGGCTAACTGTTCCATACCACGACCTCAGTTAACATACTTTCTCAATCTTTACTTGGTTGCCATGGGATATTTGGTTAAGCTACACTTTCCATTACCATCTTGGTTAACATAGTAAACATAATGTTCACTTCACTTGTTCGGTTAACACTCACTTCCACTGATTGCTTTGTTTGGTGTGATTCACTGACTGTAGTAATTTCTAACATCATATGAGTTGTCCAATCGCTGATATGGACTTCATTTCATTAATTTAAGGAACTAATTTAAGATATGACAATACTAATGCAGTTCCATACCTCTATGCATGATTCAGTTGGTAGTAGAGGTTTCACTTGATCCATTGGATGAGGTGCCATTAACTATAGCATTTGATGATCCACTTTCTTTTGTCTTCTTTTTCCAAGTCTTTACCATATGATTACGAATCTCATCAACATTAACTTTACCCTTTCCTTTGGTATCTTCATCCTTAGGTGCTGATGCTTGGTACCTACAATCTTTGCTTAAATGACCAACCTTATGACAATGATGACATGCCATTCTAGTATTCCTCCAATTGCGAGGTCTTCCTCCAAAATGAAGTCTCATACAGTTAGCAGCAATGTGACTATACCTTCCACATGCAGTGCAGGTAATGTTTGCGTTGTAATCTTAGTTAATAGTATTACCTTGCTTGTGAGGTACCAAATTAGACTTCTTTTGAGATCTGCAATTTTGTGTCTTGTCCAAACTTATTACATATATAACACTACCCATTGAATTCATATTGCCTAGGAGATTGAATTAACTTGGACCTGCATTCTTATGCTTGATGACCATACTTGTTGCAGTTGTAACAATAACCATCAAATTTAGGAATAACATTGATCTTACCAGTTTTGCTCCTGTAAACATTAGCTGTGTGTCTAGGTTTGCCACAATGGTAGCATTTAGGCTTCTTTGGCTTGGGATTTGTATAGACATTTCTTTGTTCAACTTGCTTAGATGATTCTCCTTGCTCAGTATAGCCTAATCCTAAAGTATCTCTCAGTCGCCTTTGTCCTCTTAATTGTTCATCTAGTTTTCTTATACTTTCCTTTGATCTTTTGAGTCTTTCATTGATGTCTGTCTTTGATGTTAGTTCACTCTTTAACTTTTCATTAATGCTTGGTAGTAGAATGCTGGTATAGCCTAATCCTGAAGGATCTCTCGATCGCCTCTTTCCTCTTAATTGGTCATCTAGTTTTCTTATACTTTCCTCCGATCTTTTGAGTCTTTCATTGATGTCTTTCTCTGATGTCAGTTCATTGTTCAACTTTTCAGTTTTAGTTCTTAGCTCAACAATTTCCTCCATCTTTCTGCCAATCTCATAGTTTGCATTGAGTAGCTGGTTTACCATATCATAGCGGTTCTGAGTCAACTTCATGATTTCGTCATCCTTAGCATCCAATCTTGTAGTGATCTGTCTCTTATCATCTTCAGTCATTCTTTTCTCATCCTGAGCTTGTCCCTTTTGTTCTAGTATGTCACACATCCTTGTAGATTGGACTTCTTGCTCTCTCTTCAGTGATTTCATCTGTTTGGCAAGGTTATGGTTTTTCTCCATCAAATCTGCTATGACAACAACAGATCAGTTAGACATGTTTCCATCAGATAGTTCCTCAATCACTTCTCCTGATATGTTGTTTCATTCATTTGTTGAGCAATTTCCTTCATTCTATTCAGTGATTGCTTAAGTTTTTCTTTGATCTCATTGATTTGATTTTGGGCCAACTTCATTTCCAACTTTTGATTCTTTATAGTCTTGTCAAGCCTATACCTTTCCATATCTGGGATCTTTGCTCTAAGGTGGTAAAACCCCTTAACAAGAGAACTAGCTCTTATACCAGTTGTTGGAATATTTAGGAAAGGTAGGATGCTTAGGGGGGGGGAGTGTATTAGTATCCTCTGAAACTTTTATACCCTTTCAAATCTGACTAGCCCTTTGTAATTTTATCGACTTCGTAAACATGCACATACATTAGTTCAATACTAAAATGAAAGTAAATGTAAGTACTGTACTTCAACATATGCACGTAAACATAAAGCATAACTCCATGACACATGACACAATGATTTGGTGTCGCAGAAACCCTTGGTTGTAGGGAAAACTGCAATGAGGATGGTACCCACAAATTCTTCATTACTACATTAAGATGTTGCCTTGTCAAGGCTATAATGTTTGTCACTTCTAGTGACTTACTCAGTTAGGCGTAATACAATCGAATCTGTAAAGATCTACCTTTCTCAAGGATTTTACAACACAATTACAATGTATGTACTCTGTCAAGAGATTTACAACCAGACTGTTAAGTCCACCTTGTTAGAAGATTTAACTGCTACAATAATAAGAAAATAGCAGTGAGATTGATCTATGTATTTGCAACTTACTTTGCTTTTCAGATCTCTTTTCTATTCAATGATTTATCACCTCCAGTGACTGTTGTATCAAATCCTTTCTTATGCTGCTTGAAACTCTGATCTGCAGTAGAACTACCTTCTCAATCCTCTAGTGCATCCCTCTCATAGCTTCACAATAGCAGCAACAACTTCATCAACAACATCAGCAGTAGCAGCAACATTAAATTGTTCCTTGTAGGTCCTTAAATAGGTATCTTTTGACTCTTTCAATCCTTTACCTAATTAGGGTTTAGGAATCATCCAGAATATGTCATAGATCGAAATCAACGATCTAGAATTATCCTTAACTCTTCATGTTTCATTCTTTTCCTTTCTATGATTTCATTGGTCTCCATTCTGCCTTGGAATCGTAAACAATCAAATTACATTTACCAATGAATCTTACCAAATCCTTTCCTCAATATGTGTAAACATAGTTTCCCACTCGGTAGAATTATTACACATCTATGCTATTTCAAACATTTATGTGCTTCCTGCATAACTCAGTGTGTACTCTGTTCATGCTTGGTGGTTATGCTGTCACTCGGTATCCTTCTGACTTGGTTAAGCTTGGATTGCTCGGTGACGTCTGTGCTCGGTGTGTATAGAATTGTTCCATACTTTCACTTCTGCATTATCTTAGCTTGGGCAATATATTATGGCTTGGTAAAAGTGTTCACCAACCAAAACCTCCTGCTCTCATCAACTAAATGTTTGACACTAATGACAACATGAATGTACCTAGGAGTAACAAAAAGAAGTCTCCAATGATGGGCAACAAAATGAGAATCATGTCAACCCTCAACTATACAAGACAAGATAAGAAAAACAAGACGAAGGAGGTAAAATATGCCTCCCTAACAATGTAGGAATGGCGATAGGCGAGCCCCACAACTTATACACCTGCTGTGTCCACAGTTGCAAATCCTGACCGACCACTATCTTCTGCTCCATGGTGTGCTTTAACATCATGGATGCCTCTAAGAGCTTCTTTTCTTTTACATACATGGTCTCCATAGAGATAGCTAGACAAGGCTCGAGCATATCCTTCTTGGTGCTGGCATCCTTTAACTGAGCTATTAATGCATCGCCCTTAGTCTATCCTACCTCCAGTTGAGTCTTCATGGCCATCCTCTCTGCTGTTCATGCCTCCTGTTCACGAACCATATCCATCTTGAGGTGAGCCAACCGCTTCTAATTGGGTAGCCAACTCCTTCCAAGACGACACAAGTGCCACCTGTTTGGCCTCATGTGTAGAGGAAATGTGCTCCATCTACCAAAGAGTATAGTAACCTTCTCGGAAAGCTTGTTCAATCTCACATATTAGAGCATCCACTTGACTCTCCTCCACCCTCTTTTAGAGATCCCTCTCTGTAGTCGGCCATCCGTGAGACTCATAACACATTGCAAATGCCTGAGCACAACCTCCGCATACAAAGGCCAATAAGCATTCCAACTCCTGGACAACTCCCTCCTAAACTTGTGACTGAGAAGAGCCCATGACCCTCCTTGCTCTTGCGACCATCTCCTCCAATACTGCTTGAAGTCACTACCACAAATCTCCCTCAGAGGTTCCTGTATATGGTTGTGCTCAAGAATTCCTATTAATTGTCCAATGGGCGAGGTGTCTCTCTCTAGTGAATGCTACTATTCTAACTCTATCTCTATGACAGGTTAATGCTCTTGCTCCAACTCTAACTCTAATTGCCTTACAAGTGAGTTCTCCCCATCCAGATCCACTATCTCGTGAGTAGGTAACACTCAGTGTGTGGAGGTAAGAGTCATCTTACTTGGTGCCATCAATGACATCTTATACTTGCTGAGCCAGGAATTCACTACTGTTGTCTTAGCCTCCAACATGGCACTACTCTCCAATATTGGTGTCCCTCGTGATGACTCATCAATCAACTCTACTCCCTCATGCTCTACTTCTCATGCTCTACTCTCTAAGCCTGTACACTCTTAGGCCCTGTCCCAACTATCTCCATTTGTGACTCCATCACCTCTCCCATAGACATCTTAACACTGGAGAACTCCTCGACCATGGACTCTGCTCTAGCCTCTACCACCTCATTTGTTGCTGGAGGTCCTATTGCCAATTCCATTGACGACTCCATTGGTGGTGCAACTTCCTGTGGCATACCCACACATGGTGTTGTCATGGTGACAGACACTCTCTGTTGATTGAATCTTGGCACTAGATCTACATTGAGAGTAGTATAGTGTCATGGAGATTGTTTGAGAGGAGTGGACAAACAAATAGGCATGATCCTCATTTTCATATTATATGGACATTCCTTGTTGGAATCACCCATAACTTGGCAAATGTCGGAAAATGCGGTTTTCGGACAAGACCCCTTTCTGCGCCCCTTCTCCTTGCGATTGATGTGCTACAACTCTCCTTTGTCAGTCCTTCTTGAACCCCCCTTAATCGCCTTAAACTCCTTCCTCATTTGCTCCATACTTCTTTGGAGGGCTTGTACCTTCTTACTTGACTCCTCGTTGCTGTTGCTCTCCTTGGAAGAGTCGTTGCTATCAGAAGACGACTTGTCCCACTTCTTCTTGGAGGCTTTTTCTTGTCTCTCCAGGTGCATGTCCCTGTCATAGGTGTCAGAGTATGACATGGGGGTTACTATTTTCATCTTTTTCCTCAAGGAATGCTTCAGTCCTTCAACAAACCATTTCTTCCTTAGACCCTCGCTGGCTAGTTGTCCATCTTCCCCAGTAGTTCTTTGAGCCTCCGGTTATGCACCTTCACCGTTTACTTCTTTCCTTGCTACATACTATAGATTTCTTCTACTATTTCATTTTCGTCTCAAAGCAAGTGAAATTCATTTTGAAATTCTTTTCTCAAATTATCCCAGGTATTTATCTTTGCCTTTGTCCATATTGGAGTACCAATTAATGACGAGTACGCTTAGGGTTATTGGGAACTATTGGGCCCATTCATCCTTGTCGGTTATTCCTTTCGTCGATCAAATTCTCTCACAAGCATGATAGTGTCTAACAAGATCCTCCTTCCCATCACCTGTGAATTTTGGTAGCTTATGCTTTTGTGACACCATGGTTATATTTTTGTTAGCTCTGGATGGTTGAGTCCCCTTGGGTGGTTTTGAGTGTGATGAGTTGTGCTGACTACCGCCTCAATGTCCGTCCAACACTCTTGGTTGCATCAGTGTCTTCAATATTCCTGTCCTTGGTGTCTTCCTCTTTGTTCCTTCGAGCTTCCCTTGCCTCTAAATGCAGTTTAAGGGTTAAGTTCCCTAACCGATTCGTGGTCTCTTCTATCATCATTGTTCCCTTCTTGGTGGTATTCCTCCCTATTGCACTTCTGGCAGTAGTCCTCCCTACCGCACTCTTGGTGGTATTCCTCCCTATACTATACTCTTGACAATTTTCCTCCCTGTAGTATTTTTGGTGGTATTCCTCTCTATTATATTGTTCTTTTTCAACTTCTTCACCCATTGCAATAGCAGTTTGATTCTCTTTTGCCAACCCTTCTAGCAGTCCTTTGGCGAGTCTCCTCAACTTTCTCCTACATTCTGCCTGTTTTTGGAGTATTAAGGCTCTCTGAATGGCCTGACAATTGCCTATGTGTTCTATTTCTATCTGTGTTCAAGAGGTTGGGCATTAATTATTGTGTTGCCTCCATCTAGTTTCATCCCATTCCTCTTCTTCCTTACGATTGTTTGGTTGGTGTTTGTTCTCTTCATGAGCTTGGAGAATTTGTTGCTATATGTTTTCACGATTGACCTCTTCACAATGGTTTTGGAGAGCAAGAAAAGTTTGTGCCAATACTTGAGGGAGATGACACATTAATCGGTCCACAACAAGACTCACTTTGAGGGCACTCCACACAACACTTTTTTTCACCTCTTCTCGTGTGGCTTCCCTAGGTTTAGATCGACCCCAACAACAATGCTACAAAGTCTGAGGTCAATGTTTGTTCCTTTACAAAAAGCTATTGGTATCCATACTCTTGGTCCCGACTACTACTCACACCGTCATCTATTGGCTGGCCCATTATATTTCCTCTTCCATCAACACTTTGTCACTTCACGAGTTTGTATCGACAACAATGCCAAATGTTTGCCTCCATGGGGTAACAGGCTTAATTTATATAATAACAATATAAAATGTGAAAGAACATGATATGTAGAGAACACCCAATGCTTTTGTATTAATTCATCAACTGTGTACAATGTATGACAACAATATGTCATCACAATAACAACTCTAATTATATGATATATTTTTCCATCCAAGTGAAGTACATATATAGATCTGAGGGGATGCGATGTGAACCTTCGTAACTTGTAATTGTCTACCCTTCAGTTACATTGCCAACATTAACAACATTTATTATTATTTCCCAATAACACTCCATTGAATGATATCTACCTCGCATGAAGGACAAAAACACGTATTGTTTAAAATCTAGTGTAGGGCAATTTTATGATCTTGAGGAGCATTTAATGTTAACCATTGATTAATGCCACTTCCAACAAGTGCTTCCATTTTCATAATGTGTTCCCCGCAATTACTAACTTCGTATCCCCAAATATACATGACCTACTAGTCTTATTTCATTTTGGCTGGGATAGTTGTAGGTTGTTCACGCGCTTCCCATGAGCCATTCTAGAAAGATGTGCTATTATTGTTTTTGAGTTCCAAAGTGATGCGTTTTGTAATTATTTTTCTGCAATCAAGATTGTATTTCCATAGAGCTGAACCTCCTATGAGGTGAGAATATAAATGGAGAATATAAATGGGCTCATTTGTGTATTTGCACCCATTTTTGTTCTCCTTTGATATATAAGTTCTATACAATCTTTGCCCCCATAGCTAGATTCATCATGCTTAGTTGTTTGATTTCGGTCCCTCCAGCCTCTTGTGGCTTGCATATCTAATCCGATGAGATGAGAGGCCTCTTTTGGTGTTCCTCCTACTGTATAAGAAATGTATTCTAATCTGATTTAGGATATCTTCAACTACCTTGGGGATTTGCATGCAAGACTGGGATGGCAGATGACACCGCTTTAAACATTAGAATCTGTTGGCATAACTCATGTAGTGACGACGACTAAGGTTTGGTACGAGTTTGATGACAGGAAGATCAATATTGTGTTGTCATTGATGTCAACTTGGTTATTTGCTTGTTGACTGTGTTCTTGTCTTTATATACTGTTTAGTAGTATTTGATATTGCAATCTGTTTACAACATGAATTTGTTTGTGTGGTCATAGAGTTTGGCACCAAGATGTTTGTAGTGATGTTCTATATGATTGCACATGTTTATGAGACACTTGGATTGAGTTATGATTGATTTTAAGTACAAAATGACAAACTGGAAGAAGAATGAACATATAGTGATAGCTAGTGAATGATTTGATTGGGCGATCAAATCCTTGTTGACTCAAGTGATGTGGTCATAGTGTGTGTCTTGACTTGACTTTCTATGATATTCTATGGTCGTTGAAGGGTTTGGCCTTCTGCAACATGTATGTTTTGGTCACTAAAGATCGATGAGTGAAGAACAACACAATGTTTGAGCAAGTATTAACAAGTGATGCCTCATTGATGAGCAATTGTGATTTGATTGGTTGCAGTGGATGTTCGTGATTCCTAGTTGTCATGATGACATGGTTGGATGATTTTCGGCGATTCTTGAATACTACAATGATCGAGGTGAACGAAATTTTGAAGGTTTTTGGCTTGCATTGGAGAGGTTAGAAAGATGTATTTGATCAATGTGCAATGGAATCTATATCCGACTTTTGTATGACATCAATTGTTCTAGAAGTGTAATACATTTTATGGTTTGTTGAATGAGCGAGTACGATTGTAAATCACGAGTTAAGGTGGTTATTCCCTATTTTGTAATGAAATATATAAATAGGGATGTAGGATAAAATCATAAAGTGTAGATCATAGGTGATAGGGTTGCAATCGAGTCCATTTGTAGAAGTGATTGTTTACTAGTGTATTATTGAGCTAAATTGGATCTAATCAAGCAAAGGAGTGATGCTATTCACATATCATTGTACTTGTTGATCCCTAATAATTTTTACAAGCAAATCCCATAGTTGGGTAGAATCTAACAGATCTTTCTTGTAAATCCTTTAACAAGGTGACTCATTAACTTGGGTTTAAATCCCTTTGCAGGGTTGATCCAAATAGATCAAAGCTTCTAATGGGGCTAAGGTAAGTACCTTAACCGGTGGTTCCTAACAGAGTCTTCTCTTGATTAGACATTGTTGTAAGCTCCTAATAGGGTTAAGTCTTTAACATGACACATTTCAAAAAAGTGGATATTTGTGGGTACCAACTCCCATTGTGGGTTTTCCCTTATTCCCTACGATATTATTGTGAATGGTTGTTTAAGCTGTTTTCTTGTTGATGCTTTCATTTGCAAGTTTATGCTCATCGTGAATGATATCAATTAAGTGTGAAGATTGGTTTTAATCTATAGATTTGATAGATTACTACCCTCCCCAGTAATCTCGACCTCATTAATACTAACAATTGGTATCAAAGCCATTCCCTTCAGAAAGCCTAAGAACTTGGGAAGGATCCTTGAAGGAAACATGGAGACTGTTAGATATGTGAAGTCTTGAAGACCAACTTATAGAGGCAAATGAAATGATCAAAGGACTGAAAGAACATATTATGCATTCCAAGGAGAAGAGGAAAGAATTATGTGATCAACTGGAAGCTTATAGAACATTGAATTTGATGATGTTGAAGCCCGAGAAGTCTTGTTTAAAGAGAATGAACGACTGCAAAAGGACAAGAAGAACATTCAAAAAGAAGTGGAAGCATTATCTATCAAGATTGGTGAAGAGATGGAAGGAAGAAAAGCTACTGAAGATGGCTGAGGAAACCTTACAAGTAAAGGTAGATGAACTTTTCAAAGACAAGCAAGAGATTGGAACCCATTATGAACATCTTCATCAAAATAATGAGTATCTTGTGGAAGTTAGAAGTCTACTCAATCTTGTAATGATGAGCAACAAAAATTTGGCAAAGGAAAATGAAAGACTACAAGGAGAACTGGAGGCTGCAAATAAATTACTAGAGAGAATCAATGAGAGTTCTGCTGAATTAGATGAACAACTTTTGGTTCCCAAAACCACAGATTGAAAAGCCTAGAGCTTGCCAATTCTCCAATAGGTTTCCACAATTAATTCTGGCCAATGAACAATAATCACCTTGATTCCCCTATGCTTTAGCCTTTGCTACACCTAGGCGGGTAACCCTTCACTCCAAACGTGATCAGTTGATCCAAAGTTTTTCTATAGCGAATTTAAGCTTTGCGAGTTCTTCTGTTGCAAGGTCTTCAAACTCGATCAAAATGAAATTGAATGTTGAATGTTTTGTATAATATATGTCAATAATGGATTTGATGATTGTAAGAATGAAGATATAGATCTTTGGACTTCAAATATAAATCCAATAATAATACTTCAATGATTCAAAGGACTAGTGCCTTTGCTTCTTCGAGCCAACAAAGTCAACTACAATGAACATTTTGACATACAACTTTATAAAGTTCTACGCACTTATGCTGTCAACAATTTAATAATCAACATGCGATAGATCAAATATATATACGCAATTTTAAACTAGTCCAGAATGAACTTTAACTCCTATGGTAGGGAGACAAATTGAACTAGATATGGAAACAATTTGATATTTCACTATATCTAGGATGATTGAGTTTAAAATTGCCATAAATGACCCAGTCCACTTATCTGACATTTAAATTGCTTATGGAATTTAAAGATGATTATATAGGATGAAACAACTGCAGTTAAAATTTCCATGCCTTTTAAATAAACAAAAAGCAAAAAGGGCTTTTATTCATCATTATAATATAATAAATAAATTTATATTACAAAGTCATCTTTCAGTTCCTTATTCCTTTCAAATGAATATGAATACTTTTCTTCGAATATGTCTTGTTCTCCTGTTGCAAATGAATAGATCTTCTTGTTTATATTTTGCAGTACCTTTTCAAAAATCAAAACCCTTTTACCAATAGTCACAACTCTTAAGAATAGGCTATTACTCTTCTTAACTAATGAAGACAAATATTTTATTTGGAATCACTCCCTTTGTTTAATATTCAAATGATTGCAGCCTTTTGAATATTATGTTACGATAATATTAATTCACGAGACTCCTTTGATTCAAACGCTGGATAAATTTCATAATCATAGCTTTTAATGTTAAATTGCTGGAATCACGTGTCTTTTGGTTTTGTCTCTACCCAAACCTTCGAGAAATTATCATTCAATGAACATTGACGACATACCACTTCATCTCCATAACCAACTCCCGTCACAGGTTCTCAAAGGCTTCATTTCTACATGGCATTGGTTTTATTGTTATCTTCATCGGCTCATATTTCCTTATGCTGATGACTCATCTGTAAGCAAAATTTTTGATAATTGGAGGTGTCATCAAGTGTTGCTTCTTGATGTTTTATTACCAATACTCTTATCTATCTGCGATTTGTATCTCTTAAAACATTTACTCTCACTTAATCACACCATCGGTTCTCCCTGCAACCATGATGACAGTATGGTCTTGTTTATTATGAATTACTCGGTCTCTAGCTCCCGACGACATAATATAGGGATGATTTGTTGACATTCGATGGGTTGCAATTTTTGTATTTTGCCACCTTTGACTCCATCACACAAACAACCTGGAGTAGCTGACTCACTGTTAATGTGGATGTCTATTGTCTCGACTCATTCATCTGTACGATGGTCACTGTTTCAATGTCTTATTTGTGCGTGTCTTTTTGGACTCTTTGATTGGACATTTTGGATACATCTTGCTTTCACTCGTGCCTGAATCTCTCTCTTGACCCTTCAATTGTAAATGTAAAGGATCTCTGATAGAGACTCTAATTACTTTTTCTCTTTCAATCTGATAGATAATATCAGAGTATCTATTATATTAAGTTGCAGACTGAAAGTCTGATATAATAGTCAATAATAATAACAGACTGAATATGATATGTTTTAATGACTGATATTGTTATCAGACCGAGTTAGTATATACTGTAGTAATGAATTGCTACAATGACTCAAGTTGTGTTTGACCACTGATGAACACTTATGTTACTGCCGATGATTGCTCAGATCACTGCCGCTTTTATTGGTGTCTTTGCTCGTCGGTGGACTTGGCATAAATAGGGAGAGGAGTACATGCCCCCGTAGGGGCATGACTCTACGTGGCCAATGGCCATGTAGGGTCATGACCCTACGTGGGTATGTAACAAGTCTTAACCATATTATAATCTAACCGATTCATAGATCGATTATCTTTTGCTTATGACATAATACTTTATATATATATATATATATATTAGTGTATAAACAAACATGAATGACTTCTCTAATATATAGACTTAATCATATATATATATATATATATATATTTGTGTGAGTATATAAGAGAGAGTCATAAATATATATTTGTGTGTTTGTGAGTATATAAGAGAGATTCATATATATATATATATATATATATATATATATATATATATATATATATATATATATATATATATATATAAAACTAACACTTCTCCTGATGCTATATACTTAACACTCCCTCTTAGCAAGGGAGAAGTGAAATATCAATCAGATCTCATGAACTTTTAACAAGTTATCAAAAACAACAAATTATTTGACTTTAACACTCTAAAATAGTGACTTGTCAAGTAACTATAATCACAATGTTATGAACACTATCATAACATGTATTATGATCTTTGGCATTCTGGAACAACTATAGCGATCATAATACTTTTGTTATCAAGGACTTTTTGGCATATCTGGAACAATAACATAAATTGTTATGATAACAAGCCTATCATTTGTATGATTGTCACCTTACAAAGATTACCTTTTGAATATATATGTCTATGAAAGATCGTCATCTTTCATTACATATTTGATGCAACTATTCAATTAGAAGCATAAACACAAATATAAAATTGAAACTCAAATTCAATATTCAAAATTACAATTTGACCATACCAAGTTTTCCTCTGAAATATTCCAATTTAACCTTGGCAAGAGGTTTGGTAAGAACATCTACTGTTTGCTCATTAGTACTTATGTACTCTAGTTTGATAACATCTTGATCTACCATATCCCTAATGTAATGATAAGGTATCTCATTATGCTTAGATTGATTGTGAAAAACTGGATTTGCTGAAAGCTTGATACAACTTTGATTATCGTAGTGAATGATAGTGGGTTTCAAATATTTCTTAAACAACCCAACTAGCAACTTCCACAACCATACAACTTCTTTGGCTCCCATGGAGGAGGCTATATATTCTGCTTCGGTGGAGCTTAATGCAACTGAAGATTGTTTTTTGCTGAACTAAGAAATCATAGCAGATCCAAGGCTAAAACAATATCCTGTAGTAATCTTACATTCCATAGAGCTGCCTACCCAATCAAAATCAGAATATCCATGAAGATTGATTTCAACTTGATCATATTTGAGTCCCATACCAACTATACCTCTTAGATATGCTTAGTTGCCATTTGATGTATCTTCTTTGGTTCACACATGAATTGACTTAATGTATTAGTTGCGTAACATATATCAAGACGAGTGTTCACCAAGTACATTTGTGACCCGATGATCTGCCTATAGTAAGTAGGATCAGTAGGTTCAGATTTGAACCCGTCATTCTTCAGTTTATGTAAGTTAGCTTCCATAGGAGTAGTAACTGGTTTACAATCCATCATTCCAAACTTAGTCAAAATATCAACAGTGTATTTTTCAATCAAGAATCCGTGAGCTACAAATCTGGCTTTGTATTTTTCAATGTTGCCGTTAGTGGCATGCTTGATTTTAGAAGAGACAATTGATTTCTTCTTCGGTCTGGGTACAACATCCCATACATTATTTTTTAGTATTGAATGCTATTCTTCAATCATTGCATCTTTCCAAGATTTGCTTGATAATGCTTCTTCAACATTTGAAGGTTTTGTTTTGATGAGTTTAGAGAGTAACGCTACATAGCATGATTGATTTCTTGTTCTTTTGCTTTCTCTGACTACTTATGGTTCTATGTGATTTTCTTCTATCATTTTTCTAGCCCAAAGTGGCCTCTTTTTGTTGTTAGAATTTTCAGTGCTCTTTGAATTTGGAATAATAGGTGTAATGTGTTGAGTGTCATTCTTCCTCTCATTCTCTATTGAAAGATCCTCATCTAGTTCAGTAATAGGTTCTACATGTGATTCATCAATGTTCTTTGAAAGATTAAAGGCAATGTCTTCTTCAAATTTTACATCTCTACTGACTTCGATGGTCCTTTGACCAATGACATAGATCTTGTAACCTTTGGTTGTTTCACTGTATTTGATGAATATACCCTTCTTTCCAGATGGTTCTAATTTTGTTCTCTTTTCTTTAGGAATATGAATATAAACATGACACTCAAATATTCTTAGGTGAGTTAAGTTTGGTTTGATGCTTGTAAATACTTCTTCAGGAGTTGTATTTTCCAATATTGAGTGAGGACATCTATTTTGAATATAAATTGCAGTATTAGAAGCTTTAGCCCAAAAAGAGATGAAGATTTTGGTTATGCATCATAGCTATGGCTGATTCAATAATTGATCTACTTTTTCATTCAGCGACTCCATTTTGTTGAGGATTATATGGTACATAAAACTCCCATTTAATCCCAACAGTAATGCAACAATCTTTAAAGATTTTTGAGATGTTTTCACCTCCATTATCTGATCTTAAGGTTTTGATTTTTTGACTAGACTGATTCTCAACTAGGGCTTTGAATTCTTTGAATTTAGATAACACTTCAATTGATTTCTTTTGTTTAAGGAAGTAGATCCAAGTTCTCCTAGAATAGTCATCTGTAAAGATCACATAATAGAGACATCCATTTAGGCAAGGTACAAATATAGGACCACATAGATCAGTATGAATAAGTTCAAGTACAGAATTTGATTTGTGTACACTTTTGGGAAAAGGTTTTTTTCTAGTTTTTACCTCGGGCACATCCTTTGCAAATGCTTAAATGATCAGGTTTGAGGCTAGGTAACCTTGTTACAATTTTTCCTATCGATGATAAAGCACGGAAATGAAGGTGACCTAGTCTTCTATGCCATATTTCATTTGTATTTGATTTTTCATGATTTAGAGCTAAATTTTGCTGGTTACAAAGTTTATATAAACTTCCATCTCTAAATCCAATGGATATAGCTTTCTTGATATTTGAATTCTTTGGCCAAGATAGAACTTTATCTTCTTGGAAGGTTAACTTTATCTTCTTGGAAGGTGATATGATACCCTTGATCAACAAGACCAGAGATATAGACCAAATTTCTTTTTATATCAAGTACAAATAAAACATTCTCAAGTTGGAGATTAATATTTGAATTTAGTTGAATTGAACATGATCCAATACCTTTAACCGGGTGTGTAGAGTTGTCTCCAATGGTTACTTCTTCAGAGGAGTATCCTTCGAAGCTTTCATATTTATCTCTAAAGCCTGTGATATGACATGATGCTCCATTGTCTATAATCCAAGTATTTTTGTTGGAGTTTAATTCACTTGAGAGTGCTCGATAAAAGCGTAGTTTTTTTCTTTTTCATCTTTTTCCTCTTTGATTTCTGCTACAGCCGCTTGAATTTTCTTTCATTGTGGACAGAAGTTATGAGTGTGACCAAATTTGTCACATTTGAAACACTTTTGACCAATCTTGTTTCTTGTATGATTTGTTGAATTCCTTTCTATTTTGTTTGAATTTACCTTTCTTTTCTTTATTGTTGGTGTTAGTCTGAAGAGCTTGAATGTCTCCTTTGTGATTTAAGCTGATTCCTTTGGAAACTAATCTTGACTCTTCTTGAGTGCATTCATTTGTGAGTAGTTCAAATTTAGGAAGATCAGGTCGAGAGCTTAGACCATGAATAAAAGTTTCCCAAGATAGTGGTAGTCCTTTTAAGGCTATAATGCTAAGTTCTATGTCATCTACGTGACTTCCAATAGTCGCAAGTTGATCTTTCGATTCAGAAATTCTTAAGAAATATGATATAATTGATTTTCCATTGTTCATTTTGATATATAGAAGATCTTGCTTCAATGTTAGCAATCTGCTAGTATTCTTAATTGAAGAAAACTTCTGAAAAGCTGTTTTAAGACTAGATATAGAGGGGAGAATGTGATCCTTCACTGAACCTACAATAATCTTTATGGCTTTGTTGTTGTGCCTCTTCCATGTTGTTTTATTGGGATCATTTTCTAGTATTGGTTTATTTGACTCTATATATTCTTCTAATTGCATCTCTCGAAGTAAAATCATAACTCGAATTTTCCATGATGAAAAATTTGATGCTCCTTCAAGTCTGGTCTCTAGCCTCATGTGATTCACCATTTTGAATTGAAGATATTTAAAATCTGATATTAATAATTCTGATATCAAGTTTTCTCTATCAGGATTCAGGATGGCTCTAATACCATGTACATGTAAAGGACCTCTGATAGAGAGACTGATTACTTTTTCTGTTTCAATCTGATAGATAATATCAGAGCATCTATTATATTAAATTGCAGACTGAAAGTCTGATATAATAGTCAATAATATTAACAGACTGAATATGGTATCTTTAATGACTGATAGAGTTATCAGACCGAGTTAGTATATACTGTAGTAATGAATCGATACAATGACTGACATTGTGTTTGACCATTGATGAACACTTATGTTACTGCTGATGATTGCTCAGATCACTGCCGCTTTTATTGGTGTCTTTGCTCATCGGCGGACTTGCCATAAATAGGAAGAGGAGTACATGCCCCCATAGGGGCATGACTCTATGTGGCCCATGGCCATGTAGGGTCATGACCCTACATGGGTATGTAACAAGTCTTAACCATATTATAATCTAACCGATTCATAGATTGATTATCTTTTGCTTATGACATAATACTTTTAATATATATATATATATATATATATATATATATATATATTAGTGTATAAACAAACACGAATGACTTCCCTAATATAGACTTTATATATATATATATATATATATATATATATATATATAAATATATATATTAGTGTATAAACAAACATGAATGACTTCCCTAATATAGACTTAATCATATATATATATATCTGTGTGTGAGTATATAAGAGAGTCATATATATATATAACACTTCTCCCGATGCTATATACTTAACATCAAAATTCATATTTGCGTCTCTGTTCAAGGCAAAATGAGTACACAAAAGACCAAAATTGAATATCCAAAATATGCACTACTTGAGAGTCAGCACTAGCACGAGAATATGAAAAGACCAGGATAACTGACTATTCTTGCATTTCTTTCGACATAGCGTTAACTGTAATGGAGGCATATGAGTTGGTGGAAGTCGTGATAGAGAACTGAAGGCAGGCACTATGTGAAATTGACGGCAGCAGCAAGGCAAAGTCTTGAGCCATATGAAAGTTCTGTTGTCACTGTTGAGTATATCCATCATGGCTGTGACTTTGTTTTATCAATTTGATCAAGATATAGCATGTTTTAGCATATAACCTTGCACGGTAGAATGATTTCCAAATTTCAGAAGTCTGGAAAAAATCAGTGTTTCTGTATTGAATGATCAATGTACTCTACTTCTGTTTACTTTCAAATGATCTCCTGATTCATGTGTAATGCGGTCACAAACTTCTTTATATGCAACATAATCAATCAGAGGCAATAATACATAGCTTTCCAATGTTACAATACTTCTATAAATATAGAAATAGTAAGAAGATTAGAACAAGGTGGTCAAATGGAAGGCCACAATTTTTTTGTGAAATCAAGGCTTTATCACAACTAAGGAACCAAAGAAGACATGGCGAGGCTCATGGTCTTGGGTATAACAGTCATGAAGGTGAAGAATCATCTGGATCTCAGAAGTCAAAGGAAGAAAACAAATCTCCACCTAAGGTGAACAATTCAAGTCCTGGTTAGAAAGTTTACAAACTTGTCTGCTATAATTGCGATAAGGTTGGACATGTTGTAAGAGAATGCAAGTTTGGACTTATTACCCCTACATATTCAATATGTCATGATTCAGACCATACTGCTAGAGTCTGCAGGAATAATCTGTGATGTTATCGTTATAAAATCAATTATTAATCACACTATTGTTAATGGGCTGATTGATTTAATCTATCTTGAACCCATTTTTGTTTTGTTTCTGTAGTTTTTGTGAAGCCATAAGCTATCTTTGTACACCCTCGAAAAATTTCTCTTGACAGGGATTTAAGCACGTTTTGTAGGTAGTCATAGGTATGCAATTTGGATTATTTCTTTGTACTGTGAATTCCAGTTGGGATTCTCTGTTGTTCGCTATTTCGGAAGTGAAAGATCTTCTTTACTTGGCTATTCTGGTTTCGGTTAGATTCAACCCTCACTCTATTCCATCGCCTTCATTACTTCGCTCGGATTTGACAAATCGGAGCACCATCTTTTGGCAAATATTAATTGAAGGATTATATGTGTTCGATCTTCATTCTTGTTTGGATTTAGAAATTCAGATCTCTAAGCGTTTGGGTTATAGGACTTAGCATTTCCTTTTTGTCCGCACACCATCCATCACCATACACTTGCCCATCACCACTCCGTACGGCCATTTGGGCCTACCGTACGACCATCTCCTTGTCTACACCATACGATAATCTTCTTGCAACACCTACTGTATGAACTGCACTAGCCATTGTACGACCCACTCCACTGACTGTACGACCACTTTGTGTGCCTAGTGCCTGATACCATATACTCACTGTATGCTTGCATATTGTATGACCATCATCTGCTACTCATGCTCTCATCGTACGACTTGATACCGTATGACCATCTGCTGCACATCCTCCCATCATACGGCCTGTACCGTATGACCTCTTCCTTGTCCATACCTCCTCAATTGGTGTCCGTACAACATCCCCACCTAGCTGTATTGCTCTAATAATATCATATTGCCCCCACAGTAGCTTCACTTGAGTGCCATTTTCAATATTTGTTAGAGAAAGATTGTTTCCAGTGAAGCTGTAAGGAACGAAATTTTACAATGGTATCAGAGCTTTGATCCTGCCAGCCTGTGGATAGTAAATGAGTGTGTATAGCCGGAAAAGAAGAACCCATTCGGTTGATAGAATGTTTGCGGAACTGGAACCCAAAGTTGCTGAACTCTGTTTACCGTACAGGTAAAGTAAATGAACGCATACAGAAAATAACAGCAGAATAGTAGCATAATATTCGCAATAGTAAGTGAATGATGATTTACAATGATCCCAGACGGGATATAAATACTACTGCCGAACCTTCCCGAAGGGGTCCGTCGGCCACAATTATTTTATCCGTTACAAACTATTTACTGCCGGACCGTCGGCTACAGAAACACCGCCGGACCGTCGGCTACAGAATACAAGATACCGCCGGAACCATCCAGTCGGCTAACACCATCCCCCCCAAAAAGAAAAGTCGTCTCCTGACGACTGACAAAATATCTGAGACAAATTAACAACAAAATACATTAATAGAGTGACTACAACAAGAGAAATCTGCTTCTGTCATATCACTTCCACATTCATCCCGTTACATCTGTAGCCTCTGCTAACACAATACTGTCTCCTCAAGCTGACCTTGATAGCCACCTGTGCTGCTTTCTCTGTTTTCAATTCCTCGGTACCCTAAGCCAAGTGTCGCTGCACTGCCTCCAACCGGATGATCAGCTCCTCCCGAGCTCTCTACGCCTCCACCAAGACAGCCTCACAGCCAACACCTGCTCCCACTGCCTCTGGTACACAGAAAGTCCATGCTTGCAGCAACTTCAACTCTTCTCAACTGGTCAGAATCCCACGACTGATAGAAAAACCCCTCAGACCCATCTTCTACACAAACTCAACAATCTCTCCTCACTCCAACAATCTTTGGTTGAAACATTCCGGCAATGAGAAGCTCAATAAGTCTTTCAGCAATGAAAATAATCAAACACTAGAAGGCCAGTCGGAGTCTTTCCCCTGCGCTATTCAAATGTCTTCCCTGCGAAGTTAGCTGGCAGCGAATTCTGTTCCATCCATGGCAGATATACTGGAGGAAGGTTACAAAACACGCAATGAGCTTTTGTTTTACAACCCCGCGGACAGGACAATCACCCGCGGAGAGTTTTTTTTCAACCCCGCAGACTGCTTCCGCGGACTGCTTTTGCGGACAGGACAATCACCCGCGGACTGCATAAAAATCATCAACAACGAAAGGAAAAGAAAAAAAAAGTTTAAACTCCGCGGCTACTGATTCGGAGGTTCAAGTGCACAGGATTTGTTTGTTTTCTGTCCACGGGACTTTTTCTTACCCGCGGACAGACTTTGCCCGCGAGGATTTTTTTCCACCCGCGGACAGACTCTGCCCGCGGGCTTCTTCTTACCCGCGGACAGACTCTGCCCGCGGGGCTTCTTCTTACCCGCGCACAGACTGCCCGCGGGGCTGTTTTCACCCGCGGACAGACTCTGCCCGCGGGCAAATTTTTTATTTTATTTTATTTTATTTTATTTTTTTTCAAATAACAGGGGTACCTGGGGCACCTTTGGACGCCGCCGCCGCCAAAGAGTGTTGTACTGACGACGAGGGAGGATGCAATGACGGCGAGAACTTCCTTGCACGATATGGTTTTAACTTGGATTCGTTAACTGACTGAGCCATCTCCTGTTCGTCCCAGGTCGCCAGTTTGATTGCTTCATTGTCGCCGACCTTCCAAATCTGATATGGTCCACCCCATCTGCCCTTAAACTTTTCCACTTTGATTTCATTCTGACCGTCGTACGGCTTACGTTTGTTCTGTGTCACCCCCGTCGCCCACGGTGCCTGCGGTCGTCGCGCAACTAGATTATTTCTTTGCTGTCGGTGCCCTTCCACTAATTTTATGCTGCAGTGTGACCTTTTCTTTCTGCGCGGTCTATTCACCATGTACCGGACAGTGGAATCTTTCATTTTTTTGTGTTCAAACTGTGTGTTCTTCCCCTCAGCTTCAGCCATAGTAGCTTTTCCTTCTTCCACTTCCTTGCATTCCTGCGGACATTCATTTTCCTCCTTTTTCTCATCTTCGTCAACCCTTAGCATATTGCAACTCGGAAAGAGTTCGTAGTCTTCTATCTGCCAGTGGTAAAGGCCATTCACTGAGTCCAGGTCGTCGTCATTCGATCCTCCGTCAAGTCTCAATACTCCTTCTTCATCCGGTTCCATTCTCCTTTTTCCTTCATCATCACTCTCGCCTTCACTGTCAGAATCTGACAATGCTGCCTCCTCGCCAACCATTTGCGTGTGCAGGTCAATTATGAATCTTTTGCCTCCGCGCTCCATTGATAGGGTATTGCGTTTCCAATCATGTTTTACTTTTGCTTGCACCAACCAATCCCGTCCCAGAATAGCATCATAGCCTTTTCTTTTTAATGGAATTACTACAAAATCCAATAAAAATGGTTGCGTACCAATTGTTACCGATTGCGCTTTCAGAATTCCCAACGGTTTGATTCCATGTTGGTCTGCCGTGAGCAACTGAAATGCAGGTGGCCACGTCGGTTTTCCCAACTTCTTCCAAGTATCCTCCGGTAAGACATTCATGCCGGACCCTCCGTCAACAATTGTCTCTGTCAAAACATTTCCCAAAATCCCCATCTCGACGACCGCTGGATGCCGTCCGGAGGTGAGTGCCAACAGCATTGGGTCTGTTGCCGTCGCTTCCCTACTGTCCCTTCCTGTGTCGTCCGTTGCTTTCGAAAACGGTGTATGATTCAGAATGGCCGTCCGTAACTGGGGCATTGTGAGAAGGAGGTCACTTATCTTGACCGGTATCTCCGTTTGTAGGATCTGTCGTACAATGTTTTGTTCTGCAAGGTTCCTTGCCAAGGTGCCGGTAATATCCTTCAACTGAGATGTCCCCGCCGACGATGCCTTTGCAATTTCCGCCTGCGCTTCCCCCACTTTTTTCTTTTCCTCTGTTTGCCTCTGTGTAATTGCCAGAACCTCCTCTATATCCGTGCCAACAGTGATCAAGTTTACTCCAGCCTTTGGACACTTAGAATCTTCGTGATTGCCGGGTCCACACCATCTACATAATAATTTCGGTGTGTTTGCCGATGTACAATCTCGTGCAAAATGACCCCACAAATTACACGCTCGACATTGAATGATCGGCCGTCCGTTTGCATCATATTGGGTTCGACTTCGGCCTCCATTATTATTGTTATTATTTGCATTGTTATTTTGCCCTCTGCTATTATTCCTATACCCTCCGGATGTGGCACCATCAATGTTTGCATTTCTGTTATTGCCCGACGAGGAAGCCTGCTGCGTAAGAAGCACCTGCGGAGATCCTCTTGTCTTCATGTTAAAAGGACAGTCCTTTGTCGAATGGCCCATGATCTGACAGATGTCACAGAATTGGTTCTTCGGGCACGATCCCTTAGTATGACCGTCGGTCTTACATTTCGTGCACCACAGTTCACTACTTTTTGGCTCCTTCTGCATATTTTTAAACTCCTTCATCATTCGAACCATATCTTTCTGTAAGGCACGAACCTTTTTGTTACTACCTTCATCATCGCTGCTATCATCCTGAGCGGATTCATCATCATCAGAGTCAGAGGAGCTGGTTTTCTTCTTCTTTGTCTTCTGTGCACTTTCAAGGTCGAGGGCTCTGTTGTAAGCATCGGCATATGATGACGGTGGCACAATTTTCATTTTCCTCCGTAGTTTCGAGCGTAGGCCGTCCACAAACCACCTTTTCTGCAATCCGTCCGCTGGCTTGCTTTCCATTTTGTTTACTAAGTCTTTTAATCTCCTGGCATAGACGCGGACCGTTTCGTGCTTCCCTTGCTTGGTATTGAAAATTTCTGTGACGATTTCATTATCATCCCGCAAGAGTTTAAATTCCGCCAAGAACTCCTTTTTAATGTTATCCCATGTATCCAGCTTCTGCGGATCCATATCCGAAAACCAATCAATCGCGACACCCCGTAGGGTTGCCGGAAATTGCCTGGCCCATTCGTTGGCATCTGTGATTCCATTTGCCCGCCAGATCGTCTCACATGTCTTACAATGTCGGAGGGGGTCAGCTGTACCATCGCCTTCAAATTTTGGTAATTTTTCTTTGGGTCCCGCCATAATTCTGGAGGTCGGCACTCCCACACCGGCAGTCGACACTCCCACACCGGCAGTTGGCACTCCCAAACCGTCAGTTGGCACTCCCAAACCGTCAGTCTGAACTCTCACACGGACAGACTGGTCTCCCACACCGGAGGTGTCGACAGCTGCAAACCTTGGTGAAGACGAAGGATCCTCCGAAATTGTTTCCCGCGGAAATCTATCCTGGACGAAGAGGTCACTCCACGCTCGTGCTCCGTCGGCACCGCGAGCCGTGCGAGTTGATGCTCTCCCGTCTGAATTTTCTTCCCTCGGCGAACACAAATTCAAGAACTCCTCCCGTGCTTCTTCCACCAATTCCACCCGTTGTCGAGTCTCCTCCAACAATTCCTCCGCACTTCGGTTTCCGTCGACAATCCTCTGAAATCTTCGTCGGCGTTCGGCTTGCTGTGCTAGAATTAAATTCTCTTGCGCAATACGGATTCCATCTTTTCCCTTCACCTTATTTCGATCCTTGTTAAGCTGATTTGGCATTAATCTTCATTCCTCCCACCTTCCAGATTCATAAGGCAACGGCGCCAAATGTTTACCGTACAGGTAAAGTAAATGAACGCATACAGAAAATAACAACAGAATAGTAGCATAATATTTGCAATAGTAAGTGAATGATGATTTACAATGATCCCAGACGGGATATAAATACTACTGCCGAACCTTCCCGAAGGGGTCCGTCGGCCACAATTATTTTATCCGTTACAAACTATTTACCGCCGGACCGTCGGCTACAGAAACACCGCCGGACCATCGGCTACAGAACATCGCCGGACCGTCGGCTACAGAAACACCGCCGGACCGTCGGCTACAGAATACAAGATACCGCCGGAACCATCCAGTCGGCTAACAAACTCGTGGCACTATTGAGAGAACTTGCGAGGAATCAAGCACAGATCAATGATCCTTAGTGTCTCATGGAAGAAACACTCAAGAAGTTAGCAGACAATAAAATATCTGGTGAACAAAATGGTCATAATGTGGACTTGGTGTCGAGTATAGAAAACCCTCATCCAACACGCTCTCGACCTTCCATGTTGTCTTTTCCCCAACGAATGGAGGCACCACACGGAGGGAAGCAATAGACCTTTGAAGAAATGCAAGAACAACTGAGAGAAAATTGGAGGAATGGGAATTTGGAGGAAGATATATTGTACAAAGATTAAGCAGATCTGAGGATGAGATATTTGGGAGGCGGAAACCGAGGATATTTTTACAATGATCTTAGAAGGAAGTTGAGTGAAGTAAATTTGTCTCCATTTGATGGATCTGGATCCATATCTGCGCAAGCGTGGGTAATGAAGGCCGATACTTCTAGCTTAATCCAATGCCAAAAGAAGAAGCAATTAAATTTGTGGCATTACACTTGGAGGGAGTTGTGCATGATGGCATCACGACACCATCACACTGGGGCATGATCAAATAAATACCTGTGGAATTCACTGAGAGATTGATAGATTGATTTGACGGTAAACTCAATTTCAAAGATTTGGCACAACTGAGGCAAACTGGATTGGTTGACTAGTACATTGTGGAATTTCAAAACTCTCTGTTTTGGTCACGAACATTTTTGAAAGAAGACGGATAGTGCTCTTCATGGATGGACTGACAGAACCACTAAAAGGTTGGGTAAAGGGGTTCAATCCTGCCACCCTATCGGAGGCCATGAAGAAGGCATGGAGTATGGCATCATCATCGGTGTCATTTTCACAAAGTTACTCACATTCCAAATAGTCGGTGTTTCCAAGGGACAAAGATAATAAACCTCCGTCGAGAAAGCTGTCGTTGGACAAAGCTACCTGATAGAAGCTTCAAAGGAAGAAACTATGTTTCAACTGCAAGGGACCATGGGAACCTGGGCATAGATGCCTGGGGAAAGGAAAAATCCACTACATTGAGGTCATGTCCGATGATGAGGACGAACAAGAAGATATGCCCTTCGAAGACAACTAACCTCACGAGGACACCAAAATGGTTAGTTTGAACCGTACAGAAAGAATTGAAGCATAGGTACAGCGTGGAGGAAACATTGCCCTAGCCAGTAGCTCGAGGTGTACGGTGTTTCGTGTACGGGGAATCCTCCAAGGACAAAGGGTTATGGTGATGCTCGATAGCGGAGCCACGCTAGACTTCATAAACTCATCTCTAGTGAAACGAAGGGGCCTACCTACAGAGATGCACGTGAGATTCTAGGTCAAGGTTGCCAGAGGGACTCTTTTGCCCTACACACACCTTGTTCCTTAGCTAAGTATCACAATGGCGAATCACATAGTGATCGAGAATTTCTTCATAGTGGACCCCGATGATATGGAGGTTATTCTGGGCATAGAGTAGATGGATACACTTGATGAGTACACTCAGAGCTTCAAACGGATGGATTTCACTTTTGTTGTCGATGCAAAGGAGGTTCTTTGCGGAATGGCAAATGAGGGTCCAAAGGAAGTTTTTGCACATCGGATGGAGGCAATTTTTTGGCGTGATGATATTGCTTGGGTTGCACACTGTTTTGTCTCGACAAAACCTATAAAAGGGCAACAGACACCTTCCCAGGATGTTGATCTCAAGAATATATCAAGTGATCATGATAAAGTTTTTATAGATATTCCTCCTGGCATACCTCCTCATCGAGGGTTTGAACATACTATCGAGTTGGAAGCAGGAGCTAAGCCTGTCATAACCACTCCCTACCGCCATCTTGAGAAATTCAAAGATGAGATTGAAAATATGATTTAGGAACTGCTAGAGAAAGGATGGATCCACCCTAGTTTTAGCCCTTTCATGTCATTAGTGGCATTGGTCAAAAAGGATGAGACGATGCGCATTTGTGTGGACTATTGTGCGTTGAACAAAAAAAAAATAAAAAATAGATACCCCATTCCAAGGATAGATGAGTTGCTGGATGAAGTACATGGTGCAGTCTATTTTTCGAAAATAGATCTCCGTTCTAGATATCATCAGATCCGCATGAGGGAAGAAGATGCGGAAAAGACAGCTTTTCGTTGTCACTACAGGCATTACGAGTTCTTGGTCATGCTGTTCAGATTGACGAATGCACCTGCTACATTCCAATCATGCATGAATCACATCTTCAACAAACAATTGCGTAAGTACTTAGTGGTATTTTTTGATGATATTCTTATTTATGGTAGGACATGGGAAGAGCACCTGAAGCATCTAGATGAAGTCCTAAGCATTAGTCCTTGTTCACCAAGCAATCCAATTGTGAATTTGGTATGATAGAAAATATTGTACCTGGGGCATGTTGTCAATAAATATGGAGTTCAAGTTCATCAGGAGAAGATTCAAGCTATCCTTGATTGGCCTCTCCCAAAATCACTCACGGAATTGCGATGATTTTTCGGACTGTGCAGTTATTACAGGAGGTTCGTTAAAGGATTTTCTTAGCTTAGTGTACCCTTAACAGATTTGACAAGGAAGGGTTCCTTCCAGTGGAATGAAATGGCACAACTCACTTTTGATAAGCTAAAAAAAGCAATGAGCATTTGTCCCATACTTGCATTACCTGATTTCACTTGACCGTTCATTCTAGAGTACGACGCATCTAGACAAGGCATTGGCGTGATATTGATTCAAGATAGACACCCTATAGCCTATAAGAGCAGGAAGCTTACGCAAACAAAATGCTTATATTCCATTTATGACAAAGAGATGTTGGCCATCATGCTTTAACCAAGTTTGGACAGTATCTGGTGGGTGCCAAGTTTGTCGTTCGTATGGATCACAATAGTTTGAGATTTTTTTGGAGCAACGACACTTGAACAAGAGGCAACAAAAATGGGTAAGCAAGTTTCAGGCTTTTGATTTTGACATTGAATATGTGAAAGGAAAGAACAATGTGGTTGTAGATGCTTTGTCCAGGAAACTCGCCATTTGGTTATTGACCTCGATTTCAACGGACTGGAAAGCACATATGTTGGTAGAATATTCCAAAAACACATTTACCTGTGAGCTAATGGATGGCAACACTCAGGATGATTGGTACAAAGTGTTGGATGACATCATTTACTATAAGAATCAAATATATTTAGTGTCGGAGTCCAAATTGAAGCAACAAATCTTGAAGGAGGTACACGACTCACTCTTGGTAGGACACCCGGGCTGCCTCAAAACTTACAGACGTCTTAGGGAGAGGTTTTCATGAAAAGTTCTTAAAGGAGACGTATTGCAGTATGTAAGAGAGTGTGCGGTCTGCCAGCAGAACAAATTTGAAGATACTCTTCCCGCTGGGTTACTACAACCTTTGACAATTCCAGAACAGAAGTGGGAAAGTATCTTGATGGATTTCATTACTGGACTTTCCAAGTTGAACGGAAAGGATTGTATCTTCGTGGTGGTTGACAGATTGACGAAGTACGCACATTTCTTCACCATTCCCTCAAATTATTAGGCCGCATAGGTAGCCGATTTGTTATTTAGAGAAGTCTTTCGTCTGCACGGGTTACCTTGAAACATTGTCAGTGATCGGGATGAGCGATTCATTAGTATATTTTGGATAGAACTATTTCGGCTGGCAGGAACAAAATTGACGCCTAGTACCAGTTATCACCCTCAGACAGACGGACAAACAGAGATTGTAAACAAGTGGCTTGAAGGCTGCCTTTAGAACTACGTTTTGGCACAACAATGGGTGTGGGTCAAATGGATGCACCTAGGGGAATATTGCTTCAATACCACTTACCACATGTCCATCGCGATGACACCTTTCAAAGCACTATACGGGAACGAATCCCTTTCCTTCATCGACACAATTTTGGGTGACAGTTGTGCACCAAGGGCGAGAGATTGGCTTCAGGAGGAACATGACATCCTGAGATGCTTAAAAGAAAACTTACAATGGGCACAGAATCAAGAAAACATGTACACCGACAAACACTGAATTGAGAGAAGTTTTGAAGTGGGAGACTTGGTCTATCATAGACTTCAACCATACTAGCAATCCTCATTGAAGGAAAAGGGGAAAGAAAAACTAAAGCCACGATTTTATGACCCTTATTGGGTAGTTTGCCGCATCAGTGAAGTTGCCTATGAGTTGGAACTTCCAGAGGGGAGTCGTATTCATAACGTTTTTCATGTTTCTTGTCTTAAGAAAGTTGTAGGACATAATGTCATGGTAGGTGCAGACCTTCCACCACTCAATGAAGAAGGAAAACTTATATTGGAACTGGCCAAGATCATCGAAGTATGTGAGAAGACCCTGCGGAACCGCATGGTGAAGGAATATTTGGTATGTTGGAAACACTTGCTGTTGGACGATGCAACGTGGGAGGGCGAGCACATTCGATAGCATCCGATATTGCATTTGCTTGAGGATAAGCAAAATTTGGGATGGGAGGACTGTGATGTTCCTGTTATAAAATAAATTATTAATCAAACTATTGTTAATGGGCCAATTGATTTAATATATCTCGGCCCCATTTTTGTTTTGTTTTCATAGTTTTTGTGTAGCTGTTAGCTATCTTTGTACACCTTTGGAAAGTTTTCCTTGACGGGTATTTAAGCATGACTTGTAGGTAGTCGTAGGTATGCAATTTGAATTATTTTTTTGTACTGCGAATTTCAGTTGGGATTCTCTGTTGTTCGCCATTTCGGAAGTGAAAGATCTTCAGGATTATATGTGTTTGATCTTTATTCTTGGTTGGGGATATAAATTCAGATCTCTAAGTGTTTGGGTTACAGGACTCAACATTGCCTTTTTGTCCACACACCATCCATCACCATACACTTGCCCATCACCACTCCGTACAACCATCTTGGCCTACCGTACGACCATCTCCTTGTCTCCACCTTACGACAATCTTCCTGTTCCACCTACTGTATAGACTGCTCTAGCCACCGTACGACCATCTTGTGTGCCTATTGCCTGACACTGTACAGACTCACTGTATGCTTGCATACCGTATGACCATCATTCGCTGCTCATGCTCTCACTGTACGGCCTGATACTGTACAACCATCTGCTGTACATCCTCCCATTGTACGGTCTATACCATATGGCCTCTTCCTTGTTCGTACCTCCTCAATTGGTGTCCATACAACATCCCCACCTAGCTGTACTGCTCCAGTAATACCGTACTGCCCCCATAGTAGCTTCACTTGAGTGCCATTTTCAGTATCTGTCAGAGAAAGATTGTTTCCAGTGAAGCCGTAGGGAACGAAACTTGAGTGCCATTTTCAGTATCTGTCAGAGAAAGATTGTTTCCAGTGAAGCCGTAGGGAACGAAACTTTACATATGCCAAACATGTTTTATAGTCATTGTTACAATTGCAACAAGTTTGGTTATAGAGCTAATTGGTGCAGGAGCAAATTGAACAACCCTAGAGCACCTATTAACTGGACGAGTCCATATCAAAATGAAAATAGATGGAATGTTACTTGTTCACATTGTCACAACTACGGACATATGACAATCAATTGTAGATTAAGGACAAATGGGGGAAATGTTGGACCTTGGAGTACCATCAGAATTGCATGTTTTCTTTGTCATAAGGTTGGACACCTTGCTAATTATGTCTGTCAAGGAACAATGGCAAGCAACTGGTAAATTAGAATAGTGACAAAAAAGGAAAGCAAATAGAAACAGTTGAAGAAACAAGGAATCAAATGAAGTAGACTTGGGTGAAGAAGGAAGAGAAAAACTCAGAAGCATTTGCATCACCCCCTGGTGTAAAGAATTCATCATCTAACTAAGCCATCATATGTTTAGGGAGAGCTTCATACATGAATTCCCCCAAGTAAGTGTGCAGTAAGTTAGATCTGCATAATCAAATGTATTAGGATGAGTAGTTTCATGATGATTCAAGGAGATGTTCCTAGATCTTATTGGAGAGAAGCAATATGTACTGCAGTTTACGCACTGAACCGGGTACAAGTAAAGAAGGAAACCGGTAAGAGACCTTATGAACTATGGTATGGATGTAGACCTAATGTCAATTATTTCAAAACTGTTGGAAGTAGATGCTATATCAAGAGATGATTTTACTGGAACGCTTGATGCAAAAAGTGCTGAAGGCATCTTCTTGGATTATTCTACTAAAATTAAGGCATGTAAGTATTTTAATAAAAGGACCAATAAGATGATTGAAAGTGCCAATATGAAAGTTGATGTTATCCTGAAAAATCTGATGTATGATGCAAGGAGATTGATAATGTGTACGAAATCATCTATGTTCAACCATAGGAGCATGTGACAATTGAACTAAGCAATAAAGTGGAATCTTTAGAATTGGTTGTACAACCAGTTGTGCCACAAGATGAGCAAAAAGGACAATAACAAAATGAATCAAGCTCTGAGACATTGATACCAAGGTATGTGAAGTTAAACCAGTCTATTGATCAGATTATTGGTGATAAGAATCCACGAGTATAAACAAGGAAGATTAGAGAGAATACCTATTTGATTTTAAAGCTTGAACCTAAAACATTGAAAGAGACATTGAAGAATGATGATTGGATAAAAGCCATGAAAGAAGAATTGGATCAAATTGACAAGATTGACACAGAAGATTGACACTTGGACGCTTGTTCCCAGACTGACAAACAAGAATGTGATTGGTACTAAGTGGGTCTTTAGGAACAAATTCAACAAAGAAGTGGTTTGCAACAAGGCAAGGTTAGTATGCAAAGGTTATATACAAGAGGAATGTAATAACCCTCAGCTGGTTATAGTTCAACAATTAGTTTTAACACATTTATTTCCTTATCAAATCAAAAGTTTGACATTTTGTCAAACAGTTGGCAAAGAACTCTCCAACAGTGTGATTGAAAAAACAAATATTTTTTTAATGTTCTTTGAAATTTTGTTATGAAGAGAATGGAGAATTGCAGCAACAATATAACAGTAACAACTTTGTCATTCTAATTTCAAATTGATTAAGATAATAACAATGACCCTTCAGCTACTGTTTTTTCAGATTAATTTGAACAACAATTCACTGAAATATATATGAAATGCTACTGATTTTATAAAATACCAAATTGGAACTTGATATAATTTATTGCATCCAATATTGGCGCTGTAAGCCACTTCTTGATAGTAGTGCTCTAAGAAATAATGCCCAAATACATCCAATGACTGGAAGTGACTGTTGGATAATGCCAGTTGGCTGTCTTATTGCTGAACGCAGCCCAGTACACCCAAAACACAAGCCCTTAATGGAATACAGTGGTCTCTACAATGAAACCACAGGCCCAAATATAAATCGCAGATCATAAATGAATAGACGCAGCCCTCTTCCAATACTCGCACAACTCATAATTTGTTACCAATTATCAGAATTGTAAATCGCAAATCCTGTAATTATGCCGCCCAGTCTCCTAATGCAAATTGGAATCGAAGTTTACCACCTGGCATCTATAATAATGGTGTTGCTGCCTCAAACATTGAATTGGCAGCCTGTAGCATAGAAATCGTGGCCTCTAGCAATTAAATTCACAATCCTGAACATTGAATAACTTCTCAATGATTACCTTCAGAAATTCGGTCTCCAAGGCACAGTAAATATAGTAGGAGAATCAGACAATTGTATACTTCAGCACAATTGCCTATCACAACCTCGAATTCGAATCTTAGATCTTCTCAAAAATTCAGAAATCCTTATACTTTAGCAAGGGCACAAAATTAGAAACTCAGAAAAGCCACAAAGGTAGCAAAAGCAAGAGATAAACAATAATCATATGCTTTACCCATCAAATGGGCTCATATTTATAATCTCCAAATGACACAAAGTTTACCAAATGAACTTCATTTGAGAAGCTTCCCACACACAATATTAAAACATAATAAAGTGCCATTATAAACTAATTTATTAATTGCTTTTGGCTCTGAAAATGACCTTTTCCACCATAACTTCAAATTCTGACACGTAAGGCCACTGTTTCTTGTTCCCATGATTTAAAATGTTTCGTCCCGGTTCCAACGAGCTATGATACTGAGGTGACCAACTAACAACACAAAAAAAAAAACCCACCTCAATGTATTTAGATGAATAATAATGATAATAATAATTCACCTGTCTTGCGAAAACAACTGAAGAAGCATTAAAATCGAAATCTGATAACACCAATCTTGATGATGAAAGACGATGAATGAACCCGACAGGGTGACTTACTATAAATAGATGCTCCCTCCAAGATTCTTGGAGCCTAAACTGGAAGCCCGAAATAAAAACTGAGAGCATCCTCCAACTCCTCTGACTTAACTGAGCTCATTGGAACCAATAGATTGACTTACTATAAATATTAAGTCTCTCAAATGAAGCCAAAACACACCATAGGCTGTTGGAAAACCTATAACCACACAACTAAGACCCTCAAATCCTATTGTTAGCTCACGGGGGTTGCGATGGTGAACTGACCTAGCCAATTGCAGGACCCTGCTAAAAATGGGGACATTACAAGGAAGGACTAGATTATGGAGAGACTTTTGCACCTGTTGCAAGACTTGAAGGGGCAAGAATCCTAGTTATGCAACTTATAAGAGATTCAAGGTTAATCAAATGGATTTCAAGTCAACTTTTTAAAATGGAATAGTTGAGGAAGAAGTCTACACAAAACAACATGATGGTTTTGCATTGACTAAAAACAAGGACATGGTATGTAAACTTCATATAGCTCTAAATGGTTTGAAGCAAGCACCTAGAATGTGGTGTGAAAGGTTACATTCTTACATAAATAAAATCGATTTCATTAGAACAAGTGAGGATAGTACTATCTACGTGAAAGTAGAGAAAAGGTATTCAATGCTGAAGTGTTTGTAGATGATATCATTTTTGGAGGCAATAATAGTACGAGTTTAGCTTTTGCAGAGGAAATGAAGAAAGAGTTTGAGATGTCCATGATAGGAGAGATCAAATTCTTTGTGGAGTTGTAGATTTCACAGTTAAGAGATGGTATCTTTATGAGTCAGTCAAAGTACTGCAAGGAGATATTGAAGAACTTTGGAATGGAGGATTCAAAACTAGTTGGTAATAGGATATAAGTTGTCTAAGAATGATGAGTCAAATGCAGTAGATGTGACTCTTTACACATTAATGATGGTAAGTTGCATTATGTAGTACACAGTAGACCGGATATTGGACAAACAGTTGGGATAGTTGTAAGATTTCAGTCTAATCCCAAAGAGTCTCATATGGTAGCGGTGAAAAGGATAGTGAGATATCTAAAAGGGGCTGCAAATTATGGTTTATGGTATGCTCAAAATGATGATTTCTCTTTGAGAGTGTTTATTGATGCAAATTGGCCAAGAAATGTTGATGACAAAAAGAGCACAAGTGGAGGTGCTTTCTTGGTGAAAGATTGGTTTCTTGGACAAGCAGGAAGCAAAATCACATATCACAATCTACAACAGAAGCAAAATATGTGGCAGTGACAACAATTGCATATAGATTGCTTGGATGAAGCAAATCATGGAAGGTATTAAGGAAACGGTTAACTAAACCGATAACTATTTAGTGTGACAATACTAATGCAATAAATATTTCTAAAAATCCTGTTATGCATTCAAAGACCAAACATTCTCAATCAAGTATCATTTCTTGAGAGAGTAAGTGCACGAGGAGGTAAATTTGGAATGCATACCAACCAAGGAGCAACTTGCAAATATCTTCACAAAGCCATCATCTAAGGATACCTTTGAGTATATGTGAGGTAGGTTATGGATCATTCCCCTACTTGATTATTACTGAGACGTTGTTGATGGCATCGATCTAATGAGCTTAATGCATATCTTACTAATTGGGTTGATGTTACGGGGACTACTCCTTGGGGGGGAATTCTAGAAGAGATGTTTATAGAAAAAATAATGTTTTTGCAACACGTTTGACATTGTTATCAAAGGGGAGAGAATAAGTAGACAAGCATTACTCTAGGGGGAGAGAATCATTAAATGATAAGAGAGAGAACAAGGATGTACCGGTTAAGGGAGAGTAGTTCAGATCAAAGATGCTATCAGTTATTTTGGTGTTGCCATCAATGCCAAAGCGTGAGATTGTTGGCATAACTGATGCAGTGATGATGACTAAGGTTTGGTATAGTGTTGATGATAGGGTGATCAATTATTGTGTTGTCATTGATGTCAACTTATTATTTGCTTGTTGATTGTGTTCTTGACATACTGCTTGGTAGTATAAAATGTTGTCGTCTATTTACAATATGGATTTGTTTGTGTGATATAGTTTGATATAAGGATGTCTATAGTGGTGTTCTGTATGATTGCACATTTTATTGAAAGATCCCAAAGGATCCTTTTACTGAACTTCTGTAAACTTTAATTAAAATAATAGATTTTCTTGTGCTTTCTTTGTGGTCTTTAGAGAATTAGACAGAAGTTGTAGAAAGATTGTTTCTTTTTAAATTTTTTTTCTAGATATAAGTAAAACAATAATTAACAACAAGAAGAAGTAATATAATATTCAGTCAACCAGAATAGCTACAAATCGTACCAAGGAAGATATGTACTCAGTATGCCAGCAAAGGTGTTTACAAACAAGGAATGAAGATGCCAGCTGGAAGAATGGACCAGCCACGCACCAAAAGGGTAGAGATGGTTGATGTAAGCCAACCAACAAATCACATGCCAGCTGAAAGGCAGCCGTACGACTGCTATAGTCACGCCAGGGCAGCAAGAAGCTCCCAACTTACCAGACAAGACCCTCAATGTGCAATGCACAAGCACCCCCAAACGCTGAACTTAACAATCTTTGTCAACTACTGAAACAATACTGTAGAATGCTGCTGAAACCTTCTATTGGGGTTTGCGTCCCAATAGCTAGGCTCTAGGGTTTGCATCCCGGTCCTCTAGAATCGCTCCTCAGAGAAAAATCGCAAATACCAAAAATGAAGATGTAAAAGATAATGAAAGAATGAACCAACATCTCCTTTTATCTCCCTCTCAAAGCCAATCGAACCCTAAAAGGAGAATATGCCTTTCCCTTTATTATAAAATGACATCTTCTCAATTAAAAGGCCTTTATGTATAGGAAAAACACCCCTTTCCTCAAATAACATAACTCTAGGTGCCCGAACGTCTCCGGATGATGAAAATAAGTTATAATAATTCAAGAACTTTCCAACAAGCTATAACACATAGGCTTGCCTGACCAGATAAAGCCAAAATCCCCGTATTACTCCAATTAGCTATATAAATATCTTTATTTTAATTTATTTAACACAAACTTAGGAAATAATATTTCCTTTTATTCAACTGGAAAGCCAAACCAACCAAATAATCAGTGAATGGGTTTTGTCACCTCCGTGTGACTGATGTTAGGCAATGTGGGCCAACTGGCAGTCCCATCCCTATAAACTAGGGATGCTCCTAGAAACTAGAGAATATACCTTGTCACTTTGAAACTGAAACTGTATACTAGTCCCGAGGAGCCTCAAATTTGATCACTGCCACAACCTTCTAAATTTTAGGAAAATCCCTAAAATTAAGAAGCTATCTCGACTAGCTCTCAAATTGACTGTAGAAACAACTTTGGTCACTGAGTATCCAATATGAGTCTCTATCCACCACTGCTAGCCTACGAGACTCCAATAATAGACAAACTCTCATGACTTTGCTAGTCAAACTAGAGAGGGGACATGACAGTCCTCTCCTTTTGTAGATGCTTGCCCACAAGCAATTGCCATGCTGGATGCTGCAAAATGGACTCACCCTCCTATGTGGCATCCTCTATGAGTAGACCTCTCCAACTCACCAAGTACTCCCGAATCACCCTACTCCTCAATCGTCTCTCCCTGACCTTTAGAATCTCCTCAAGGACCAAAGTCAATTTACCCTCTTCATCCAAAGGAGGTAAATCGCGTGATGCTGTAATATGTTGCTCGAGTGCCTTCTTCCAGCATGACACGTGGAACACATTATGAACCCTACTAGCAGGTGGTAACTCGATCTCATAGGCCACCTCTCCAACTTGCCTGAGTACTTTGTAAGGTCCATAAAAATAAGGCTTGACTTTTTCAGCTCCTCTCTGTTTAAGGGTGTTCTGTCTGTAAGGCTGTAGACGAAGGAAAATTATGTCACCCACCTCAAATGCTCTCTCCGTCGTGTGCCAATCAGTGTACATCTTCTGTTGATTCTGAGTATGCTGTAAATTCTCCACAAGAGATCTCATGATATCTTGGTTCTTCTACAACCAATCTTGTGCCAAGGGAACTCTACTGTCAGTGAAAGCCAAATTAACAAAAGATAATGCCTCATAGCCATAAAGAGCTCTGAAGGGAGGCATGTCAATGGACATTTGGTGCGTAGTATTATAACAATATTAGCCCAAATACAGCCAACCCACCCATGCCTTCTGCTGCCCTGACACATAGCTGCGCAGATACCTCTCCGCCCACTTATTAACTACCTCAATCTGTCCATCCATTTGAGGTTGATAGCTAGTGCTGGGGTCAACTTCGTGCTTGCTAGCTTGAAAAGTTCTTGCCAAAAGGAACTCATGAACTTGCTATCCTTGTCACTCAATATGGTCTTGGGGAGACCATGGAGTCTAAACATTTCTCTGAAAAACAACTTGGCTACCTATGAAGCTGTGAAGTTCGCTGCAATAGGAAAGAAGTGGGCCTACTTAGTCAATTTGTCCACCACATCATAAATATAGTCCTCCTATGTCTTCACCTGAAGCATCACACTCAAGTACAAATGGCGGAGAGAAATTAGGGAGTGCCAAAACTGGACAAGTGCTCATAACCTCCTTGAGTCTCTCAAAGACTCCTTGTGCCGTTTCTGTGCATTTGAAGGCTCCCTTTTTCGTGAGATCTATTAAAGGTGCTGCTAACTGAGAGAATCCCCTCATGAACCTCTTATAATAGGCACATAAACCAAAGAACCCACGCAACTCGATAATGTTCCTGGGAGGGCCAATTGCGAATCACTTGAATCTTCTCCTCATGCACTTTCACTCCCTCTACATTGATCACGTGACCCAAGTATAAAATCTCTCTGAGTCCAAATTCACATTTGGACAACTTAGCCAATGGAGATTGACTCTCCATGATGCTAAGCACCTCCTCAATGTGTTTAAGATCCTCCCATGTCTCGCTGTAAATCAATATGTCATCAAAAAATACTAGAACCGATTTCCTTAACTGCTTGTTGAAGATGTGGTTCATACAAGATTGGAAGGTGGCAGGTGCATTAGTGAGGCCAAAAGTATCACTAGAAACTCATAGTGCCCATAGTGACAACAGAAAGCAGTCTTCTGCACGTCCTCATCCCACACGAATCAGATGATAGCTTGAATGAAGATCAATCTTCGAGAAGTAGATAGCTCCATATAGCTCATCTAATAACTCATCAATGTGTGGAATGGGGTATCTATTCTTGATTGTCTTTTTGTTCAAGGCTTTATAATCAATACACATCCGCAAAGTCCCATCCTTCTTAACAAGCACCACAAAAGAAACAAAAGGGCTAGAGTTAGGGTGAATGAATCCCATGATGGTCCTCTTAATCTCATCTTTGTATGCTCTAGGATGATGATATGGGGTAGTAATCACGGGCTTAGCTCCATCCTCCATCTCTATTCCATGCTCGAAACCTCTTTCAGGAGGTACACCAGAAGGTACGTTACCAAAGATACGACCATGCTGGTCCATCAATGACTGAATGTCTACATGAAAGGCCTTGCCATCCTGAGGAGTAGGTATTCTGGAATTCGCAAAACAAGGGGTAGCCCAAAGTATGTCATCATGACGAATGATAGTCCCCATCCTGCGAGAAGTTACTTCCTTAGGAGCACCGTCTGAAGCTGCCCTCAAGATAGTCTTCTTCCTTCTAGAAAGAAACTCCATCTGCATGCGGTGGTGGTCAATGATGTATCACCCAATACCCTGTAACCACTTCCAGTGGTAGCACATAAAAATCACCTGTCTGAGTATAGTCCCCCATCTGGATGTTAAGTTGAGGAATCCTCCGATTACAACTCAAAATGGCACCATCTGCAACCTTCATTCCAAAACCAACAAACTCCTTGGACAAGAACCCGTGCCTGTTAACTAGCTTCTAGTCAATAAAGTTGTGCATGGCACTTGTGTCTACTAAGCTCATAACCCACTGGCTTCTCGATGTACCTTTCAAACAAAAGGCATGAAATTTGAGATAATTGGAGAGAGTAGCCATAGTCACTTTAGTTGATGCCAAAGGCTCCGGAATGTCTAGCTCTAACTGGGGGTGTTCCTGCTCAACGTCCTCCAGACTATCCTCAGTATCAGTATCAGTATTAGGTATCTCCTCATCGCCTATCTTAGATGTCACCTCTATCAAATGAACCTTGCCTTTATCGAGGCAATGATGTCCAAGCTCCCATGGCTCTTTAGAGGAGAAGCATAGTTTCTTCCTCCTTAGCTCATTCCTCGTCTCTTGGTCCATCCTGTGTGGTCCCCTTTTGCCCTGGGAAGTGTTGGCCTTTTGGGGAGTCGGAGAATCCCTAAAAGGTTTCTTATTTGCCTGATAAGGAATAGGAGGGGTGTCCTATCTAAATGTAACATTAATGGCCTCCTTGAGGGTGGTTGGCTTGAATGCTTGTACCAGTCCCTTCAGCCTATCCTGCAAACCCTCTATGAACAACATCACACAACGACTATGAGACATGTTCGAAACCATGACTGTAATACGCTAGAACTCATTCACAAAAGACTCCACGTTCCCTGTTTGCCTAATATGTGCCAACTCTAGGTAGTAAAGCTCTATGTCTTTATGATCAAACCTAGCAATGAGCTGCTCAGTGAATTCAGCATAGGAGTGAACCATGGCATGATCTTAGGTGACCAATCCATGGTGCCACCAATCATAGGCAACCCCATCTAAATGCAAAACTGCAAACTGTATAGCCTCTTTCTCAGGCATAGGTCCCAATGATAAATAGATATCCAACTTGTGCACCCAAGCTCGTGCACTCGTATCACTCATGCCATCATAGGTAGCCAGTGTGATCTTCCCAGTGGCTCTAATGAGAATGTTGTTCGGCTATGGTCTGTAGCCCCTATCTCCTTTGAACCTGGTGTTATCCCTGCACTAACATCCGTAACCTCTGGGGTAGGGCTTTCCACTCAACTGTAGCTGCCATGATTGAATCCTAGAATCCAACCTTAGGTGGCTCCACTTGTGCCGATTGCTCATCTTGCCCAAATTGAGGCAACAATGATTTATCTAGAGTGAATACAGGGACGTTCCTGCCTATGGGAATGGGGGGAGCTCTCTGCTGAGACATGGGCTCGATGATTGCACTGGCTTCCCGCAATGGAAACCAACTTGCTCCTTGTCTTTCCTGTCTACCTCCACGCCTATCCAATTCCATCCACCCCAGGGTATTCTGTAATCTATCTAGTGTCTGGACTATCGTGGGTTGTGAAATAATCAGAGTTCTCATGAACTCTCTCTCCTCTGCCTCTGTAGGCATGCCGTCACTAGCAACACCCTGTGCCTCACCCATATCTAGTGTCTCTGCGTTTCTGGCGACCTCTGCTTGCCACTGGTTTCTCCTACGCTTGTAATAACTTGTGTATTTCTCCACTAGGATGCATAGAAGATAGATAAAAATAGATGCCAAATGCTGAAATGAATTATCAGATCCTTTTCTGTAACCTATTGTGATAATTTCATTGAAATCCTACAAGCTGGCAGGATTCAAGCTCTAATACCACTGAAAGATCCCAAAGGACCCTTTCACTAAACTTCTGTAAATTTTAATTAAAATATTAGATTTTCTTGTGCTTTCCTTGTGGTCTTAGAGAATTAGATAGAAGTTGCAGAAAGATTGTTTTCTTTTTGTATTTTCCAGATATAAGTAAAACAATAATTAACAACAGCAGCAAATAATATAATATTCAGTCAACCAAAATAGCTACAAATCGTACCAGGCAAGATATGTAATCAGCATGCAAGAAAAGGTGTTTAGAAACAAGGAATGAAAACGCTAGCTGCAAGAATGGACCAGCCACGTACCAAAAGGGTAGAGATGGTTGACGTAAGCCAACCAACAAATCATGTGCTAGCTGAAAGTCAGTCGTACGGCTGCTATAGTCATGCCAAGGCGGCAAGAAGCTCCCAATGTGCCAAACAAGACCCTCAATGTGCAATGCACAAGCACCCTCAAATGTTGAACTTAACAATCTTTGTCAACTGCTGAAACAATACTATAGAATGATGCTGAAACCATCTATTGGGGTTTGCGTCTCAATCTAGAATCTCTCCTCAGAGAAAAATCACAAATACCAAAAATGAAGATGTAAAAGATAATGAAAGAATGAGCCAACATCTCCTTTTATCTCCCTCTCAAAGCCAATTGAACCCTAAAGGGAGAATATGCCTTTCCCTTTATTATAAAATGACATCTTCTCAATTAAAAGGCTTTTATGTATAGGAAAAAAAACCCTTTCCTCAAATAACATAACTCTAGGTGTCCGAAGGTCTTCGGATGATGAAAATAAGTTATAATAATTCAAGACATTTCCAATGAGCTATAGCACGTAGGCCTGCTTGACTAGATGAAGCCAAAATCCCCTTATTACTCCAATTAGCTATATAAATAGCTTTATTTTAATATATTTAAATGCAAACTTAGGAAATATTAAAACTTTTATTCAACTATAAAGTCCATCCCTAAAATTAGGGATGCTCCTAGAAACTAGGGAATATACCCTATAATTGAAACCGTATACTGGTCCCGAGGAGTCTCAAATCTGATCCCTGCCACAACCAAATTCTAGGAAAATCCCTAAAATTAAGGAATTTCCCCGATTGATTCTCAATTGACTGAAGAACCAACTTTGGTCATTGACTATCTAGTATGAGTCTCTATCCACCATTGCTAGCCTACGAGACTCCAATAATAGGCCAAGTCTCATGACTCTGCTAGTCAGACTAGAGAGGGGACATGACATTTATGGGATAGTTGGATTGAGTTATGATTGATTTAAGTACAACATGACAGACTAGAAGCAAATTGAACAACACACAACGATAGCCAGTGAATGATTTGATTGGATGATCAAATCCTTGTTGACTTGAGTGATGTTGGCGTAGTATGTGTATCTTGACTCGATTTTCTATGATATTCCATGATCGGTCAAGGATTGGCCTACTGGCACATGTATGTTTTTATTATTAAGGATTGATGAGTGAAGAACAATATAATGTTTGAGCAAGTATGAACAGGTCATACCAGATCGATGAGCAGTCGTGATTTGATTGGTTGTAGTTGATGTTTGTGATTCCTAGTAGTCATGATGATGTGGTTGGATGATCTTTGGTTATTCTTGATTACTGCAATGATCGAAGTGAATGGATTTCGAAAGAATTTTGACACGCATTGGAGAAGTCAACAAATGACTAACTGCTTATGTATTTCACTAATGTGTAATGGACTCTATGATTGACTTTTGTAAGAAATCATTGTTGTAGAAGTGTAATCTCAGTAATCTTGACCTCATCAATATTAACAGAGTCTTCACCATTGAAGTAAGCCATTTCCCCTTACAAGCTTCCATTTGTTTTTACATCTATTGATGAGATTTTCCCAATAACTCTTCTTATAAACTCCCCTAAATAAACACATTCCCAAAAATCAATTTGGAAAGCTAGCCAATTTTAAATCCAAGTTTCCCAGTATCTCAATTTATAGGCCTGGCTAGATGTTAGGAAGAAAACTTCTGAGCTCTCTATGGGGGGGTGGTGGTGGTCTAAAACTTGCTCAATCTTCTCCTCATTTACCCTTTGTGGATACTCCAACTTCCCTGATCTTATCCTCTTTAGCATTCGTGGCTTGCACATCTCTGCATCCCTCTAGCTAGAGGGTTATTTGATCTTGTCCCAATAAGAGGTTTTGGGCGCAACTTTCCAGCAGAGGGTCGATAGTTTTCTATGTATCTGTGATCACTTGGGTATCAATTTGTATTGAGCCTTGCAAGACCTATCTCATAGTTGGAAAACTCGCCAAAGGCAAAACTCGCCAAGCCCCCCAAAAGTTTAATTGGGAAAAACTCGGTGATTTAAAAAAAAAACTCGGGAACCTAAAAAAACCGCTGGAATTTAATTAAAAATACATTTATTTTGCAAAATTTAATGAGAAGATGCATCTAATAAGTTAATTAAAGAGAATACAAAACAAAACAAGCAGAGTTTAGATATATATAAATGCATAGTGCATACAAAATTGCATTCTCATGCGGAATGCTCATGGTAGGAAGCAAAATAGTAAATAGTTTCAATCTGTCAAACTAGAAGTAAATACTAAAAGTCTAAATACATCAATACAATCACATCTTCCTCTTTCTAGTTGCACTAGCAGGAAAGCGAGGGGTCTAGTCCCCGAAGAAGTGACCCGCATTGGGATAGGCCATGAGCTGCGTGATTGTGAACTCTGTGGTTGTGCCTCCTTGCTCGACATCCCTACTGACTGGCTCAGTGTCCTGGAAGTGGATGTATCTCCTCCTATATGTGGCATTGGTAATGCCTCATCCTCTGAGCCTGAATCATCATCGTCCTCATCCTCGTCCTCAATGTCATCCATTGTGAAATGAAAATCAGTTCCAACATCCCCCTCCATGGCCTGCCTCTCCAAATCAGCAATCTCATTTGGTGTAAACAATGGACCTGACTCCTGTGCTGTCTAATCAAAATAAGGATCTATCTCCTCTAGATCAAGTGGAACTCTGTGCCTTTTTTGTGTGCAACTTAAGATTATAGTGCACATAAACAAGGTCATTAAGTTGTTTTTGAGTCATTATGTTTCTTTTCTTTGTGTGGATGGACTCATAAGCTCCAATTGCACTCACAATGGGATGAGCTACAAGGTTGACGTAGGACTCTGAGAGCAAAATTATTTAAATTGGGGGTATTGCCACCCCAACTTGCCCACCAACAATCTACAAAACAAGATATAAAAAGTTATAAGGTAATGAAAAAATAATAAAAAACACAACTTATCAATTTGCAAAAGTTTTAAAGTTTGACGCTTTACCTGGTGCTTGAGTAGATCTTGCTCTCTTTGGTAGCATAGAAGAGAACAAATTACCCCTCGATTCCACATAGACTTGTTGTTCAGTCACGATAAGATCTCTCTCCGCTTCATTGGATATCATTCTCTCAATGCATTTAGAGAGACCTTCCATGACCTCTCCATTAGGATTTGAGTAGGAATCATCAGCCCTAAAATAAATAGAAAATGATATCAAATCTTACTACACAACTTAAAAAGTAAAGTAAAATAAAGTCTTAGTAAAATCTCAACTTCAAGGACAATCATAATACCTGAATATGGGGTTGAGGAAGTAGCCTGCTGCATGAATGGGTTAGTGGAGCATATTGTTCCACCTCCTATCAATTATTTCCCAAATGGGCTCAAATTTGAGTTTGTCCCCATGATAGTAATTTCTAATAGCCTCTTTAGCCATATCCATGGCCTCATAAAGACCTCCCATTGGGGATTGCTACCCATCACATATCTACAAGAGTCTAACTAGGGGCATAGACATCTACATTTGAAATTTGAAAAATACAAATTAGTTAATAACATAGTAAGTTATGAATTAATAATGAAACTTGAATCAACTAACAATATAATGTTCTAATTCTTGAAGTTACCTCCACAATCTCCTTAGCCTTTCCAAAAAAACTATCATTAAAGATTATCCGTGCCACAGCCTCTCCTTCGGGCTTCTTTGAGTAAGATGAAGGAACCCAATCAGTACACACAAACATTTGTTTCAGAGCCAATATGTGGTTGAGAATACTTTGTAATGTCAAGAACATCGTTGCAAACCTTGTCATAGCAAGTCTCACCAAATCTTTGCCTTTAGTGGTCTTTCTCATCAAACTGAGAACCCATGGGTGATTATAGATATATTTGGTGACTCGCCTAGCGTCTTCCACAACCAGATTCACCCAATCAAGTTTTCCTATGTCCTCCAAAAGAAGGTCAACGACATGTGCTGCACAAGTTGACCAAAAAAGTGTGGGATGCCTCTCTTGGAGGATTCTACCTAAAAGATTAGTAAAAAATCAATAATTAGTTACAAACTTTCTATATTTAGTGTTATTATTTACATCAAATCTAAATTGAATAATACTATAGCATTACATTCATGATTCATATTGAACATAAAAAATTAAATTTACCTGCTGCCACATATGTTGCTACATTATCTGTGATTATTTGCACCACATTCTCTACTCCCACCTCCATGACAACATTCTCCAACATTAAAGCCAATGTGTGTGCATTTTTCACTTTGTTGGAGGCGTCAACAAATTTTCAAAAGACCACATCATTTTTGCAAGTAACCAAAAAATTAATAATGGTTCTACTTCTTCCATTTGTCCACCCATCAGATAAAATGGTGCAGCCATATTTCTTCCACTATTTCTTTTGGTCTTCTATCAATACTCTTGCCCTACCAACCGCATTGTCAAGCAACCTACAAAATTTGTGTAACAAAGTGTTAGTAAAAAATAGGAAATAACAATTAAGATTTAAAATATAACAATGAACTGAAGTGAATCACAATTATTTACAATTACTAAATAGTAAAATACTAAGTTACTAACCTTCCACTCATATCTTTGCGATTAGGCTGCTTGTACCCTTTGCCCGATATTGAAATTGCATTCACCATATTGACCCAATAGGGACACTATCAGCCGCATTCATTGAGATATTGTTGAAAAACCAAAAATCAGCTACTGCAATATCAGTTTGCTCATGCACCTCCTTGACCATCTAGTGCCCTCTAATGATGGCTGTGATCCAGCTGTGTTCCTGGGCACAAAATAACTCCCTATCCTTGATGTGGATGGTGATGAAGAACTAGGACTTGCAGAAGAAGTGGAACCGGCAAAAGAGACATTTTGTTTGTGGATCTGTGGACCATGAAGAGATCCTGGTATGTTCTCAAGTGCTTCTTCTTCTTCTTGCATATCAAAAGGAGCTCCTTGAGATTCAGCTATGGCTTCCCTCATAGCTAATTTCGCCCTCTCCCTATTCAATTTTTCCTCTTTAGCAACTGCAAGTAGGGCATTGATGAATCTTTTTCCTTATTCACTTACCTCGAGACAAGGATTTGAATCATGTTTCTTTATGCCTGCAAGGTGGTATTTGAAGCGGTTTATGCCTCCAAAAATAAGTCTCTCACATGGAATGCATCACCTTTCCAACATTATTTGGAGCTTCATAGGCATACCGCCATGCCTTATTTTTTGCATTTTTAGGCCAAGTGCTTATATATCCAGATGGGCATGGTGTTTGTGGCCACTCTTCTTGCGGGTTTGTCATTTTTTTTAATGCTTGACCGCTGCCCTACACATAAATTTATAGAAAAATGAATAAACAAAGTTAGAACAACTAGGGTTTGTTTTTAGAAAATCTTACATATTACTCAAAAAAAATTGTGAAACATAGAGCTGAATGGCTTTCAAATGATTCAAACATAGAGCTAAAATGCTTTTAAATGATTTGAAATCATTTTGCAAACAACAACAAAAACAATAGAACATTTGTTAAAACTATAAAAAGTTTTCAAACTATGATAAAATGAACATACTTGGAAAAAAATTTGTCTTGTAAAACCGGTTAGAATCTTTTAAAATCCACTCAAATTCGCCTTGAATCACTTGCAATCAGCTAAGAATGCCTCCAAACCTTCTTCTCTCCACACCTCAAGGCTCTAAAGAACACAAATGCAACAAAGAATAAGGAAAAAATGACTTTTTGCCCTTTTAAGCCGTCACAGGCCACGGGCTAGGAAAACTGCGAGTTTTTTATAAAAACTCACCAAGTAATCGGCGATTAAATTTTTCCGGCCGAGTTTTTGTTTTGGCGATTCAAGTGGAAAAAAAACTCGCAGAGCTGAAAAACTTGGCTAGTGTTTAAAACTTGTCGAGTATTGGGCGATTTTTCCATCTATGACCTATCTAGTAAGGAGTAGATTGTCCTCTCTTTGGACCTGCTAACCATCTTGAACAACATGGTGTCATTAGAAAATTGTTGATGAGTAACTAGAGTCCACTCTATCCACCTTCCACATTGAGAAGGTGAATGCTTCTACCTAGCACCTTAGCCATGATTGGAAAGTGTAAAGGTGACAAAGGATCACCCTGCCTTACACCTCTTGTCATAAGAAAAAAATATAAAAACCTTGTGTGGCTTCATTCAGTAGAACTAAAACTTTGGCGTGTAACAGCTTCCTATCCAGTTGATACATTCGTGACTGAATTCCTGTCAACTAGATGATATGCCTTTAGGATATCTTGT